>CM035816.1:60972806-61572806 GCA_020458035.1 Magallana ariakensis | reverse complement strand
CTGTCAAAATACTCCATCTATTGTTCCCTGCATCAAAACAGTTATCGCCATTACTTATTCAGCCATCTGTTGACTATTGAACAAGTATTTCAATCGTATGTATTCCGTTATGGATTTATTGTTTTCCAAAAAAAAAAAATGAAAATGAAATTTGGTACCGTAATTACGATCGATGAAATCTAATATATTTCAGAAGAATTGAAAATTTTGCAAGAATACACGATCAAGACCTACTGCATTAAATACTAAAATTAATTTGCAACAATATCTTCTAAACCGGATGTTGGCTAATCCGGTCAAGTTTTTTAGAACCACCCTCCGCCGGATTAGACAAGTTTTACTGTACAATATACAAAATTTATTTACAAAATAAACGACATAAAAGGGTTTCGCGTTATTTCGCCTCGTGCTCAAACTAGCCCCTTACGTCGAATCGAGTATGATTGTATTACGACTTTGACATCTGTCCTTTTTATATATGATCTATTATAACAAATAAAATATACAGCATGAATATTTAACAAAACAAAAATAAAGCAGTGTACATTTGTTCATTAATAGTTTTGAAGTTTACGTTGTTTATAATAGAAGCAAAACATGCAGGTTGAATAAACCCAATCATTCAGAGGACGAAACCAAACGGTTACTTTTCTAAATATTCTCATGATGTATTTTTTTTTGGGGGGGGGAGGGGTTGAATGCCCCAAAATTTAGTTTTATTTACTTTGAATATTTCTAACGTTGAAAGGAGATCAATTCCGTGTAAATACGTCTATAACTTTGTAAGATCATTCATTTGGTTTGCATGGAAAATTATTTGATATTCTAGTAACCGAAATATCGGAACATGCAGCTAAAAGAAATTTCCCCACTTGGTATTCATCGAAACGTTATTTCAAATCAGACACCAAACAACATGAAGGGAAATGGAAATATTCGGCGGATCTACATGTTAAAATATTCTTATGATAAAATGTTGTATTTATGGCAAATGTATATTTATTATTTTTTATCTCCTAAAAGATATAATCGCACTTGTGTTTTGTATCCATCTCTTTTTAACTATTTGTAGCCAAATCTGTCAAAATTCGTGGTCGTTTCACCCTCTTGTTGTAAACCACGCTGCAATATTCAAAATGGATGCGCTGTTGAACGAAAGACTAGTACTCGGCTAGAAAAACTTACTGAATGGGCCGTCTAAAATTATTAATTTTAATAATAAATTCAGACATTTTTAGATTTCACAAAGTGTAATTTTTGTTAAGTTACAGGAAAATCATTTCATGCACATATATTTGCACAAAATAGGTTATATGTTATTCAACCAGTGTTTGAAATTTGAGACCATTCTTGATATATTTGGGAAAGAAATTTTAGGGGTCATCTATTCATCTTCTTATCGGGGCCGTTTAACAAATGTTGAGCCATTTCCGAGAAAATGCGTATACAAAAACCGTTATTGAAAGAAAAGAATGCAGGAAATGGAAGCTCTTAACAAGGGGGCGGAGAGTGCTTTAAAATTCATATTTACATGTATTTAATTCACCTTGTAAAATTATCAATCATAGGCACTGGATAACTGCTATTGCCTAATTGGCAAATTTGATTTGCTTATTGACTCCATGACCACTACAATTTCGCTCAGTTAAACGTTAACTTTAAAAAATATATATATAAGCATGTACTCCAATCAGGTGTTGTACTATACAGAACGTTCTTTACGCGATCGCCGAGCGATTCTTTTGGGGAAGAACAGTCCTGATCAGACAACAAAAAATAATTAGTATGCTTTTTAATGAATCGGACTACAATTCAGAAGAGGTTAAACCAATAGTGTGACCATTATTCTTTTACGGCCTGAATGTAAATAAAACTTCAACTTGTTTAAAAATTCATATGTATATTAAGAAATAATCACTGATTCCTTCAATTCCTTCCGTGTTAGCGGGCAATGCTTAGTTTTATCCTGCCCGCACCTACCGCAAGCATGTAACATTGTATAACTTAAGCTGCCTTATCTCGAACGCTTTTTAAATATATTTCAACTCACTTTACTTACTAAACCCTGCTTAATTCTCTCTCTCTCTCTCTCTCTCTCTCTCTCTCTCTCTCTCATAATTCATAAAAAATTCTAATATTTTATTAGCCAAATGAATTATTACAGATACTTAAGATGTGTGTGTTGGAATAATTATCTTGTGAATATCGCCTATATTTTGTTTTGTTGAAATGGGTAGTGAAACGCATTAAATTCTCAGCAGCAAAATGTCAGAAATAGACACAGGTGAAATTCAATGTATTTACATTTCAACTCGTACGACTGTAAAACGTTGGATTATTTTCATTGATGACATATTTTTTTTATATTTTACGCACTATAATTTAAATCAATGGTTTGATGCATCTTTAACCAATGTAATTGAAATGAAAACAATTTTACAAAGAATCAATGAACATTTAAATGTGTGATAACGTACGTAGAAACACGAGAAGCCTGTGTCCTAGACTACAGCGAATCGGTTGTCCACTAGCGCGGCATCTCCTCGGCCCTGTGCGAATGATGTGTTATGTAAATGTACACTCAACGTGGTGGGTTTAAAATGTTTGCAGTTTCATAACTGAATTTTATTTTCCAACAATAAAACTATTTTATGACATATACAAGATCACAAAAAACATCTATTTTTTTATAGATTACGAGACTAAAAATGCATTTCTTCGTAAGTAAGGGTATAATCTTTTTTCATTACTCTTTAACATCGTTAAAATCGGATTTCTTTGTGTTTGCAGCTACATAAAAACCCATGTGTGCATTACAGCAAGACGCAAATCTTGTGTATTAGATAACGGCAGACCGTTCGCTAGTCCAGCCGCGACCTATTTCCTCGGCCGCGGGCAAGGGATCGGATACGTAATTGTTCACATGCACAGCTCGGAATCCAGCTAGATTTAAATGCGACTGAAATGCATTGCATAGAAGCAGTTCTTTTATCCATAATGTGTTTCACTAGAAAAGAATTAAACTGTTTAAACACTTTCCGTATGTAAGCTGGTACACTGTCTATGGTAGTAGGTAAAGGTATAATTTTTTTTTTAATTTACTATTAATATCGTTAAAATCGGAATTCTTTGTGTTTGCAGCTACATAAAAAAAACCATGTGTGCATTACAGCAAGACGCAAATCTTGTGTATTAGATAACGGCAGACAACTCGCTAATCCAGCCGCGACCTATTTCCTCGGCCGCGGGCAAGGGATCGGATACGTAATTGTTCACATACACAGCTCGGAATCCAGCTAGATTTTAAATGCGACTCAAATGCATTGCATAGAAGTAGTTCTTTTATCCATAATGTGTTTCACTAGAAAAGAATTAAAATGTTTAAACACTTTCCGTATGTAAACTGGTACACTTTATGTCACTTATACGCACAAATACCCCATTTATTTGCCAAATAAAACACAAATACATGGTAACAAGTCTAGCTTTTTACACTCATATAACGCAATATCCGAACAAAATATTATTGTTACGACTTTAACAAGATCATAATGAACAACTTTTGCAGCGACAGCCATATCGAAATCTTAACCGCTTTTGAGTTATAAAGTGAAAACTTTCAAGGGTTCTAGGCCCCTGATTTGAGGGGCCAGCCCCTTTTTCTTGATGTCAAATAAAAGATCTTTTGAATATTCATCTTTTTTGTTCTACATGTCTTAACAAAATATTTCCGGGAAAAGAGATAAACTAGGAAAACCATGCAAAATCACAACGCTTTTTAAAACTCATTTTTGGAGCCCTATCGAGCTTTGGCGCTGTTTGCGCTAGAAAATTATAAATGCCCTATTACATATCTACATTCTTTTGTCTATCATTCCTGAAATTTTGAACTCAATATCTTTTTTAGTTTATGAGAACCTTCGTGGACAAGCTGACCCTCTAAAAATCGTTAAATTGTAAATATCTCAAAACCGGAAGTGATGTCAACATTAAAAAAAATTTGCAATAAGGTTCAGAGCAATATCTATTAGATCTGAAAGTTTCATATAAATCGGCTGAGTAGTTTTTGAGAAATCGTGTACACAAAATATGTAAGAAAAAAAAAGAATAGGGAAAAAGAAACCGAACGAAAACAATAAGGTCTTCCGTTGGAAACGGAAGACCTTAATAATATAGAAGAATGAGAAACAGTAGAAAAACAGTAAGGTCTTCCGTTGGAAACGGAAGACCTTAATTATTAATTGCAAACACAATGTTTTGTAGTAAGATATAAGGACTATTGTACTAGTCGTTCTAGTCACTTGTTGCTGTGTTAAGGACTATTTTCTATATGTTCTAGAAATTTGTTACTGTAGAGGACTATTGTTACTAGTCATTCTAGTCAATTGTTGGTGTGTATGACTATTGTACAAGTCATTCTAGTCATTTGTTGCTTTGCAGGGCTATTGTACTAGTCATACTAGTCAGTTGTTGCTGGGTAGAACTATTTACTTGTCATTCTAGTCAGTTTTTGCTGTGTAGGACTATTGGTACTAGTCATTCTAGTCATTTTTTGCTGTGTAGGACTATTTAATATATGTTCTAGTCATTTATTGCTGTCGAGACTATTGTTACTAGTCATTCTAGTCATTTGTTGCTGTGTATGACTATTTACTATATGTTCTAGTCATTTGTTACTGTAGAGACTATTGTACTAGTCACTCTAGTCAGCTGTTGCTGTGTATGACTATTGGTACTAGTCATTCTAGTCATTTGTTGCTGTGTATGACTATTTACTATATGTTCTAGTCATTTGTTGCTGTAGAGACTATTGTACTAGTTATTCTAGTCATTTGTTGCTGTGTATGACTATTTACTATATGTTCTAGTCATTTGTTGCTGTAGAGACTATTGTACTAGTTATTCTAGTCATTTGTTGCTGTGTATGACTATTTACTATACGTTCTAGTCATTTGTTGCTGTAGAGACTATTGTACTAGTTATTCTAGTCATTTGTTGCTGTGTATGACTATTTACTATATGTTCTAGTCATTTGTTACTGTAGAGACTATCGTACTAGTCACTCTAGTCAGTTGTTGCTGTGTAGGACTATTGTTACTAGTCATTCTAGTCAGTTGTTACTGTGTATGACTATTTATTATATGTTCTAGTCATTTGTTGATATGAAGGGCTATTGTTACTAGTCATTCTAGTCAATAGTCAATTTTTGGTGTGTATAACTTTTGTACAAGTCACTCTAGACAGTTGTTGCTGTATAGGACTATTTACTGTATGTTCTAGTCATTTGTTGCTGTGAAGGGGCTATTGTTTCTAGTCAAACTAGTCAGTTGTTGCTATGTAGGACTATTTTTTAATTACTTTATAATCATAAATACATTATAGTCAGTTGTTGTATGAAGGGCTATTGTACTGGTCATTCTAGTAAGTTGTTGCTGTAGATGATTATTAAAAGTAAAGTAATTTATGCTGTATAGGACTGGTATACTAGTCTCTATAGTTATTTATGCTGTATAGGACTGGTATACTAGACTGGTAAGTTATCTATGCTGTATTAGACTGGTATACTAGTCTGTAAAGTTATTTGTGGCGGTAATGGACTAGTTTCCTAGTCTCTATAGTTATTTATGCTGTATAGGACTAGTATACTAGACTGTATGGTAATTTATGCTGTATAGGACTGGTATACTGGTCTGTAAAGTTATTTATGATGGTAATGGACTAGTTTCCTAGTCGCTATAGTTATTGATGCTGTATAGGACTGGTATACTAGTCTGCAAAGTTATTTGCAGCTTTTAGGACATGTATACTAGACTGTATAGTTATTTATGTGTAAAGAACTGGTATATTAGCTAGCCTGTATAGTTATTAATGCTGTATAGTTATTTATGCTGTTTAGGACTTGTATACTAGTCTGTAAAGTTATTTATGCTCTATAGGACTGGTATACTAGTATGTTAAGTTATTTGCGGCGGTAATTGACTGGTATTCTAGTATATATAGTTATTCATGCTGTACAGGACTGGTATAATAGCCTGTATAGTAGTTTATGGTGGTAATGGACTAGTTTCGTAGTCTCTTAAGTTATTTATGCTGTATAGGACTGGTATACAAGCCTGTACAGTTATTTATGCTGTATAGGACTGGTATAATAGTCTGTATAGTAGTTTATGGTGGTAATGGACTAGTTTCTTAGTCCCTTAAGTTATTTATGCTGTATAGGACTGGTATACAAGCCTGTACAGTTATTTATGCTGTATAGGACTGGAATAATAGTCCTGTATAGTTATTTATGGTGGTAATGGACTAGTTTCTTAGTCTCTTAAGTTATTTATGCTGTATAGAACTGGTATACAAGCCTGTATAGTTATTTATTCTGTATAGGACTGGTATAATAGTCTGTATAGTAGTTTATGGTGGTAATGGACTAGTTTCTTGGTCTCTTAAGTTATTTATGCTGTATAGGACTGGTATACAAGCCTGTACAGTTATTTATGCTGTATAGGACTGGTATAATAGTCTGTATAGTAGTTTATGGTGGTAATGGACTAGTTTCTTAGTCCCTTAAGTTATTTATGCTGTATAGGACTGGTATACAAGCCTGTACAGTTATTTATGCTGTATAGGACTGGAATAATAGTCCTGTATAGTTATTTATGGTGGTAATGGACTAGTTTCTTAGTCTCTTAAGTTATTTATGCTGTGTAGAACTGGTATACAAGCCTGTATAGTTATTTATTCTGTATAGGACTGGTATAATAGTCTGTATAGTAGTTTATGGTGGTAATGGACTGGTATACAAGCCTGTACAGTTATTTATGCTGTATAGGACTGGTATAATAGTCTGTATAGTAGTTTATGGTGGTAATGGACTAGTTTCTTAGTCTCTTAAGTTATTTATGCTGTATAGAACTGGTATACAAGCCTGTATAGTTATTTATGCTGTATAGGACTGGTATAATAGTCTGTATAGTAGTTTATGGTGGTAATGGACTGGTATACAAGCCTGTATAGTTATTTATGCTGTATATGACTGGTTTAATAGCCTGTATAGTAGTTTATGGTGGTAATGGACTAGTTTCGTAGTCTCTTAAGTTATTTATGCTGTATAGGACTGGTATACAAGCCTGTACAGTTATTTATGCTGTATAGGACTGGTATAATAGTCTGTATAGTAGTTTATGGTGGTAATGGACTAGTTTCTTAGTCTCTTAAGTTATTTATGCTGTATAGAACTGGTATACAAGCCTGTATAGTTATTTATGCTGTATAGGACTGGTATAATAGTCTGTATAGTAGTTTATGGTGGTAATGGACTAGTTTCTTAGTCTCTTAAGTTATTTATGCTGTATAGGACTGGTATACAAGCCTGTACAGTTATTTATGCTGTATAGGACTGGTATATAATAGTCTGTATAGTAGTTTATGGTGGTAATGGACTAGTTTCTTAGTCTCTTAAGTTATTTATGCTGTATAGAACTGGTATACAAGCCTGTATAGTTATTTATGCTGTATAGGACTGGTATAATAGTCTGTATAGTAGTTTATGGTGGTAATGGACTGGTATACTAGTCTGTATAGTTATTTATGCTTTATACGACTAGTATACTAGTCCTGTATAGTTATTTCTGCTGTATAGGACTGGTATACTAGACTGTTTAGTTATTTATGCTGTATAGGACTGATATACTAGTCTGTAAAGTTATTTATGCTGTATAGGACTGATATACTAGTCTGTATAGTTATTTATGCTGTAAAGGACTGGTATAATAGTCTGTATAGTTATTTATGCTGTAAAGGACTGGTTTACTAGTCTGTATAGTTATTTATGCGGTAAAGGACTGGTATACTAGACTGATTAGTTATTTATGCTGTATAGGACTGGTATACTAGTCTGTACAGTTATTTATGCTATATAGGACTGGTGTACTAGTTTTACTGGTGTAAAGTTTTTTGTGGCAATAATGGACTAGTTTCCTAGTCTGTTTAGTTATTTATGCTGTATAGGACTGGTATAATAGTCTGTATAGTAGTTTATGGTGGTAATGGACTAGTTTCTTAGTCTCTTTAGTTATTAATGCTGTATAAGACTGGTATACTAGCCTGTGTAGTTGTTTATGCTGTAAAGGACTGGTAAACTAGTCTGTAAAGTTATTTATGCTGTATAAGACTGGTAAACTTGTCTGTAAAGTTATTTATGCTGTATAGGACTGGTATACTAGCCTGTATAGCTATTTGTTGCGGTAATGGACTAGTTTCTTGTTTCTTTAGTAATTTATGCTGTATAGGACTGGTATACTAGTCTGTAAAGTTATTTGTGGCGGTAATGGATTAGTTTCCTATTCTGTATAGTTTTTTATGCTGTATAGGACTGGTATACTAGACTGTTTAGTTATTTATGCTGTAAAGGACTGGTATACTAATCTGTTTAGTTATTTATGCTGTATATGACTGGTATACTAGACTGTTTAGTTATTTATGCTGTATATGACTGGTATACTAGACTGTTTAGTTATTTATGCTGTATATGACTGGTATACTAGACTGTTTAGTTATTTATGCTGTATAGGACTGGTATACTAGACTGTTTAGTTATTTATGCTGTATATGACTGGTATACTAGACTGTTTAGTTATTTATGCTGTATATGACTGGTATACTAGACTGTTTAGTTATTTATGCTGTATAGGACTGGTATACTAATCTGTTTAGTTATTTATGCTGTATAGAACTGGTATACAAGCCTGTATAGTTATTCATGCTGTATAGGACTGGTATAATAGTCTGTATAGCTTTATGATGCTGTATAGGACTGGTATACTAGTCTTGTATAGTTATTTATGCTGTATAGGACTGATATACTAGTCCTGTATAGTTATTAATGCTGTATAGGACTGGTATACTAGTCCTATATCCTAGTACTTGTAGTCATATGATGCTATATTGGACTAGCATCGTAGATTTTGTTGCCATGTGATACTGGATAGGTTTAAGTTTGTTAGTGTACAAGCCTCGGTAGTGATTCGTAAGGGTATATGACAATTGAATAAGTCTTTGAAGTCATATGCTGTCTGCTGTAAAGCATTAAACTACACGTTTTAGTTATCTACTAATTCTGTAGTAAAAAAAAAAGTCAACTTGATTATTTGTTACTGTATTGGACAGGTAATTAATTTATTTATTAAAGTAATGTGAGTAGTTTACACTGCTGTAAAAGACTATATACTATTTAATGTAGTCTCCTGCTACTGCCACCGTAATCTCAGTATTATTGCTATTATAAAGTATTTATTTTTATCTGCTTTTGAGAACTGGTATACAAATGTACATATTTATTCGCTCCTGTATAAGACTGGTACACTTGTCTTTGCTGTCATTTCAGTCTTTATAGAGTTGGTATCTTAGTCTTTGTAGTCATTTGCAGATGTTTAGAAACGGTACACCAGATTATGTAATCACTTTCTGATGTATAAGACTAGCATATAGTCTGTGTGGTCAGTGGCGGCTGTTTAAGACTGGTGTCTTTGTAGTAAATTGCTACCGTTTAAACCTGCAATATACTAGTCTTGGTCGTTATTTGCTGTTCTGCCTGAAGTCCGGAATTTGTCGTTGTTGATGTGAGGGTATGACTGGCACCAGTCTCTCAACGACTCTGTGGTAGTCTGTTAGTCATTAGGTGCGTCTGATTGTTCAAGTTCTTTATCTACCCGGGCGCTGAATTCTTAAAATCCTCAGTGTTGCACTCGCTAAAGTTCTGGATAAGGATGCCTTACAATCCATCCATACTTTAGTTCTTGCTATGAGGTTGTTTTCCAGAAAGCCTCAAGTTGATTTGACTTTTTTATGATGGTAAATATGCAAGTTTCTTTCTTTAGGCCTCAAATTGATACCAACAAAGAACTGATTGACTGAACAAGTTGCAGGATGGTATTGTCCAAGTTATGCATGTCAAAGTTATAGCGTTTGATTCGAATTTGCACCAGCAGATTTAATCAGCAAAAGTTGCGGTTACAATATAGTAAATGAATGTAGCTAAAAAGGGGTACTAATACTTATTTCACCGACCAAACTACTGATTTTTACAAGTGTATAGTTAGTTGGCCTTGGTATCGCTGGTTGATCCAAAAGACAGCAAATTAAGATGACGCTGCGTGTCCGCGAGTTATTTACTTGTTTGAGTGGGCTAAGTCAAAGATATCCTAACAGGACAGACCGCGGAAGGGCAAGACACATAACGATGGGGCACATATCAGTGAGTTAACTCTCTCAAGCGATGACGTAATACCGACCAATAGGATCTCGGCAATACGTCTCACATCCAGCGACAGACCACCAGTACCCCACTGACATCCCTGGCTACAGACCTGGGATTCCTGACCTCTCCCCCAGCCCACCCATTGTGAGTCACCTTCAACATTGGATTAGAACGGTATCAAGGTTTTACATGTATATTTCGAAAGGAAAATGGGACATGAGAATAATGTTTGTGCAAGTTTGTGTTATTTGACAACAGTAAGGAAGCTGATATGACCTTCTCTTTTAAAGCAATCATTTCCTAACACTTTCAAAAGCGTGTGAAGGAGTTTGCAGTGTCCTCTATCGTAGTTACAATACCGATAATGAAGCATAAATCACAGACAAAACAAGAGGAACATTAAGGAGGAAGCAACTCACCGCCGCCATATCTGTCCGTGTACCTGCCCGATTCGGTCACTCTAGCATTATAGTCCCACTCTGATCAACTCATAAACTTATAGCATCAGTCAATAAAACCACTGGTGGACAGTTTCTGCTCCCGAGTCAACATGGGGGATGTGCTTGAGACGACCTCAGAGCGCTTGTCAATGTCCAACTTCCGATACGAGTCTCATACGGAAACTGAGTCACAAGGTTGTGTACTTGTTCTCCCAATCCAATCTCTCTCATAAATAAACTGAAATCTTATCTAGGCCCAGAAAATACTTCCTCAATGAGTTTTACTGAAGCAGCCGCAGCATTCAGTTCTTATTTGATTTTGGCAGCAATTCCTCATTCACTTAGGAATTAAAAACAAACCCCTAAATATAGATGAACACTGGGAAAATTTATTCACTACTAATTATTTGATGCAACACATAGATGTAACGCTAAACAAGGAAGCTTAACACAGACGGACGGATCTTTTTCCGCGTGTGATCTACATGTTTGTTTATCGATTGGCCCCAAGTACCCGATTGAGTTGAGGGATGGGGTAGATGTAAGGAGGGGTTCAAGTGTAACTGACCCAGGGAAGGGTGGTAGTGTGATCTGTATGCAAACGTAAAAGTTGGTGGGAAGGGTAGTCACTGGTCTGAATCTGTATTGGACTTTATGTGAGGGGATGTTGATTAAGGCAGTGTTAGATGCATGATGTGCAATGTACCTGATTTGTGTGCCGGTATGTGCACTTTGTCGTACACACTATCTGGAGGGGCGGGGGGGGGGGATTTCACAATTGACGACCATTTATGTTTGTCGGTTTTGACCGACCAGAATAAATTGTGTATATTTATGACTTCTGTGTTTGTGGGAGGGTGTTAAGTGATCTGTATGTTTACATAGTGAGAGCAGGGAGAGAAGGCTGGGATGATTATTTGAATTTGTGGCGTAAAGAGAAAGGGGGAATAGGCGGCATTAACTTGTTTGTGTGAGAGTTATGTTTCTTTTGTTTTCCAACCACTTTAAATTTACTCAGCGATATTTAATGTAATGCCGAGATATTTCATTACAAGCCAAGATATTCCATTGCTTATTATGATAATTTATATCATGTTGTAGTAGTTCATACATGTACATGCCGACATTTCTTCATGTATTATGATTACATTACATGTTGTGGTAGCTCATTACATCCCGACATTTCATTTTGTTTTACGATTACATGTTGTGGTAGTCCATTGCATTCGGACATTTCATAATGTGGTAGTCCATTACATGCCAACCTTTAATTGTTTTATGATTACATGTTGTGGTAGTCCATTACATGCCGACATTTTATTATGTATTATGATAACATTACATGTTGTGGTAGTTCACCACATGCCAACATTTTATTATGTATTGAGATTTTATTAGATCTATATGTGATATAGCATGACATGCAAAGATTTATGATTATCCAGATGTTGCATCATCTTCCATATTTTCAAACAAACTTGTGTCTGTCATAAAGATATTAGATATGTGAATAATTGGTATAATCATCTAAATTTTTGTTAGCCTGAAAATCAGCAAAATAGATTTCTTTAGAAAATCCTGTCAAACATATTGTAACAGGTAACTGGCATTTATCATGTTTATAGGAGATGAAAAGCTGTTGTAAAGAGAAGTTATCCATTGTTTTAATCATCATTGGAAGATTTACTTTACTGATCTCCGATCCTCATCCATGTCCAGCAACTCTAAATTATTCGGATTTTTTTAATCGTACCATAAATCTGGCTTTTACATAGACAAATTTAATAAGTCTTCTAGTGTTAATATTACTATCAGTTATTCAACAAAATGCTTGGCTTAGTGGGTCCACGGAGATCTACAATAACTACATATAGGTAGAGGGGTTCAAGCCACTGATGCACTGGTATAACCTTTTTCTTTAAATTTGAAGTCAACTTGTATTTATTCTCTTATATTCATTGGGGCAAATTTGCAATAACTTCGTAAAATGCATGGATACCATCAATAAATTTCTTTTTATTTCATTTCTTTTATAAAGTTTGAAGGACAAATGACATTTTTATGATGAAATAAATAATATTTTGAGACTTAAGGTTGAAGAACCATATAAAGACAATACCTGTGTGTATCTTGTGGCGAAAAATGAGAACTGAACAACTGATCTTTTAGATTTTTAATACAGAGGCCTTCTTTGCTATAGTTATAGATTCTGATAAAGCTTCCTCTAGGTTGGTTACGTCCAATTTCACAGTTTTTGTGTGATTGTCTGTTGAAGGTGAAGGGTCAATGTCGACACTTTCACTTTTCACCTCCTCTCCTGACTGGCCACTTTCATCTTGAACACTCTCATCTGTTTTCTCCTCTTTCTCCTCCAGGTATTTTTCCTTTAATTTCTGTTCTAATTCTTCTCGACGGCGAGTTATTCTTTTTGCCTCAACCAGAGTGTAAGGATGAATTGGGAAATAGCCAACAATACCTGAGAGTGCAAATAAAAATGGATCAATCTTTTAATAAAACATTATCCTGTGTGAGATTGTTTATTGAAAGCATGACAAATAATGGAATATGTACTTATCAATATATTTGTTAGATATTCTTAGCATAAAAATGAAATTTAAAAAAAGCAAATGAGAGGCCCTAAAACATCACTTCCGTTGGTTCAAGATGGATCGGTTCAAAACTTGCAGCTTGTCAGTGAAAATTGACCCAATTTACCCAATAAATGTATTTACATGGGCATGACATGCAGATATTCAGTGAAGGGAATTATCGGGCTATGAGATGAGGTCACTGTTTTTGCCGATAGATGTAGTTTGATAGCACATTTCAACAAATATTCATCACAGTACCTCTCGGCTAGCAGACAAAGTTAGCAACCTTGTTGTATTATATATAGAGGGGATATGATTTTTTTTTTTCAAAATGTTTGTTAAGTAATTTTGTTCAATGAATGTATACATAAGATTGTAAATATGTCATAAAAAGATAATCTAAAGAAAAAAATGAGTAAAGTCCCAAGGGTCTAGATACTTGGGGGTGGTGGGATAGAAGGGGTCAGTCCTGTCCTCAATCACCTGTGGAGTCAGTCCTGTCCTCAATCACCTGTGGAATTGAGCACATGTAATGATTCTTACCAACTAACTGTAGTTCAGCATGGGTGAATTCTGTGCTGTACTTAGAGTAATAGTGATTGCATGTAATATGTCGTGATCATACCTACTAACTGTAGCACAGGCCGGGTGAATTCTGTGCAGTATTTGAAGTGATACTGATTACATGTAACAAGTTTTCATCATACCTAGTAACTGTAGCACAGGCCGGGTGAATTCTGTGCCGTGCTTGAAGTGATGTCGGATCCTGTCTAAGTTTAGCCCCAGGACCTGCTCCCCAGTCAGGTTTGGAAGCCTGTCATAAAACCCCAGCTGTTCCTTGATTTTCCTGTCCCTTGGATACCTGTTCCATGTGACAACAATGTGGTAGAATGGCCGATTGGTACAGCCGTACCGAGCCATTCGTACCACCAACTTGGCTCCTGGGTAAGGTTTCATCTGCAGAAAAATAATATGTTCATTTACTACATGAACATAGATATGTTCATTTACTACATGAACATAGATAAGAAAAGGACCCACAAACAATGCCAATTCAAAAGATTTAGTTATTTGTATTATTTGAAATTACAAACCATATAGAGACATTTTTTCCAGTAAACTTCTCAAAAATAGCTATACTCTGTCCCGAGTTTTTGCTTCCACCACTTTTTGCTTGATATTTCGATAATCATAAATACCTTTGTGCTCAAACTACATTCATCCACTAATATGAAAAATGTTCAGATTATCTGTTTTGAAACACCCCCTCTACCGCTTCAGGTTTCAATACATATCCCAAAATAGAAAGTCTACGGGAATTTTGCATTGCAACAGCCATGATTAAGCCTGGATGATAACATTGAAAAATTGTGCGAGGTGTCCCGAATACTTCTGAATGAAGAAAAGATGTAAACATTTCCCATTATAAATCTCCGTAAGAAATTTGTTTTCGTTCCTGTGAACTTTTATGAGTGAAAAATGATAATTTGTCAATGAAGATATCTTGGATATTTTCCCTTTTATCGATTTCAACAGCATTTCTTTCACAGGTATGTTTTTTTTTATTAAAAGTCATCAAAAAGTGATGGAAGCAATAACTTGGGACAGACTATAAAAGATCGTTCATTGAAAATGTCACAGTTTGGAGTATCACAAAATCTTAATAAAAATAAAATATATATGTTCTGTATTTGAAACTGGTCAAAAACTATATTAACATTTTAAAGCAGATATTCTTTCTTTGAGAATAAACAAAGTTGAAAAAGCTTATTAGATACATACATGTATATGTACACGACATAGACCGGAGTTAGGCCGTACGTTTGACAGAGGAAATTCGAATTTAATCTACGACTTTATGCAATTAAAGTATTGGAGCTAATAGTGCAATGCCTCAAACTATTGATAAAATAGTACCTTGCATTACCTTTCTGTATGGGAACTTCTAGGCCTTTTAATTACTCTTATTCTTAATTCAATCCAACGGGTCGCTGGTGCATGTTTACCTCCTGTAAAGTAACCCGTTCTAAAAATTATATCGCATCACGATAACTTGTTCAAGGAGAAATTCGTGTCCACTTTTTTTAAATGTGCGCACGTCAGGAACATTTAATTTAAAAGGGGAATTCTCTGTCTGATGTCGAAGACTTTTCAACTGAATAAAAATAGGGATATTTAATACAAGTGATATAGTTAAAATTAATTCATTTATTTCCTTTGAATTCAATTCCAAACTATCTCATTTCTTATGGTATTAAATAAACAATTCAGTAAATGAATTTGTCGCACAATCATGAGCCCAAGAGCAATACCGAGGACATAGTACCAAAAAAAAAAAAAAAAAACCAACCCACAAAAAACTCCCCCCCCCCAAAAAAAACAAAAAAACAACACAAAAAACCCACACCCACAATTGAATTATAACAAACATTACGTCATATTTTTTAATAACATGGTTAAAATCATGGAACGACACAAAATTTCTATTGAACACAAGTTATTAGCTGGCAGTGTAAGGACCCTTAATATCAAAAGTCGGAATTCAATAATAGGAATACAACGTATCAGATTAAGCTTAAAAAGGTAATCTTCAAAATTAAGTTAGTCACGATAAAAATGTACAGATGAATAGTTCTACTGCAGAAGGGTTTTCATTGTCATTTATTGAACTGATGAAAACTATATGAGAGTTACATAAGTAGGCTACTAGCATAATCGACATCAACTGAGTTAATTCAGGATAACAAAGAAACATCGTCACTATTTAATATGTAGACCAAACATTACGGTAACCGATTAAATTTGGGAAAATCAATGGCTTTTATTTATCAAAAATACTAGAATGTCATTTATAGGCAGGCGTAAGGCCCTGTACTTCTTTTGTGTAAATCGAATTCCAAGACATTTTGATTTTAATCCAATTATAGTTAATAAACATTGAAATTAATTTTCATGAACAATCAAATATACATGTAGTTATATTTCTGCTCTGTCATCATCAGTCTAATGTAAAGTGAGAATTTAGTAGCGTGGAAGAACGACCAATATAATATAGAATTTTGTAAATCAGAATATTTTAAATGTACAAGATCTCAAATATGTCGTGATGTTTTAAATACAAACTTACACTGTCACTTTATCGACGTTTGTTCAGTCAACATCCGGTAGACCACATAGACCGAAGCTATACTAACCATGTCAATGTTTACTCTACGAGCACTGCTGAAAAATGATCATGAAAGCTTCATCAATATTGAATTCAAAACGCATAATGTATGTGCCAGAAATGTGCAATGTCGTTATACATGTAACATGTTTGACGACTTGCCTGCCTACAGCCAGAGTGTTTGCATTTACCAAAGCCCGACTACAATAAACTTTTGAAGCTGAACATGAAATATTCACCGAAACAGAAAAACATTTTTCATTTGATCCCAAGACGTAAATCCACTTGTCAGGGACAAAATAGAAGGTCAAACGTTTTGTCAATTTTGCAATTAGAATGCTATTTGTTATGAAAATATATTTAAATCTACCGAGTATGATTCTCCCTCTATTTCTTACGGAAACTTATAGTTAATTCATAGATCTATATTTACATTCAGTGTATATTTAATTCCCCTTATGTTTGCATTGGAAATCTGCGACGTTCAATTTCCTATGATTACTAATTCATACGCCATGAGCACAAATATAAACGTCACCACGTGTTTTGAGTATATTTATTTTTGTAAGATTAAATGAAACGTTCAACCTTACATAACCAATTTGATATGTACTTTTGAAAAATAATCATTAAATTATATCTACTCCTTAATTAAAAGTTATTTCTCTACAAAGTTTCTGGCACTATATTTTTAGCTGCGGAAGCGTACTATTGAATAACATGTTAATATGGCTGTTCCATGTATGTTTCATATCCCTGGCTGAGAGCGTATATAATGGCTTTACAGCGACGATACACATATAACATCAGTTTGAATATAAATACATGTATAAGCATTGAATGCTTATTTTTGGATGTCGTGGGTCCTATGACGCGCGGTATTCAATTTGTCTGCACCGCATTGGTGTGTCATAGGACCATCCAAAAATAAGCATTCAATGCTTAAATAGAACAGTTGTAGAAACTGACAGGACTGAAATCTACACGCTCCGTTTATCATTGGTCGAAGCCTGCAGCGACCTAAGAAAAATCACGGTCTGCACGAAATAATCATGATGTCAGACTCAAATTCCCAAAGGAGACGATTTGGCTGTTTCTTTTAGATAACGTACTGATGTACAGTAATTTAGTGAATTTTACTTTATACAATATTTTTTTTTTATTTGTTAAAAGAAAGATGCAAATATACACAACAAAATGCTTTGTTTGATGATTCATGCGGGTTATGAAGGTAGCGATCACTGCAGAAAAAAATTACATAACCCGCTAACGCGATGTCGCCATCTTCATATCCCTCTTGAATCACCAAAGAAAGCATTTATTGTTTAAATGATATACTTGATGAAAACTTGTAAAGTTTGAAAGCTGTTTTGCCGAAGAGTTGTAAAAGATATAAATAAAATAAGTTTTATTAATACATATACTTAGTAATAACTTACTTGTAAAAGTCATGAAAATGAATAATAAAATAAAATGTTGTTTGAAACATGTATTGAAATATATATTTTTGTGATAGGCTTCAGTCGATCACAGTTGTGTCCATATGAGGCATCCGGTGTAAAGAAGAATAATGACCCCCATAGAATAATGACCGGGATCATTTTTTGATGTAGAATAATTACCCTTCCCCCAGCTGTAGAATAATTTGATATTTTTAAAGAAAAAACCCCCCAGGGGTCATTTTTCTTCATGTTAAACATGAAAAGAAATGACCTCCGTATAAAAATGACCCCTGCCGTAAACAAGAATGGATATGATTACGCCCATGAGAATAGGGTGGTTATGGCATTTTTTCACATTTTGAGATTTTTACAGAATTGAATAAATCACATCTCAAAGTTGTCAAATCTGAAATTGTATGGCTATAAACCAGTTCTAAGTTTAGGTTTTCTCCGTTTTTAGTGAGGCTATTTCAAAAGAAAAAAATGTGACGTTATTTTTGGGAGTTGATTTTAATCAATTCTCCTATGTGACGTTATTTTTGGGAAATGATTATAATCAACTCTCCTATGCAGTTACTCTGGCAAACCGGAAGTGAAACAGTGTTTGGACCTAAGCACAAATCGTCACCGCTGACAAAACTTAGTTCTTGAAAATAATAGATAAATTCGATGTAATGTATGCTGAAGCATTGTTTTTCAAGGAAACTAATCTATAAATACCTTGTTACTAGTCAGATTTAAAATAGTACGAACAATTATCTACGCCAGAGTTCAATATACATGTAGTCTCGTTAAACCAGACGTAATTTGCACCCCTGCGAATGTGTTCGGAATGTTTTCTTTATAGTTGCTAAGTATGTAATAAATCCAGAGGTGCTCGAATGAAAGTTCACGAGACTTCACCGAGATTTGCTCAGTTCCTGTGAAATTTCGAGCGGAAGTATAAGTGTTCGGATTATATTCTCAAAATACGAAAGTACTCGTCGTTTTTCATATCATATCCTACTTTGATTTATGTTAAAACATGAAAATCTATTAAGATACGTGTCTTCTTTCATCATCTAGCGGTTATTTAATATTCTAAACGATGATATTCAGAACAGAGTTATCGTTCGTGTTCAACCACTATACACGTGGTTGGAAATATAAACATTGGGTTGCTTGATAAAATCATAGCCATGTTTGATGCTTTTGGTGTGCAATACCAAGCTTGAAAAAAAAGAATATGTGTCTGTTTTCTATAAAAACTTAGTATATCGAGCCATTTTCAAGGAACATTCTGCATAAAATAGTATAGTCTGTTTCACTATTGATGCTATTTCTAGGTCAGGCGCGGATCGAAAATTAATCCTTAGGGGGATCGCTACTAAGCATGTTAATTGTTGCAACAGCAGAAAAAAAACCTATATTTTCTATTGTCTCATTTATTTCTAAAACTCATTTTATCCACCAATTAATGAAGATAAAGTTTAAAATCAATAAACGTTTATATTTTATATTTGACTACACGTACATAGATATTAGGAAATAGACTATAAACACGAGGCATGATTTTTACTGCGAAACTGAAAGGGTCAAATAAAACCACGTGGTCTAAATTTAAATGACAATAACATTCGCGGGGGTGGTTTGGCTGTCTCCGTAAATATCCGACAAGCAGAGAGTCTCTCTTGATAGTCGGAGATATAACGGAGAAAGCCGAATGTCTCGTTGTTCAATATTGCTTGGATCCATACATATGTACAATTTTTAGAAATATCTCGATTACTGATACATACATGTGGTTTGATGGAATTAATTCTATCTTTAAATATTACACAACATGATTCATATGGGGTTTTCTCGAAATTCATGTCGGAAAGTCCGAGAAATGTGCTTAATTCAATTACAAATTAAAAACTACTTGCCATGCAAAATATCAACTCCCGTCAGTACTTCAGTACTTTAATAATCACATGCAACGTCAAAACAATTTTAATATAAAAGTGACCGTAACTTTGAACCGCAATAAATGTAAACTACAACAATATGTATTTTTTTTTAAATTATGGACTCATTTTTAGGTCGCTATGTGGTTAAAATGACCCATATCAAGTGATATTGATCAAAGCGATATAGACTAAGCTCGTAAGGTTGATATCACTTTTCTGTGTCTTCGGTCAATATCACTTGACATGGGTCCTTATAGTCACATGTTTATTGTACAATGATGTCCATAATAGTTATATAATCACCCGATTAGACAGTCATATTTAAAATAATTAGGAAATGCAGGATCCTCGACACCCCGTGACTTGTACTTTTTATGACAGTACGTCACAACATGGCAATTTTAACGCACTGCGAAAAATCGCCTATATCTGTTGACTATCTCTGTGGCGCAATGATTGTAGCTTCGACCTACCGACACGCAGGGCCCAAGTTCGAATACCGCACGAAGTTTTATTTTCATGAGTAGCGGTAAACTTAAAAAAAACCTGATTTTTTCCTCCAAAAAATGAACTTTTCCTGTCAAATTTAATTTAAACACATGCTAGAAATCCATATCGTTAAGTAATTTAGAAGAATGGGCTTTTATGCCAAACTTTTCCCAGATGTTTGGAGGACCCTTAACTCAGACGACCAGATTTCCTAAGCTCTTTTGGTAATCATCCAAGGCAGACGATCAAGATCAGTTGGAGGTAAAGACTCATTGTCCAAGGACAGAATGAGTGAATTTTTAACATCAATGAGAATTACAAAATAATTGTTTTATATAAGTTAGTTACGCACTAATGTGTCTTTATAGTATGTACAGTACAGAACCCTGGTAACTGGATCAATACTATAACAATAGCTGACTCATACATTTTGTAAAGTTTTGAGCGATAATGGTTTAATTAAATTTTGTGTTATAATATTTTTTTAGTTAAGATAGTACAAAACAGATAAGATAATTTTTCCCTATGATTCAATTTTTCTGAAAATTTGATTATTTGTTCTTTGGAATAAAATCTATAAATATTTTAAATTTGAAAAAAATCTGACCTGGCATTTTTGCCTACATCGCCCCAAACCTACCATTTGAATCTCTTTTGAGTGGAGAGGAAAATAAAATAGTGATCGTTATAATTTGCTTTGCCAATAAGTTACTTTTCATGATATTACAAATGTCTGTGCTGCCTTTTATACAGGAGACCTTTTTGTTACTTAAATACACTGAAATAAATTATTACTGGAAACTTAAGGTAATTTCTGATGTAATGTATTGTAAAACTAGTGCTCGTGAACTCCCTTTTAAGACGATAATTTGCATCACTTATATGTCTCGAAAAAGAAATTGTATGATTAAAATTTTAATAAAATTTAACAGTAGGATTGCCATGACCTTGTTAATAAAATATATCAAAATATTGAAAATTTGATGATTGATTTAAGATTAATTGAGGTTTGAGTATATTTGATGGAGGTAAAAATTATAAAAATACTAGATGACGTCATATTTGACCTTTGACCTTTTGATATGACCTTAATGATATGAAATTTATTGTGTATAAAGTCTAAACACTAGGGATAGTTGTGACCAAATTTACATTTACAATATTAAAATTTAAAAATGAAATCGTCGTCATTCTTTTCCGGTTCCAGTTCAATCTTTTCCGGTTCGTTATGGTTGAGTAAGTCCCAACCACTTATTTTTTAAGTTTTTTACTATCGATATCTCGAATACTCGGATATCTCGAAGTTTTTAAATAGTCCCATCTAGTCCGAGATAACGAAGATTGACTGTATGTTAAATGTAATTAAAATTCATGTCATGGTGACAGGATAAGCCTGTGTAATCAATCCAACTTAATGATAACTGGAATGTTGGGCTATGTTAGAGCTGACTAATTAGCACAGCTACGTTTTATTACCTGTAAACATTTAGTATATAGAATATCAATTAAAAATTGTTCTAGTTCGTGAAAATTAATCAAAATGAACCACAATCGATGAAGGATGCAGGATGATCAACGAACGAAGTCCCTTCCATGTAAATCAAAAAGATGCCGAGAATTGTAATGAATTTTTCAAAATTTTTACCTTTGTACCTTTCCGTGAAAATTATCAAATTGATGCAGGAGATTGCAATTAAGAAATCTCTGAATTTTAAGTGAAACACAATATTTTTGGGCATAAAATATTCATTTCATAATGTAAAATTCCTTGTAAATCAATCAAAATTGGTGTAGGGAATTGCAATAAACGAGTTCTCTAATTTTGAGGAAACACAGTATGTTTTTGTGTATAAAATATAAATTTATAATGTACCATTCTATGTTGTTCAATCAAAATTGCTGCAGGAAATTGCAATAAAAAATTCCCTAAACTTTCAGTAAAACGAAAATGTGTTTTCTTTCTAAATAAATTAGTTTTAATTGTACAGTCCATGTAAATCAATCAAAATAATCACATATGATGCAGATGACTGTAATGAAAAAATTCTCGGAATTTTAAATAAAAAACCCCAATTTTTCATGTTCATTGGAAGACTGTATGCGATTAAGATTAAAAAGATTTCCAGACATTGACCATTTTACATGTTTTCTTCAGATTTTGTGATTCCTACATAATTATGAAATCTTGATATTAAAGCAATTTAAAAGCAGTGTTGCATTTTAATGCAGCATATACTTTACAGTTTGAACGAAGTGAAATTCAATCAAGTCAATTTTATACGTACAAAATACCAATGGCAACTAATGAATTAATAATAAGTATAAATAGCTGAAAATCTTGAAATGTACCAATTACGATGCATTTTCATATGATATATTTCAATTACAAACTAGTACATTTTTATACCTAATATTTTTAAAACTTCTTCCTCTTTACCAAAATGAATTTGTACGTAACATATTAAAGCATGGCATAATCATAGAAGGTCTGTCAACTTCGAGCTCATTGCAAAGCCTAGAACTTTTAAGACAGTAACCATGCATTTTATTTTATGACCCTTATAATATATGATGTTTTATATATTTTTACTACTTAAATATGACTAAATGTTTCGATAATACTATAAAGATCACCTTTGTCAAATAAAAAATAGCCGTTATCCAATAAATCTGGGAAATGGTGCATACAAAATACTTTGATAAGACCCCTGGAACAAACAAGGAGGTAAAGGGGTTTTTTATTTGATAAATTGAAGCCTTTTAGCAATAACTGTCATATGCAGAACAGAAAAAATCCCTTGGGCAGAAGTTGAAAAAAAATAAAAAAAATGTACAAAATTGATACATTTCAAGCAAACATTAAAAATTAACAAACTTTGAGATGACCCCCTAAATAAACGATGTGGTAAATGTTTGATTTTTTTTAAAAAATAATTATACCAGTAGAAATTACGAAAGACGAATAGGGCCACATAAATCTTTTCTCGTAATTACGAGATAATTATCTCGTTATTACGAGAAAAGATCTCGTAATTACGAGAAAAGATCTCGTTATTACGAGATACTTATCTCGTTATTACGAGAAAAGATCTCGTAATTACGAGAAAAGATCTCGTTATTACGAGTTAATTATCTCGTTATTACGAGAAAAGATCTCGTAATTACGAGAAAAGATCTAGTAATTACGAGAAAAGATCTCGTAATTACGAGAAAATATCTCGTTATTACGAGTTAATTTTCTCGTTATTACGAGAAAAGATCTCGTAATTTCGAGATAATTATCTCGTTATTACGAGTTAATTATCTCGTAATTACGAGAAAATATATTGTTATAATAAAATACATTACAGTTGTTATTTGATTTATTATTGTGAAAAAATACATACACAATAAGTGTTCCTCGTTTACCAGAATCCTAGCTTCCAAGTCGATTGGTTTAGCCTTTCAGTCTATTTTGGATTTTTTCCAGAAACGGTAATTCAATTTTTATTATTTTTAAATAACAACAATCATAATTTATTGATTTCTACATAGAATAATCGGATTTGATATTTTATCTTATATGAATAAGTGGAAAGAACTTCGTGTTATTTTCCACGTATATTACAACTCGACTCCGAAGTAAATACCAAGTAGTCCTAGTCATAAAAACACAATTCCATTAGTTACAGAGAACTATTAGTCATTTAATTTTTTTATCAATCTGCTTTGCTCCTTCTTTTGAATTTTTTCTTTTAACAAATTTATCGAATTTCTTAATATATGTTCATTCATTTTACATAAAGAGACTTAGACAGTACATGTAGAACAATGAAATGCATCATTTTATATAGATTTTTTCTCGTAATAACGATATAATTAACTCGTAATAACGAGATCTTTTCTCGTAATAACGAGATCTTTTCTCGTAATTACGAGATAATTAACTCGTAATAACGAGATCTTTTCTCGTAATAACGAGATCTTTTCTCGTAATTACGAGATCTTTTCTCGTAATAACGAGATAATTATCTCGTAATAACGAGATCTTTTCTCGTTATAACGAGATAATTAACTCGTAATAACGAGATCTTTTCTCGTAATTACGAGATCTTTTCTCGTAATAACGAGATAATTAACTCGTTATAACGAGATCTTTTCTCGTAATTATGAGATAATTAACTCGTAATAACGAGATCTTTTCTCGTAATAACGAGATATTTTCTCGTAATTACGAGATAATTAACTCGTAATAACGAGATCTTTTCTCGTAATTACGAGATAAAAATAATTTTTTATGTGGCCCTATTCGTCTTTCGTAAGAAATTCATGTAAAAAATTTCATTAAAAAATCTAGGGCAGAACAAATTTGACCCGGCCTCGTTAAATTTTAGCTTTACAAATAACTTATTCGTCCAATCAAATCGTAGTTCATTCGAGCGAATCCTATCTTTCCGGAACAAAAAGCTAATTTGTCCGAACAAATCAAAATTCGTCCGAACAAATAACTTATTCGTCCAAACAAATCCTTATTCGTCCGAACAAATTGCTAATTCGTCCTACCAAATCCTTATTCGTCCGAATAAATCGTAATTCGTCCAAGTAAATCCTAATTCGTCCGAACAAATCGTAATTCGTTCGTACAAATAACTTATTCGTCCGAACAAATCCTAATTCGTCTGAACAAATTTTAATTTGTCTGAACAAATGAGATTATTTATTTTGTCACCTAGCCCTTCCACGGCGCCGTGTTTTTAAATTCAATGGTTGGCAAAATTATTTGGGCGGTGACCGCCTCTGTCGCCCCTGTTCCAACTCCCTTGAAATATCAGTGACTAGTACATGCATAACATTTAGGTGTTATTATTTGGAGGAAATAGGTCATTCCAGGAAAGGGGTGCCTTGATCACAGACCCTCTCCCCATTCATCATCTACATTATGGCCAGATCAGATAGTCAAAAAAATTACTCATTAAAAATGTTGTTTTTATATACAAAAAACTTATTCGTCCGAACAAATCATAATTCGTCCGAACAAGTTATAAATTGTCCGAACAAATCCTAATTCGTCTGAACAAATACATGTAACTTATTTGTCCGATCAAATCCTAATTCGTCCGAGCAAAACATAATTAGTCCGAACATCTCGTATTTCGTCCGAACAAATAACTTATTTTTACGAATAAATAGCTAATTCGTCCGAACAAATCCTAATTCGTCCGAACAAATCCTAATTCGTCCGAACAAATCCCAACTTTCCGAACAAATAACTTATTCGTCCGAACAAATAGCTAATTTGTCCGACCAAATCCTAATTCGTCTGAACAAATCCCAATTCATCCGAATTCATCCAAACAAATAACTTTTTCGTCCGAACAAATCGTAATTCGTCCGAACAAATAACTTATTCGTTCGAACAAATAGCTTATTCATCTAAACAAACCCTAATTCGTCCGAACAAATAAGATTGATTTATTAATTTTTTCATGTGGCCCATTCAAGCCGCCGTACATTTTTACTTTGTTACTCAAACTCAATTAATGTTAGCTAGTTCACCCCAGCGAATGTTAATGTCATTTAGATTTAGACAACGTAAGTGTATTTTTACCATTTCCGTTTCGCAGTAAAAATCGTGCCTCGTGTTTATAGTCTATTTCCTAATATCTAGGTACTTGTAGTCAAATATAAAATCTAGACGTTTATTGATTTTAAACTTTATCTTAATTAATTGGTGGATAAAATGAGTTCTAGAAATAAATGTGACAATAGAAAATAAAGGTTTTATTCTGCTGTTGCAATAATTAACATGCTTAGTAGCGACCCCCCCCCCCCCCACCCTAAGAATTAATTTTCGATCCGCGCCAGACCTAGTAATAGCATCAATAGTAAAACAGACTATACAATTTTTGCAGAGTATGAAAATGGCTCGATATACTAATATAAGTTTTTATACAAAACAGACATCCTTTTTTTTAAAAGCACGGTATTGCACACCAAAAGCATCAACCATGGCTATGATTTTATCAAGCAACCCAATGTTTATATTTTCACCCACGTATAGAGTGGATAAACACGAACGATAACTCTGTTCTGAATATCATCGTTTAGTTTAAATAACCACAAGATGATTAAATAAGACATATATCTTAATCAAATTTCTTGTTTTAACATAAATCAAAGTAAGATATGATATGAAAAAAACGACCAGAACCTACGTATTTTAAGAATATTATCAGAACACTTATACCTCCGCTCGAAATTTCACAAGAACTGAACAAATTTCGGAGAAGTCTCGTGAACTTTCTTTCGAGGATTTATTACATACTTAGTAACGGCAAAGAAAACATTCCGAACACATTCGCATGGGAGTAGTTGCTGCTAATAAAACGCAAAATTGTAATTTAATGATGTATATTATTGTAATGCTCTATACTTTTTTCATACACATGTCACTATAAAAAATAATTACTTACCTACTTACTCGGTATTAAAAAAATTCCTCCAACATTCCTTTTATTGAATTCTAGTGTTTTTGGTTGGTGGTGGTGGCTTTGTGGTGATACGAGCTTATTAACATAATATTTTCCAAGGCGGTTGTCATAGTTTCATTACATATATATTTATTTACTGTAAATTGTCATACCAGTTTTCCTCAGAGGCATGGTCACGATTTTGGTCAAAAATTATTTTTCCGATTTTAATGATTACAATGATTCAGTAAGGCATTTTTAATAGGCAACCAATATTTAAGTGTCATTTGTTGAGTTATTAGCGAGTAACAGAGCTTACACTTCTTTGCTGTGTAAACAAAGCTTTTTTGTTTTTTTTAAATGTTGAATTAAAATTTCCAGTTTTAGACCTAAATCGAATGTGGTAAACGTTAGGAACTGTTTAATTATGCATAAAATGAATAAAAACATAGTCAAACCAGCTTGAAAAAGATTTTTTACTGGTATATTGAACCTATGTAAACAAAAACAGTGCACGAGCCTTGTTTACACGACAAAAAATTAGCACTGTATCTTGCTTATAACTCAACGACTGACTCTCAAATTTCATTTGATCATTAGAAATGCATTCCTTAAGCATTGTAGATAATAAAAACAGAAAAATAGAATTTGACCAAAATCGTGACCATGCCCCTTTAATTTAAAAGATAAACCAAGTTAACCAACACCTCAATTAGTTGACTGTGTCACGAAGCTGGAGAAAACGCGCTTTGGAGATCGACACCATTTTGTCAAACTGTGCATGGCGCATATATTTATTACCGCGGCGCTAGATTTTTTCACTGCGGCACTGAGGTAAACTGTCTTTGGTGGTTAAAGAAAAACAGACTCAGGAAGAATCCTGTTTGGAAATATATTTGTTTCACCTTTCGACCTGCCTGCATGATTCTTGTGGTATAAAACACACTCTTCCGATAAATCAAAACCCAGCTCCTTACTGAGTCTTTCAAAATACCCTTTTAGAATATAATATGTGTTATTCTATGTAAAATAAAATCAGAATAATTTGTTCTCATCTCTAAAGCTTCGGAGCTCTTTATATATTAACACACACCATACAAATATTTCAAAAAATATATTGACGTGTCGCAATAAATACAGAATACAGGAAAAGTAAATGGTAACTAGTTTCCCTTGACTAAAGTACGACATTTTATATACACAGCAAAACCATTAATATTCTAATTAACAGTTGTTCAATGCTTGCAATATTCATGATAAGATTACTTGAGTTATGCACACATACTTGCGTTTTTTAAAGAGTCTTTTAACGCACTTTAGCATACTAAAACGATTTTTTGTATCATTTTAATTTGTTTACATCAATATACAAAGGACTGTTTGAAAAGATAAAGTTCTGTCTTAAAATAAGAACAATGACAGTTTAACGTCACATTTGGGGTCAACCAGGTCGAGAGAAGTTGTACTGTTTGATCGATAGCAGTTATATTTTTACTGGTTTTGTTTTTATCAAAATAGGTCACTTACTACAGAAAAGGGTTCAGTAATTCAGTGCGGGGATTGTGTCCGACTTGGCCGTATAAAACAACAGTGTTGAAATTAAAACTAGGGTAAAAGTGCATTTGCCATGCAATGTTCAAGTAAAATATTCCATTTCCAAGTATGTGTCGCTTGTCAGCATCGATCTTAACATCTCTAAATGAATTTACATTAGATAGTTTGCAAGAATCGAACATCACAAAACCGTAGCGGCAGAAGCAAGACGTCCGGAGAACAACTCAAAGACACAGTCAAGTGCTTCACCAAGGAGATCCAAGACCCCAAGAAAAACAAATTTAAATCAAGTTATTCAGAAGAACATTTTTCATCCGGATAACACTGTCAGGGGAAAACGGAATACGATAGACAACAGCTATGAGAAGTATACCAATGGTAGAAAACTTCAATTAGGAGTAACCTGTTCAAGGAGACTGTCAAACATCCCCTCCGTAACCCCTGCCCCGGGCTCTGGCATGGCTCCCGTACATCAAACCTACTGTTTTATTGTTTGGTTCATTGCTGGAATTTCTCTTGAAAACGGTAAGCTATTTAATATTTTTAAAGCGTCATTTTCTTGCCTCTTAAATTCATTTTTTGATATTTATATTCTTTTTTCAAATAAGATTGGAGATATATTAAAATACTTGTATCTATTCTCAGTTTTCTATCTGTCCATTTGTATTTAATTTGATTTTCATGTATAATATCTCATTCCATGTTTTTAATATATCTTACGGTACGACCGTTGGGGCGAGCGCAGCCTATGATTAAATATGTATATACGTATCATTATAATTAATTAAAATATAGTATGATTTTACAAATGGATGCAAAAAAGTAAATGAATTTAAATACAAATTATATTCAATATATCTTCTTTTTATTATCCATAATTTTTACGCTACAGTATATAAGCAATACTTCGAGTTGACTTGTAACCCCCCCCCCCCACCCGAAAAAAAAGGTCAGGAGTACCTGAAACTTGTGGAAATCACCGGAATCCTCTTAAAATCTATTAAATGTGAACATTCAAATGAATGCAAGTTACGATTGTTTCCTCTCTCTAAAAAAATGTTCTCATTCGTTAGCTTAAGCCTTTTTCATGATTTTGAAAGAATTTCAGACTTCGGTAATCAATATCGACAGTAATTACAGTTAGAGTTATTTCCCCTTATTTAAACATAATTATAACGTCAGAGTTCACGTCGGTTTTGTTTCGGCTGGCTCTTTAAAAACTCCCCTGATTTTTAAAACTACGCATAGTATATTGTTTTGTTTACCTAAAAAGCATGACGTTCTTGCAATTATACATTTTATCTGGTTCTCAAAAGTTTTACTTTGATTCTCGCGAGAACATTAGAAGTTGAACGCCATTTGCAATGCTTAGACTATTGTATTGTGGGTCTGCTTGGAATTGCATTGTGGGTCGAAATTTACTGACGCCGTAAAATTCTGATAGATCAATGTGCAAGAAAACCTTTGTGACGTCACTTGATTGTATTGAGGTTATAGGGCGATAACTCATGTAATGGAATTATGTGTGTATCCGTGTACGTTGTGTTAGCAGTACCAGGTATATATTTACAATGAACGTAGTCATCAATTGTTTTTATCTTAAAATAGGAAACCATATTTACAGGGAACTGCTGGTCCGATAAAAACAGGGCAATTTCAGTAAGAAGAAACAGTAGCCTAGGTCTAATAATGCCGAGTTATTTCTAAAATTATACAAACCATTGTGACGTCACTCGATTGTATTGAAATTAAAGGGCGATAACTCATGTAATGGAATTATATATATATTCGTGTACGTTTTGTTAGCAGTTTATATTAACAATGAACAATGGCATGAATTATTTTTATCCTGCTTATTCTCGTGAGAGCGTGAAATGGGAAACCATATTTACAGGGAACTGCTGTACCGATAAAACGGGGCATTACTGGTCTAAGAAACTGATGCCAAAAAATCCGTTGAATGAATGTGCAGCTGGTCCGAATTTTCTTTTCACACACGCCTTGACGTTAAATCTCGCTTCGCTATAAAAGCAGACCTTAATTTAAATATAATTTTCTATAAGAATTAAAAATCATATATATATATATTGCATGGATGGATTTTTATGGTCTTTTTCACCCGATATATATATATCGGGTGAAAAAGACCATAAAAATCCATCCATGCAATCTGAAGAAGCAGCTCTCCAGCATAAAGAATTGGTTTAATTAAATAAAAAATGCAAAATCTATATCGGGTGAAAAAGACCATAAAATCCATCCATGCAATCTGAGCAAGCAGCTCTTCAGCATAAAGAATGGTTTAAATAAAAAATGCAAAATCAATACAAATAGTGCGTATTTTAAAATGTTGAGTATTTTCCTTTCCACACAATGACACTTTTAAGAACCGCCAGATTTCAAGTCCCGGTTCGCGAATCTTAATCAGTTAATATGGGGTCGCCATCCAATAAGTTCGTTTAATCAATACACACGGATGTGTTTTATTGTTTATAAAATAAAATATATAAATGCATGCGTGTTTATTCGTGAATATGTTTTGCAGCTATTTAATACATTATTGAACTGAATCTAAAGTGCTTTAGGTTTTTTTTTAAAGAAATTAGACATATCTATATTTACATGTAAAAAAAGTGAAATTGCCTTAAATGCTTAATATTTACATTTTCCAGTGTTTTTGCCTGTGATAACACTACGTATTGATTTTGTACTATATAACCCATAACTTCAAATGACGTATAATTGGGGCGCCGGCGGGGTTTGCTTATTTATACTTAAATATTAAATCGTACAATGGTTTAAAATTATATAAATATAAGTAATAAGGAATCATTCTTGAATACATGTATTATGTGGTGATAATTTCGGTCGGGGCGTGATCAAATCTATCATAAAGCCCTTCGGGCTTTATTGGATTTGATCACGCCCCGACCGAAATTATCACCTCATAATACTCAAAGAATGATTCCTTATTCCTTAAATAGCGATGCGTGTTATGTAAGGCATCATATTCCTAATCAGCACTGAAAGTTTACTGTGCCCGATGTTTTCACTAGATAACTATTACATTGCTGGGTACAGAAGGTTTCTCATCGAAGCATGGACGCAGTGAATTTTGTTCATGTATGTATTTGTACCGACTTACATATTTTCGTATATAAAGAAGAAGCGCATCCATGATCATGCATCCGCTGGTAAAAATAAAAACCGCTGCATGTTTTGTTTTCATTTTGTAATTAGAAAATATCATTATTTGCCAGAACGTCGTTAAAAAGGGAACACAACATGAAAGCGTGATAGAGGAAACCACATCAATAATGTACGCATATACCGCAGAGCTTATCTATAAGATACATTCATTATTTATGTTTTCGACCGAATTGAAGATTTATATGTTCACAGTTTTCTTATTTCTTTTCTTTTCTATTAAATTCTCTCCTAAACAAGACATTAAAGCTGAAATGAATTCATAAATACGCATTATTTCCCTTTTATCTCCAACTAACAACTACTGCACTGGTAAGAAATATCCAATGAACGAAGAAACAAGTCAGGCTGAAATCCAGGCACACATATTTCAAAATCCTCGATAATTGTAGATGACATGTGGTGATAACGAACAGTGTTCAAATTCAAAAGTCTAAAGGAAAATTACAAAACAGGAGCAGAGCGAACACGAACCTCTTAAAAAATAGAGGTAGAATCAGGTGCCATGGGGGAGTAAGCATCCTCTGCTGACCGGTCACACCCGCCGTGTGCTCTTTGTCGTAATCGGGAAAAAAGGAAAAGTCCGTACACAATTAGATGATTAACTAGATACGATCTCGTTACGAGTAACGAGTAGGTCTTCCGTTCAATTTCTTAAACGACACATTTACAAAATTAATGAAATTTCAGAATTCCCCCTCAACCCCTTCCTTTCAGATAATGTATACGATTGTCAATATCCTTTACAATGCTTAACAAAGTGTTTTGCTTTTTCACATTCAGCACATTTAAGATTTAAGATTTTAGTTCCTTATTATCCCTAATTATGTCATCAATGGGTGTGGCAATGAGTTTTACAAACTTATACAAACGATCAACAACTTTGCATCTATAATGCATTACAAAATCTTGATCGTTTTTAAGTTATGTGTAAAAGACTTTAAGAGTGTCTTGGCCCCTAATTTAAGGGGCCAGCCCCTTTTTGTTAATTTCATATGAAAGGTCTCAATAATACTAACATTTTTTGTTCTTACACCCATCTCAAATTGTTGTTCATTTTTGAGATACAAATGATTGAATATTTTAGGGGCCAGCCCTGTAGATCCTTAATGGGGACAGCCATTTGTGTTTTGATTAGTGGAATCGATTTAAATTATCAATACAAGCATTTTCTCTTCTAAAATGCTTAACAAAATATGTCTCGTTCTCTAGATATATTGTGTCAAAGTTTGAGAACTTTGGCCCCTAAAAATCCCTAATTACGTCATAAATGGGCGTGGCAATGATTTTTTCTGATAGATATTGTTACGATCAACAACTTTGCTTCTATAATGCATTACAAAATCTTTATCGTTTTTAAGTTATTTGTAATAGAGTTTACGAGTCTATTGGCCCCTAATTAAAGGGGCCAGCCCCTTTTTCTTGATTTTGTTGGAAAGAACTTTTGGTACTCTATCACTTTTGTTATATATGTCTTAACAAAATATCAACTGATAAAAAGATATAGATCAAAATGTGTGAAAATTTTGATTTGAAATTCGTACCCAATTTTCGAGCCCTAGCGAGCTCCAAGAAATGGCGCCACTTGCGTAAAACGAAAACAATAGGCACAACTTCAAACTATGGACTACCTATCCTGAAAGTTTCATATTCATATCTCTGATAGTTTCTGAGATCAACTCTGCACAAAAAAGGTCGTAAAAATGTGCAAAATGGCCGATAAATCGGTACCGGAAGTGACGACAGGAAAAATATTAAAAATGTATGAAGTTTATCTCAAGTCTCATCTTCTGTGAAAAAATGGTTGAAATCGGTCGAATAGTTTTCGAGAAATCGCGTGCACAAAATTTGTGGAAAAAAATAATAATAATAAGAAATCGTACGAAAACAAAAAGGTCTTCCGTTGGAAACGGAAGACCTTAATAAGAAATCGTACGAAAACAAAAAGGTCTTCCGTTGGAAACGGAAGACCTTAACTAGATACGATCTCGTTACGAGTAACGAGTAGGTCTTCCGTTCGATTTTGAAACGTAGTTTTGAAACGATACGATGAATTATTGATAAAACCTTAGATACAAATGATTGAATAATTTTAGGTGCCAGCACTATAGATCCCAAATAGGGACAGACATTGGTGTTTTAATTAGTCGAATCGATTAGAATCATCAATGCAGACATTTTCTCTTCTACAATGCTAAACAAATTATGTCTCCTTCTCTAGATATGTTGCGTCAAAGTTTAAAGACGTTGGCCCCTTAAAATCCCTAAATACGTCATAAATTGGCGTGGCAATAATTTTTTCCGATAGATATTGTTACGATCAACAACTTTGCTTCTATAATGCATTATAAAATCTTTATCGTTTTTAAGTAATTTGTAATACAGTTTAAGAGCGCCTTGGCCCCTTATTAAAGGGGCCAGCCCTTTTTTGTTGATTTCATACGAAAGATCTCTCAAATGCTTACATTTTTTGTTCTTACACCCATCTTAGATTGTTGTTAATTTTTGAGATACAAATGATTGAATATTTTAGGGGCCAGCCCTGTAGATCCTTAATGGGGACAGACATTGGTGATTTGATAAGTGGAATCGATTAAAATCATGAATACAAACATTTTCTCTTCTACAATGCTTAACAAAATATGTCTCGTTATCTAGATATATTGTATCAAATTTTGAGAACTTTGGCTCCTTAAAATCCCTAATTACGTAATAAATGGGTGTGGCATTAAGGTTTTTAGATAGATATTGTTACAATCAAAGACTTTGCTTCAATAATGCATTACAAAATCTTTATCGTTTTTAAGTTATTTGTAATAGACTTTACGAGTCTATTGGCCCCTAATTTAAGGGGCCAGCCCCTTTTCCTTGATATCGGTGAAAAGAACTTTTCGTACTCTACCACTTTTGTTATATATGTCTTATCAAAATATCAACTGGTAAAATGATACAGATCAGAATGTGTGAAAATTTTGATTAAAATTTCTGGCCAATTTTTGAGCCATAGCGAGCTCCAAGAAATGGCGCCACAGTCGTAAAACAAAAACAATAGGCACAACTTCAAACTATGGTCTAGCTCTCCTGAAAATTTCATATTCATATCTCTAATAGTTTTCGAGATCAAGTGTGCACAAAATGTGTCGAAAAGTTTACAAAATGGCCGATAAATCGGTACCGGAAGTGACGACGGCAAAAATTTTAAAAACAAAATAAATTCAGATCACTTCCAAACTTATGTGAAAAAACGGTCGAAATCGGTTGGATAGTTTTCGAGAAATCGCGTGCACAAAATTTGTGGAAAAAAAAAATAATAACTAGATACGATCTCGTTACGAGTAACGAGTAGGTCTTCCGTTCAATATGTTAAACGATACGATAAAAATATTAATGAAATTTCAGAATTCCCAATCAACCCCTTTCCTTTCAAGTAATGTATACGATTGTCAATATCCTGTACAATGCTTAACAAAGTGTTTTGCTTTTTCACGTACAGCACATTAAAGATTCAAGATTCTAGTTCCTTAAAATACCTAATTATGTCATCAATGGGTGTGGCAATGAGTTTTACAAACTGATTTTGTTACGATCAACAATATTGCTTCTATAATGCATTACAAAATCTTGATCGTTTTTAAGTTATCTGTAATAGAGTTTACGAGTGTCTTGGCCCCTAATCTAAGGGACCAGACCCTTTTTCTTGATTGTATACGAAAGGTCTTATGAATACTTACATTTTTTGTTCTTACACCTATCTTAAATTGTTGTTCATTTTTGAGATACAAATGATTGAATATTTTCGGGGCCAGCCCTCTAGATCCTTAATGGGGACATACATTGGTGTTTTGATTAGTGGAATCGATTAGAATCATCATTGTAAGCATTTTCTCTTCTACAATGCCTAACAAATTATGTTTCGTTTTCTTGATATCTTGCGTCAAAGTTTAAGTACTTTGGCCCCTAAAAATCCCTAATTATGTAATAAATGGGCATGGCAATGATTTTTTCTGTTAGATATTGTTACGATCAACAACTTTGCTTCTATAATGCATATCAAAGTCTTTATCGTTTTTTAGTTATATGTAATAGACTTTACGAGTCTCTTGGCCCCTAATTTAAGGGGCCAGCCCCTTTTTCTAGATTTTGTTGAAAAGAACTTTTGATTCTCTCCCACTTTTGTTATATATGTCTTAACAAAATATCAACTGATAAAAAGATACAGATCAAAACGTATGACAATTTTGAATAAAAATTCGTACACAATTTTCGTGCCTAAGCGAGCTCCAAGAAATGGCGCCACTAGCGTAAAACAAAATAATAGTGCACAACTTCAGACTATAGACTACCTATCCTGAAAATTTCAAAGTCTTATCTCTAATAGTTTCTGAGATCAGCTCTGCACAAAATAGGTCATAAAAAACTACAAAATGGCCGATAAATCGGTACCGGAAGTGACGACAACAAAAATTTCAAAAACATATAAAATTCATATCATGACTCATCATCTGTGAAAAAATGATTGAAATCAGCTGAATAGTTTTCGAGAAATCGCGTGCACAAAATTTGGTCTTCCGTCCGATTTTTTTTTTTTATTTTAAATGATACCATGAAATATCGATACAATTTCAGAATTAACCCCCCCCCCCACAAAAAAAATTGAGATAATGAATAAAAATTCCTAATTACGTCAGACATACCACTGACGATGACTTTTTCAAACAGATATTGTAGCGATCAACCCCTTTGATTCCATAATGCATAACAAAATATGTATCGTTTTCAAGTTATTTGTAATAGACTTTACGAGTCTCTTGGTCCTTAATTAAAAGGGCCAGCCCCTTTTTCTTGATTTTGTTGGATAAAACGTTTGATTCCCTTCTTCTTTTGTTCTATATGTCTTAACAAAATATCAACTGCTAAAAAGATACAGATCAAAACGTATGAAAATTTTGATTCAAAATTTGTACCCCATTTTCGTGCCTAAGTGAGCTCCACGGAATGGCGCCACTGGTGCAAAACAACTATATAGTGCACAACCTCAAACTATGGTTTACCTATCCTGAAAATTTCAAAGTCATATCTCTAATAGTTTCTGAGATCAGCTCTGCACAAAATAGGTCGTAAAAAAATACAAAATCGGCCGGAAATCTGGACCGGAAGTGACGACGACAAAAAATTCAAAAACATATAAAATTCAGATAATGCCCCATCATCTGTGAAAAAATGATCGAGATCGGTTGAGTAGTTTCCGAGAAATCGCGTGCACAAAATTTGGAGAAAAAAAATAATAACTAGATACGATCTCGTTACGAGTAACGAGTAGGTCTTCCGTTGAATATGTTAAACGATACAATTAATATATTAATGAAATTTCAGAATTCCCAATCAACCCCTTTCCTTTCAGGTAATGTATACGATTGTCAATATCCTGTACAATGCTTAACATAGTGTTTTGCTTTTTCACATACAGCAGATTGATGATTTAAGATTTAGTGACTTAAAATCCCTAATTATGCCATCAATGGGTGTGGCAAAGAGTTTTACAAACTGATATTGTTACGATCAACAACTTTGCTTCTATAATGCATTACAAAATCTTGATCATTTTTTAGTTATCTGTAATAGAGTTTACGAGTGTCTTGGCCCCTAATTAAAGGAGCCAGCCCCTTTTTCTTGAATTCATTCGAAAGGTCTCACGAATCCTCACATTTTTTGTTCTTACACTTATCTTAAATTGTTGTTCATTTTTGAGATACAAATGATTGAATATTTTAGGGGCCAGCCCTCTAGATCCTTCATGGGGACAAATATTAGTTTTTTGATTAGTGGAATCGATTAGAATCATCAGTGCAAGCATTTTCTCTTCTACAATGCCTAACAAAATATGTTTCCTTCTCTAGATATCTTGCGTCAAAGTTTAAGTACTTTGGCCCCTAAAAATCCCTAATTACGTCATAAATGGGCATGGCAATGATTTTTCTGTTGGATATTGTTACGATCAACAACTTTGCTTCTATAATGCATTACAAAATCTTTATCGTTTTTAAGTTATTTGTAATAGACTTTACGAGTCTCTTGACCCCTAATTTAAGGGGCCAGCCCCTTTTTCTTGATTTTGTTGGAAAGAACTTTTGATTCTCTACTGCATTTGTTCTATATGTCTTAACAAAATATCAACTAATAAAAAGATACCGATCAAAACGTATGAAAATTTTGAATGAAAATTCGTACCCAATTTTCGTGCCTAGGCGAGCTCCAAGAAATGGCGCCACTGGCGTAAAAAAAAATACATGCTGCACAACTTCAAACTATAGTCTACCTATCCTAAAAATTTCATAGTGATATCTCTGATAGTTTCTGAGTTTATAGCTGCACAAAATGAGTCGTCAAAAATTACAAAATGGCCGATAAATCGGGACCGGAAGTGACGACAAAAAAAATGAAAAATTCGTATGAAGTTTAGATTACGTCCAATCATCTGTGAAAAAATGATCGAGATCGGTTGAGTAGTTTCCGAGAAATCGCGTGCACAATATTTGGAGAAAAAAAATAATAACTAGATACGATCTCGTTACGAGTAACGAGTAGGTCTTCCGTTGAATATGTTAAACGATACGATTAAAATATTAATGAAATTTCAGAATTCCAATCAACCCCTTTCCTTTCAAGTAATGTATACGATTGTCAATATCCTCTACAATGCTTAACAAAGTGTTTTGCTTTTTCACATACAGCACATTAAAGATTTAAAATTTTAGTGCCTTAAACTCCCTAATTATGTCATCAATGGGTGTGACAATGAGTTTAACAAACTGATATTGTTACAATCAACAACTTTGCTTCTTTAATGCATTACAAAATCTTGATCATTTTTAAGTTATCTGTAATAGAGTTTACGAGTGTCTTGGCCCCTAATTTAAAGAGCCAGCCCCTTTTTCTTGAATTCATTCGAAAGGTCTCACGAATACTCACATTTTTTGTTCTTACACCTATCTTAAATTGTTGTTCATTTTTGAGATATAAATGATTGAATATTTTAGGGGCCAGCCCTCTAGATCCTTTATGGGGACAAATATTAGTTTTTTTTATTAGTGGAATCGATTAGAATCATCAATGGAAACATTTTCTCTTCTACAATGCCTAACAAAATATGTTTTCTTCTCTAGATATATTGCGTCAAATTTTAAGTACTTTGGCCCCTAAAAATCCCTAATTACGTAATAAATTGGCGTAGCAATGATTTTTTCTGTTAGATATTGTTACGATCAACAACTTTGCTTTTATAATGCATTACAAAATCTTTATCGTTTATAAGTTATTTGTAAAACAGTTTACGAGTCTATTGGCCCCTAATTTAAGGGGCCAGCCCCTTTTTCTTGATTTTATACGAAAGGTCTTATGAATACTTACATTTTTTGTTCTTACACCTATCTTAAATTGTTGTTCATTTTTGAGATACAAACGATTGAATATTTTAGGGGCCAGCCCTTTAGATCCTTAATGGGGATAGACATTGGTGGTTTGACTAGTGGAATCGATTAGAATCATTAATACAGACATTTTCTCTTCTACAATGCTTAAGAAAATATGTCTCCTTCTCTAGATATATTCCGTCAGAGTTTAAGTACTTTGGCCCCTAAAAATCCCTAATTACGTAATAAATGGGCGTGGCAATGATTTTTCCTGATATATATTGTTACGATCAACAACTTTGCTTCTATAGTGCATTACAAAATCTTTATCGTTTTAAGTTATTTGTAATAGACTTTACGAGTCTCTTGGCCCCTAATTTAAGGGGCCAGCCCCTTTTTCTTGATTTCGTTGAAAAGAACTTTGAATTCTCTACCACTTTTGTTATATATGTCATAACAAAATATCAACTGATAAAAAGATACTGATCAAAACGTATGAAAATTTTGAATGAAAATTCGTACCCAATTTTCGTGCCTAAGCGAGCTCCAAGAAATGGCGCCACTGGCGTAAAACAAAATAATAGTGCACAACTTCAGGCTATAGACTACCTATCCTGAAAATTTCATAGTCATATCTCTAATAGTTTCTGACATCAGCTCTGCACAAAATAGGTCGTAAAAAATACAAAATCGGCCGTAAATCCGGACCGGAAGTGACTACGACAAAAAATTCTAAAACATATAAAATTCAGATAATGTCCAATCATCTGTGAAAAAATTGTCGAGATCGGTTAAATAGTTTTCGAGAAATCGCGTGCACAAAATTTGGAAAAAAAAAATAACTAGACGCTCGTTGCGAGCAACAAGAGGTCTTCCGTTTGATTGCACCATAAAGTAGACTAAAGGGATAGTTGTTCTTTTCTATCATTTCTTAAAACTTCATCAAATTCCATTTAAAACCCTCTATATGAATTTCAATAGACATATAATTATACTTAAATTATACTTTAAAAGTCGCTATTATTGTGATTTTTGATAAATAAAATTGGAAATAAGTAAAATCTATCATTTCATATATAAAATCATTATTCTTAACACAACAAAGGAAGAAAAAACATTCGGCACTCGGGGACTGAACCCGGGTCGCCTGGGCATAAGTCCACCACTCTAACGACTGAGCTACGCGGACTCTCGCTTCAGAACTTTGGAGCCCGAAATCTTGAGAATGCGTGGATCGATTTTAAAACGGATTTCATATTCTGAAGTTTTGAAAGGGTCTCTATCGAGTAAAAACATAAAAAAAATTCAAATCAAAAAAGTTGAAAAATGACTAATTTTTGCTTCCTTCCGGTGACGACCGGAAGTGACGGCGGACGTTCGGATATGCGAAGGGCACTGCGGCTGACGACTCTCTACCATCCCTGAAAATTTGAAAGTTCCATCTTTAATAATTTTTTAGAAAAATGAGCCACAAGCAAAAACATAAAATCCTTAATATCTCGGGACCGGAAGTGACGATCAAAAAAATGATCGACAATTTTCTTACAAATTTTGTCTAGAATAAGATCTGAAAGTTTTATGAAAATCGGCCAAAGCGTTTTTGAGAAAACGTTACAGGAAAAAAAAATAATAATAATAATAACTAGACTCTTGTTGCTATAGCAACAAAAAGGTCTTCCGTTCCTCATGTATTAATTTGAAAAAAAAAATCATTTCCTTTGTTAAACGAAAATGTATATAATTTATTCTGTGATGGAATTTCCCAGTAATTACTTCTATGTAAAACAAAACAAAAAGACAAAAAGTCAATTTTTGAGTACTTTCTGTGACGACCGGAAACTACACCGGATCAGACAGAACATAGTAAACATATCTTCATACATTGTTCTGTCTTTCCTCAAAGTTTGGATGTTCAAGTTTTGTTAGTTAGGAGACTTCGCTGAGAAAAGGTTTTTGTCTCAGGACCGGAAACGGAAAAACGGAAGTGATTAAGGAAATTAAAAGTAGATATTTTTAGTACATTTACCTACGGTACGTTACTGTTCATCATACTGAGTAAATTGTTTAAACAAATTCTAAACTTTAAAAAAAAACTTCATTTTGCTTAAACGCTTCGAGTGAGAACCGGAAGTGACGGATGACCAAATGAAACCCATTAAACACATGTTCAATCAAATGTCTATCATCTATATAAGTTTTGTATCTTGGTCTCTTACAGTTTCTAAAATCTCCGGGTACAAATTTTTATAAAAGAAAGCTACTTGAGATATTTGAGATGTCTCACCGGAAGTAGAATTTTTTCGTTTATTTATCCATGTGTAGATGAACTTTTATATTTCTCTTGCTAAAATGTTACTTCCATGCTAAACAACCAAAATATTTTGAAATAATCAAATTTTGGTGTACTTCCTGTGACGACCGGAAGTTACGCCGGATAAAACAAAATATTGTAAACACATGTTCATACATAGGTCTATCATCCCACAAAGTTTGGTTGTTCAAGTCGTTACCGTTTTTGAAATCTCGTCGAAATAAGTTTTTTTGTCTCGGGACAGGAAACGGACAAACGGAAGTGCTCAATGAAAAATTAATTTATTATTTCTTGTATACTTGCCCATTGCACATTATTGTTCATCTAGCCAACTAATGCTATCAAAGGAAAACAGTTAAACTGATAAAGAGCTTGATTTGTTTGAACTCTTCCGGTGTGGACCGGAAGTGACGGTCGACAAATTAAAACCAGTTAAACATATCTCCAATCAAATGTCTATCATCCATGAACGTTTCGTGTCTTCATCACTTATAGTTTTTGAGAGCTCGCGGGAACAAAATTTGTTTTAAAACAGTTACTTGAGATAATTGAGATATCTCACCGGAAGTAGAATGTTTTTGTTAAAATATCATCGCTTAGATGACACATGTAAGGATTCATACTATCAGATTTATTTTACGTAAAATAAGTTTAATACATAAATAAAATAATTTTTAAAGTACTTCCGGTAACGACCGGAAGTTACGACGAACAAAACAAAATAGTTTAAACACATCTATAGATATAGGACTATCATCCAACAAAGACTGGATGTTCAAGTGTTTGCCGATTCTGAGATCTTGAGGGAACAAGGTTTGTTGACGCGGGACAGGAAACGGACGAACGGAAATGAATTTTGAAAAAATGAAAAAAAATCCTCGAGATATTATCATTTTCTATCATCCCTAAAAATTTCAGGGAAATCCATAAAGCCATCTCTGAGAAATTCTGCCGACAAAAAAGGGGAAAAAAAAATAATAAGAAAGAAAGAAAAAACACTACAATAACTATAAGGTCTTCCGTTGGAAACGGAAGACCTTAATAACTAGACGCTCGTTGCGAGCAACAAGAGGTCTTCCGTTTGATTGCACCATAAAGTAGACTAAAGGGATAGTTGTTCATTTCTATCATTTCTTAACACTTCATCAAATTCCATTTAAAACCCTCTATATGAATTTCAATAGACATATAATTATACTTAAATTATACTTAAAAAGTCGCTATTATTGTGATTTTTGATAAAATAAAATTGGAAATAAGTAAAATATATCGTTTCAAATATAAAATCATATTTCTTAACACAACTAAGGAAGAAAAAACATTCGGCACTCGGGGACTGAACCCGGGTCGCCTGGGCATAAGTCCATCAAAAAAATGATCGACAATTTTCTTACAAATTTTGACTAGAGTAAGATCTGAAAGTTTCATGAAAATCGGCCGAAGCGTTTTTGAGAAAACGTTACAGAAAAAAAAAATAATAATAATAATAATAATAGAGGAAAAGAAACAAAGCAATAACAATAAGGTCTTCCGTTGGAAACGGAAGACCTTAATAATAGAGGAAAAGAAACAAAGCAATAACAATAAGGTCTTCCGTTTCCAACGGAAGACCTTTAATAATAAACAGTACGAAAACAATAAGGTCTTCCGTTGGAAACGGAAGACCTTAATAAGAAACAGTACGAAAACAATAAGGTCTTCCGTTGGAAACGGAAGACCTTAATAATAAGAAACAGTACGAAAACAATAAGGTCTTCCGTTGGAAACGGAAGACCTTAATAAACAGTACGAAAACAATAAGGTCTTCCGTTGGAAACGGAAGACCTTAATAATAAGAAACAAGGTCTTCCGTTGGAAACGGAAGACCTTAATAATGGTCTAACAATTAGTATGAAAACGTCAGTTAGCATGCGACCCAGTGGATGATTGTATTTGCTAACAAGGTCGTTGTATCGACCATAGAACTTACGAAAAGATTACTTCAAACGAGACTGTTGATAGTCTTGTTTTATCAACCTGTTTGTCAGTAGCTTGCCTCGCCTTAGAAACAAACTGTTCATACGAAGAACGTTTTTCTGCGTAAGTTATAACATCGCACATACACATCACATGCGCAAACTACACACTGTGGCCGATCGAGCGATGTCAATGATCGCATGGATTTTTAGAAACGGAGTGTTTTTGTAGAAACCGATGGAAAAGATGTTACGCTGCTACTTTCTTGGATTTACTATCATTTATTTACTGTGTTGGATGTAGTGCCGCTGGGGTCTTCAAAAAGAAGCAAACGTTATGCACTCTGTATGAACGACACACGTGTTTGATGTGCATGTAAGGCAGCACTATTTGCAAAATAATACGGATAACTTGGAAATTCTTTCAAAGAATAAATATGTATTATATAAATATATAAATATATACTTTATTCTTTTTTTACAAACATTTTACTACAATGTGTAGTTCATGCATTTAGAAGTCCGTGCAACCTGAATGCCTCTCGATCGGAAAGCAACCGACCGTAAATTTCTCGACCGGTATACTAGTATATAGCCCAGTGGCAGTAGAGGAGCGATCGAAACAAATATGGCGACCAAATGCTTTTATGAGTTCATGTCAGCTTTAAATCAATAGTAATCCATAGAAATTAGGCTCAACAACAAGTCCATTGCTTTTCGGCTAACAAAGAAATAAAAATTATAACGAAACTACACGAAATTTAAACCATCTCCAATTTTAATTTTAGACTTACAGAGCATCACACACTTTAGAACCCCCTCCCACCCTGATATAAAGTTAATATAAAGTTTGTATATTAGTCGAACATTAAATCTTTCCAAACGTCGTTGTGGGTAAAACTTCTTGCAGTTCCCGCTCATTGATTCGGTCTCTTGTCCTTATTGTCGACCATTGTTAACAAGATTGATAAAGGACAATGCTTTAAAAAAGTTGATTGTACGACATGCACACATGTCTAATCAAACCAAATTTCTGTCAGTCTTGGCGTGCAGCGTCTACATGGTGGACACAGTGGCTGATGATAAACTAACCGCCTCCAGCATATATGGTGATAGCTATACTGCCGACAAAGCAAGACTCTCCAGTACTGGGTGGAGTCCAGATGCTTCCAAGTCCGGTCCATGGATACAGGTGATTGTATATTTGTAGTTAAACTATCAACAAGGCAAGACTGTACAGTATTGGTTTATTCTAGATGATAATTGGAAACAGGTAAAGTGGTAGTTATACTGACCATATAGTTAGGTGTATTCTAGATGATAATTGGAAACAGGTAAAGTGATAGTTATACTGACCATATAGTTAGGTGTATTCTAGATAATTATGGATACAGGAAAAGTGGTTGTTATACAGCTTTCGAGGCAAAACTGTTTTAGTATTCTGATAAGTATATCCAAAATGTAACCGAGAGTGACCCATGGATATCGTGGTAGTTATACTGTCAACAGGCCGATGGTCTTCGTAATAATTTGGTTGATCCTGATAGAACCAATACAAACGACAGGTATAATGATAAGATTCTATACACCTCTACTGTAGGCAACACCAAACCTGTCATAGATAGAAAATGCTGGTTAAACTGGTCAGATAAAAAAACATATGTTTACATCTTGCAAACCTATCACTTACCTCCATATGTCAGAAAAATGACAAGATTTTCAAATAAAAGTTTTTTGACTCTGATTTGGACTTAATTTTCGATTATCTCTATGGAATTTCTGTTTGTTGTATCATGTATTATCCTTTCTGACACGAACCGAAGGACCTGGTTTTTAATGTAGTGTTAATTTTGTAGGGTTAGCGCTAAGCCCAACCCCAATTGCAATTCCTTTAAAGGCCTAAATTTGAACGATATATAGTAGTTTTGACAAAAACAAATATATATAGGATCTCTCATGAGATCCTTGCGATGTTATATGATTTTTATCCAACGAGGTGTGTGTTTTCTATCCACGAGCCTTGGTGGTAACAATGTATTTTGTAAATTTCAATTTTTTTCCGAATCAATTATAATCGCATTGAAAAAAGTCCTTGAAGTTTAGCAAACAAACATTTAATTTTCAAACAAATTTTTATGAATTCATGAAAAATAATGAAACAACATTAAATGCTTCACACTTATAACTCTACACTTTTCAACAGAATTTTATTTTGTTACTTTTTTATTCTTCTTCAATCATCCGCCTGAAGCTACGTAATGTTTAATTATGACGTCACGTGGCGTAAGAACACACAGTACAATATCAAAAAAGTTTCCCATGCGTGATATCCACCGTATAATGAGATAAACATTATCAGAAATATATTCAGGTTGATTTTGGTGAACCTATAACCATAATGGCAGTGGCTACCATGGGATTGGCAGACACCAGATACGTGGAATACGTGAAGAAGTACATAGTAAGACACAGTAGCACAGCCTCCAGTTGGAGCACAGTGTTACATGGCACTACCAATGTAAGTCTTTGCCTCAAATTGTAATACAAAGAAAGCAGGACCTGATCATATATGTACAAAAGTTGTATAAAAATCACCATGTAATAATTAACTTCAACTTCATGGATATTAAAACATATTCACTTGATTAAAAAAATTAAAAACGAAAATAAACTAATGTACAATTTGTTTACGATTTATTATAAAAAATGTCTTATAATTTGGAAAGTTAACAAATATTTTAGTGTTTGCAAATATGCATGCCTTTTTTCTGCACAAATATCTAGATATATACTTAGGGTTTAAATTGCCTAGTAGACTTAAGCATTCTTATTCAGTTAACTATATTTACATTCCACACATTTCTACATGTCAATTGTGTGAAAGCTACTCCCATCATAACACAGACAGGGTACTCAAGGGCTTAACAATGAGTTTAATTATGACATCATAAACGTTGAACCCTGCTTTAAGTGAAACGTCACGAGCGGAAATCAAAGTTCATGGTTGTGGTTGTTACAGTGGCTCTTCCATTAATTTAAACTTACCCTTGATAATACAGTAATACAGTAATTTTGAAGTATAAATTAATTGTAGACAAGGCAAGAAATTGAAACGATGTAAATCTAAGCAAGAAATCATTATTCTTGAAAGATAAAGTCTCATAACCGCAATGTGCTAACGCTTTATTTAATTTGTATGCACACGCCGCTGCAATAAGACATTATCTTTCAAAACAAATAATGATTCAATGCTTTAAAGAATCAGTTACACTTTTTTCAGACCTTTGGTAAAGTTTAATCAAACATTTCGTCATTAAAAAATCAACATTTCTATTCATGTACTCAAAATAAATGTATCAACGTCACGTAATATAGGACCTTAACGAGAACTGGTTATAAATGAACAACTGTGCAGATCAATGAAGAATGTTTACATACGGGCACTATATTCATCAGTTGTAAATTAATGTGTCAATATCAATAACGTCATTTCTTCTCTCCAGTATAGACAATGCATACAGAACAAATTAAATTCTTTCTTTTTACTTCAGTTTAGTTCATATTAATTAAAGGAATAATAGTTCATAAAACCTTTAAATCTAAATCATGAAATAAAAAGGCCAACGCGAATATGGGTATAATGGTATCCGTATTAGTGCGCACAGTTTTTAACTCCACGCTAACAACAATATAAACTCCAGTTCACAAAGTATTTGTACGCGAATCAATGACAGTTAGCTAAATAAGGTAAGCTGCTTTTCTTATTTAGGAGATATATAGAGCATGAATTTGACTTTTAAATTTCAACATACCTTGTTTTTACTTGAGTTACACTCTGATGCTCAATATTGATTGAAATGCCACTGATACGTTGATCAAAAGACGAGGGGAAATTTTATTTCATGCATGGTCTTCTAACAATCTGTTGGAATTCCCATGGGTACCAATTGTGCCCTATTGTTAGCAAACCTATTATTGTATTCTTATGAAGCAGAATTTATTCAAACACTTGTACGTGAAAAAAATAAATCACTCGCTGTGGCCTTCAACTCAACATTCAGGTATATCGACGACATATTATCAATTAACAATTGTTACTTCCATACCTACGTCGACTCGATATATCCCAATGAACTTGAAATAAAAGATACCACAGAGTCTGCGTCATCTGTTTCAAATTTGGATATTTTACTTGAAATGGACATTGATGGTAACCTAACAACAAATCTTTATGATAAACGCGATGACTTCAATTTTTCTATAGTCCCCTTTCCTTACTTATATAGTAATATACATTCATCACCTGCATATGGTGTTTTTGTCTCTCAGTTAATTCGATACGCAAGGGCGTGCTCTTCGTATGAACAGTTTCTAAGACGAGGCAAGCTACTGACAAACAAGTTGATAAAACAGGACTATCAACAGTATCGTTTAAAGTCATCTTTTCGTAAGTTCTATGGTCGATACAACGACCTTGTCAGCAAATACAATCTTCCACTGGGTCGCATGCTGACGGACGTTTTTCATACTAATTGTAAGACCATAATTAATCACCTAATTGTCTACGTACTTTTCCGGGTTTTTTTCCCGATTACGACAAAGAGCACACGGCGGGTGTGACCGGTCAGCAGAGGATGCTCACTCCTCCTAGGCACCTGATCCTACCTCTATCTTTTGGAGGTTCGTGTTGCTCTGCTTTGAATTAGTATTGCGTTTTATGGATTTTTGAGATGGTTGACGGTTTGTTATTGTCATATTTTCATTGTCGCATATTTGATAGCACTATATAAGAAACCAAGCAAATTTGTACTTAATCTTCTTCCAACAATCAGTCGAATTCCCATGGTCAAAAATTGTGCTCCTCTATTAGCTAACTTATATTTATATTTCATGAAGCAGAATTCATTTAAAAGCTTGTGGAAGAAAAGAATAAAGCTTTTGCTGTGGCCTTCAACTCCACATTTAGATATATTGATGATGTTTTATTCATTTACAACTGTTACTTTCACTTGTATGTTAACTCAGTATATCCCAGTGAGCTTGAAAGTTTTATTTCGAATCATTTCTGAGTTTTTTAAGACACGTCTAGTTATGTCCAAATCAAACTACTGTAGTTTGTGAAAGTTCTTAAAGAGTTGTCACAAAGGTTAAAATACTTGTTCAAGAGCTGGGCCTTGGAATCGTTACTCTCAGTTGAGAATAATTTAGCGTAACTCCCCCTTTGAATTAATTGGGGTTCATATCGAACATTGTTCTGTTGTGTGATAGCTTTAGGAACGCTTCGTCAAATCTGTAAAAACTATCCGTAATGTTGTATCTAGACCAAAGAGAGTTTGTACCCTCCAACTAATGGCAACAATTTTTACATCCGTTTAGACGGTTTGGCTGTAATTCACAGTTGCTAAAATCTTTATAAACAGCCAGGATAATTGTAGCCAACTTTAGATTATTTCAACCTATGTATAAAGACATTGAAAATTTTCAAAAGTTATAGCTAAACTATTGGTTTGATAAATTGTCCTTCAGTTATTACATAATAGCACACCATGATGATACAACCTGCCCCGAGTATTTTATTAATTGAGGTTAATATTTCCGACATCATGCAGCATCAAAGCCATCGTTTAATACAAAATGTCGAACACAAAACGAAATAACTATAAGCAATGTCCTCGTAATTTGGTCGAGGACGCGATTTTTTTTTTTTTTTTGTTTTTTGTTATTGTTAGAATATTGACAGAATGTTTCAAACGATTGCGTTTTTACATAAATATCTCTTTAAAAAATGTTTTGAATTTTTTGTCACGCTTTTTATACACTGGCACTTTATCGTATCGTTCACTACTTGTAAAACGAAGGAAAAGTTTGTAAGTAAGAGGTAGAAGGTAGAAATATTTTAAAGAAATGTTTGTCATTTCTTGCAAAGCCATACTCGCATAAAACAGTAAAGAAGGATTTTATTGTTTAAATATTTGTTTAGCTCAATCATTTTTTTTAAACTTTCAACTTTTTACAAGAAAGAAAGGAAATTCATACATGAAATGAATTGTTACTTAGATTAAAATATGTTATACAATCATCAACTCGACAACACTTGGCTTCAGGGTAATAAAACAAAGACATGCTCACAATTGATCTAGGTCTTACATGCTTACAATTGATCTTAGTCTTACTTTCATGAACGGAATAAATGATGGAAAAGTACGACTGAAATCAAAAGTGAGCTCCTCCAGTTTTTATGGCCCCAGAACCAGAACACGTTAACACACCACTCAACCACTCGTGTTTCGGATTTATGAGATCCGGATTCTTTTTTATAGATCTCTGTTAAATTTTAGCTTCATATCTCTTGGACTTTTTGTACATTTTGCTTACAGGAATTCATCGCCAATTCAGACCAAACGACAGAAGTGACCAATGTTCTACCCAGCCCTCTAGTGGCCCGCTTCCTCCGTCTGTACCCCACCGCATGCTTCGACTACTGCAGTCTCCGTTTTGACGTCATTGGGTGCAAATGTAATTTTTTTTCTTCTAATCGAAAATTTGTAATGTACTAGGTTAAAAAACGAGATATGATACTTGATAACTTCTTAAAACTTTGTTACAGTTCCTTTTATTAACGTCTATTAATATTATATAAATATTTAGTATACATGAGAGGAAAAAGGGTTTTTTTTTCATTTGGAAGCGTTTTATATTACATAATTCTTTTTTAACAAATATTCCAAATCAATAATTCTTTGTTAATTCTAAATTAAAGATCGAAGTTATCAAAATCAATACGGCCATATTTTACCAAAGTTCGTCCTACGTGAACAAACGGCACTGCTTGAAATTCAAAGATTTGGACTAGGGTTTGTTACAGTTCCTTTTATGAAAGTCTATTAATATTATATAAATATTTAGTATACATGCGAGGAAAAAGGTTTTTTTTTCATTTGGAAGCGTTTTATATTACATAATTCTTTTTTAACAAATATTCCAAATCAATAATTCTTTGTTAATTCTAAATTAAAGATCGAAGTTATCAAAATCAATATGGCCATATTTTACCAAGTTCGTCCTACGTGAACAAACGGCACTGCTTGAAATTCAAAGATTTGGACTAGGGTCTGATTTGGTCTAGGGTTTGATTTGGGCTAGGGTATGAAATACTCAAGATTCATTTCCCTTTTCTTCAATGCCTCGATACACAATGAAATTCATAAGAAATGAAAAATGACAATAACAAACTGTCAACCATCTCAAAGATTTAATAAAACGAAATACATGGACAAATTTAAAGCAGAGCAACACGGACCTCTAAAGAGATAGAGGTAGAGTCAGGTGCCTATTAAAGCCCAAAACATTGTGTATATTCTATTTCATTCTTACATTTTCCCCCATATTTTTAATATTTCTAAATCAAAATATCTTATTTAACTAGTTATCATTGCTGGCTATGATGGTAAACTTTTTAAGAAATAAACATTATTTGGGTTATCGAACGCATTGGCTCCTTAGATATAGTCGGACAGATGCGATTGTCACGATGTTATGAAATTAAGGTTAAAGTTTAGTTTTCTTTAACAGTACTGAGTACGACGACTTCAACTACAACTACACCGGTCCAAACTACAACCACACCTGTCCAAACTACAGCCAAACCGGTCCAAACTACAGCCAAACCGGTCAAAACCGGAATTACAACGACTGATGCGCCAAGTACTACTACCACTTCTCCTGCTCCACCTACAGAAACTACTATCTCAACACCGCAGGTATCGACTTCGTCCTACAGTACACAATCTGGACTCTGTCCGTGTGTCTGCACCCTGACCAATTATTCCACGACGCCACAGGAACTACAGAACAGAATAGATGACATTGTCCAACAGTTGATCGTCCCTATAAAGACCACATCTAAATACGTCAGAAGCAAGACATCAGCACAGGATGGCCGACCAGGGGTTGTGTACGTGGGATCTATAGGAATAGCCATCTTATGTGTTATATCGGGTCTTATCGTTTTGCCAGACCTCTTTACCGTGCTCCGTTTTTTCTATGCATCGATAAAGAGCAGATGTAAAGTTTGATATTTTGAAAAGTGCAAGTAATTAAAGGACAAATCATAACGCAAACTGTTTTTTTTTTTATATTTTTGTGTTTTTTTTATCTTTCTTTTTTTTATTCAAATTTTATGATACAAACATATTAATAAGCCAATTGCTTCTGCATACATCACAAATTTTCAAAGATACCAATATGTTTAACAGTGCAATGAAACAATTGATCAACATTGCATATATAATGAACGTTTACTAAGAAAAAAACAAATTACATATAAAAACACCTTTTTTATTGAGAGAGAGAGAGAGAGAGAAAGAGAGAGCACTCTAGAGTGAGTTAATCACAGGGGTCCAATTTTCCCAGTCTGTATTGAACCTAACCATCTCACTTCTTTCCTTTGCACTGAATTGGAATACTTTATATAACTGTTTTAAATCATTTATATCGGCGTTTACTGTTGATTGGTTTTTCTGGCATCTACTTCTGTATATGTATTTTTTTATCATGATGAGTACAATATTGAACACTTTTGACTTCACACAATCTAAATCACCAAAAATAAAAGTTTTATTATCAAAGTTTATTCTAGTTCCTTTAGAGTTGCAAACTCTAACAAATTCTGCTAGTAAATGTTTTACCTTTGGACATTCCCATAATAAGTGATATATTGTTTCCTCAGCATTTTCACAAAAGGTACATAGATTAGTATCAATGTTACCAATTTTATACATAAAACTGTTTGTAGTTAATATATAATGGTTTATTCTGTACTGCAGCCATTGAAATTTAGAGTCTAAGGTAATAATAAAAGGTAAATGAAAGATTGAAATCCATTGTTTTTCTGTAATAACAAAATGTTTACTCCATTTTTCCTTTTCCACTGGTGAAACATTTGTCTGATTTAATATATCATACATTGGGTTTGAACCTTTTTTTGTTAATACAAAGGTTTTAATATTAAATGGTACAAAAGGTTTGAAAACTTCATTTCTAATGAAGTTATATTTTCTTAAATCTGAGAGTATAGCTTGTCTTACTCCCATATATGTTAAATAATTGATTTAAATATTAAATTTTCTTTTTAACATTTCAAAGTCTAAAAGGTTTTCATTTTCATCAAGTCAATTACACATCTTACTCCTTTGACATACCTAGATTTATAAAAAATGGACTGATTTCCTATTTTAAATTTATTATTGTTCCATAATGGTTGGCAACGATAATCCTGCCAAGATTTTACACTTCATTTATCTTGGATTTCTTTAAAAGCTATGATAACTTCCTTCCAAACATCATTTCTTAAAAATTCATGCATTTGCAAAATATAATCTGAACCTGTATTTAATAGCTTTTCTATATTAATAGTATTCTTCAGCAGGGTTATCAAAATCTATCATAACTAATACCCCTGGAATATAATTATTTTCGGTATAATTCATCAGATCATAGATCAGTCTATTATTTTCCCCTATATATCTTCCAGAGATGAAACCAGTTTGATCATTACTTATAATTTTGTTTAGAACAGTTTTTATCCTGCTTGCTATACATCCTGACCCGATTTTATATATAACATTGAGCAAACTGGGTTTTTTTTATCCAGGGGACCCCACTCGCTACACAAAAAACCTTGTGAGTTAACCTGATATGCACAATATATGTGTATATTTGCATAGACATTAGTTGTGAATTTTATTCATAAAACCTTGTGAATTAACATGATATGCACAATAAATACCTTTTTAAAAGCCTACAATGCATTCATTCTACTATCCGTGTTACTAGAATGTAAATAATTAATGGTCGTTGTGAAATGTGACTTGAAAGACATGTTTTGGTATAAAATGTGCATGCAGGTTTATTATAGTCAGTTCCTACACATATTGGTTACTAACTGACATACTTTAAAATTATTGTATGTTTTTCCTAGAATACTTTTAATCAATTTGTTGTGCTTGTGTCAAACAAGCCTTTTGCCATACAGAATTTCCTCGAAACGTCCGTGCAGTTTTGATACTTGTTCTTTTAAGGTGAAATAACACATCGTCACAAAATGGCTGACTTCTGCTGATCAAAACGACATTGCGTTTTATTAAAAGGATTTTATTGACGGCATTATGTAACTTACTCCATAACCGAGTTGATAAAGTGTCAGGCTTTTCAAGAATTGCCTCTCTTGCGGACAACAACGAATGCTTCCCAGGGTTCATGGTCCTGAATATTGAGTAGGCTGTGAGGTGTGGATAGAAGTGTGCGTGAGAAGCGACAGAGTTTTTAGGATCAGGGAGAAGCGACATGGCGCTTTGAAGCGACCAATATACATAGATCTGCTAGGACCCATCTTTTATTTTAGTTTGGAATCAATAAACACCGGAAAGGCGACAAAAAATTATATATACATAAATTAACGAACAATTATTATAATTTGAGGAGACCCATTTTATACCGTGTTAAGGCAGACACCTTACAGTATGTTCGCAAGTTTATATATAAATAGTGCCTGTTTGGGAGGGTGACTGTTGAAATTGACACCCCGAGAAAACCATTGTCAACCGACGTAAAGCGGGGGTTGACAATGGTTTTCTCGGGGTGACAATTTCAATTGTTACCCTTTTATAGAATTGTGTGATGTACATCTGGCACAAAGATTGTTTAATCCCCTCTCTATTAACAGGGGGGGGGGATAACGATCTTTGTGGTTTGTCTGATTAAAGAAAATCAATGTTCATCTTATGACAATTTGAATGTTCCACTAAGTGTTTAGCATTAACGATAATGCATTTCAATTATTTTATTCTGTTATAAGATCAAAAGTCCTAGGGAACCCATTCCTAAGAGTTAAAGATCTAAGCTGTACAGCTCTACAGACTCAAAATCTGACTAGATACAGAAATGAATTTTCCTGCTTTTGAGCAATTTTTTCTTCAAAATATGACACATTTGTTGTGCGTTTTGTTGGCATTGATATATACTCTTGTTTTACTGTTTTGAACCTACATTTTTATTATAATATCGGCGTTTACTGGTATGTATATGCAATTATAAAACAATTAAAGATATAATATTAATTTGGAAAAATCTGTGGAAATTAAAAAAAAATTTTTAAGGTAAATAATTATGTAGGGAAAAATATAATTATATAAAATAATAATAATTAAGCTTTCTGGAAGTATTACATAAGCGATACACGTTTTCCATCGGCAACTCCTCCTAATTTTAATACAAAAGATTTATGAAGAATAATCGATGAAAGAGGTTTTTTTAATTGACGAACTCGATGAAATATCGAAAACGGGTAGATTAAAATTAATATATCATTATCTGTGGTTTCAATAATCATAAGGACCATTTTGGTAAATCGATGCATCGACTAGCACTAACCCGATCGTAAACACTAGAGACCTTCAAATATTTAGAACTTTAAACACTGATGAATAAATGTAACAAAATTCGAACTTGTTGAGTGAGCATTGCTGTGTTTTAGGAACCTGCATGTATCTTAATCTGCGTGACAATGTCCCTTTCTCTTGCAGTAACTTCTTCCGTGTGTGGTTGTCCTTTATTCACAGAACAATTCTGTCCCGAATTATTTCATCTTCTACACCTTCGAATTTACAGGTCTTTACAAGCGTGCGTAATTACGCCGCAACATATCTATCAATCGTCTCATTCACCTCTTGTTCTCGTTTGTTGAAAGTATAAAGTTCGTAGATCACATTTGTTTGACCAATACAAAAATCTTCGAGTACTTGCAGTACTTTGATTATGTCTTTTCGATCCTCTTCACTTTCAAATTTTAAACCATTATACACTGATAACGCCCCTGCGCCCATACAAGTCAACAATGATGCCACTCTCAATTGCGCCAATTCGTGGCGATGTTGCGGAGATCTAATTTCGCCGGGAAAGGAATGTTAGTGGGTACATACACTTTCGGCGGGGGGGGGGGGGCGCTGCCACTCCCGCATCCTGCTGCTCTTCACTCATACCGAACAAGAGGGATAGCATTCATTCAAAACGTGGTCCACATGGGTATACTAGTCTTCACTTCCGACACCATGTAACGTTTATTATATTAAAAAAACATATAACGAACATCAAACCCGATTATAATACAGTGTAGTAAATAATATATATAATACTGAAAAAAATTGTAAGAGACCACAACACTTAGCTGATTGCATTGATGGACAGGTGCAAAGAAAGAAACATCAAGTTAAACCTTGACAAGCTGAAACTAGGTTTAGAATCTGTCACATACTTTGGACACGTTATCTCAAAGCAAGGATAAAGTGTAGATATAAGTAAAGTATAAGCGATAAGAGAGATGCCTACACCGACAAACAGACAGGCAGTGCAACGATTGTTAGGCATGGTGAATTTCGTGTAAAGATTTGTGAAAAATCTCTCAGAAGTTACATCAACACTACGAGACTTGTTGAAGAGTGACACTTTTTTCCATGAAAAAGCCTTCATCACCATTAGGAAGATTTTGTCAGAGTCACCAGTTTTGAGTTACGTTGATCCAGAAAAGGAAACAATACTACAATGTGATGCCTCAGAGAATTGATTAGGAGCATATTTGATGCAGGACGGACACCCTGTGCTCTATGCCTCAAGAACGCTTACCCATACAGAGTGTAATTACGTGCAAATATAGAAAGAATTGCTGGCCGTAGTTTTTGGGATGGAGCGTTTTGAGAACTACACCTATGGACGCCATATCAAAGTAGAATCAGACCACAAGCGTTTGGAGATAATCCAAAAAAAAAAGTCTTGTTGCTGCACCAAGTAGACTTCATCGAATGCTATTCAGAATCCCGAAGTTTGGGTATGAGATAGTGTACAAGAAAGCTGCAGAAAAAGCAAGTGTTTTTGACATTGACCAGGTCAGCTTTATATCAATATCAGAAGCAAAGATCAGGAAAATCAAAGAAGCAGCCGAGGAAGATGAGAGCATGAAGTTGTTGAAAAGTGTCATACAGTCAGGATGGCCAGAATGCAGAGATGACCTTCTTCATGCAGTTCAGTGTTATTTTCCTTTCCGATATGAACTTGTTGTCCAAAATGGCCTTATATTCAAAGGTGAAAGGGTCATTGTACCGGAAGGAGTTCGCAGAGACATCATTGATAGAATTCATGAGATCGATATTGGAATCCAGGGATGTCTAAGAAGGGTTCGAGAGTTTGTGTATTGGCCAAATATGAATGCGGACATAGAGCACTTTATACAGCGTTGTGAGATCTGTAGTGCATGTCGACAAGACCAGCCCAAAGAACCAATGATTTCACATGAAAGACCTAAGAGACCATGGGAAAGAGTTGGCTGTGATCTATTTGAGTTTGATGGGAAGGACTACCTGATTTGTGCAGACTACTTCTCGGATTTTTTCGAGATAGACCGACTACACGGCAAGACTGGTAAAGAAGTAATAGGCAAAATGGTAGCTCATATAGCACGCCATTGTATTCCAGATGTTATCAGAACGGATAATGGCCCTCCATTTAACAGTGGAGAATTCAGAGATTTTGCTGAAAAATACGAGTTCGAGCATAGGACATCATCTCCTCGTTACCCCAAGTCAAATGGCAAGGTTGAGAATTATGTCAAAATTGTAAAGAATCTAATGCGCAAATGTGTCCTTGATAAGAATTTTTTTTAGCACTTTTAGACTGGAGAAACACGCCAAGTGAGACCATTGGACTTTCTGATGTAGAGCGATTGTATGGAAGAAAAACCAGGACGAAACTTACTTTAACTGCGAAACACCTGCAAACCCAAGATTCAGGAAAAGTGACCAGAAAGTTAGTTGACAGGAAGATCAAGGAAAGCAGCTACTACAATCGAGGAGCCAAAGAAATGTCAAAGCTACACGAAAGAGACACAGTGAGGATCATACAATTCGGAAGAGAAAAGACTTGGACGAAAGCGCAGGTCAAAGATCAAGTTGATAGTCGCTCTTATGAAGTTCGCACAGAGGACGGGCATGTCTACAAGAGGAACCGCAAACATGTTCGGTTTACCAGGGAACCATTTTCAGCAGAAGATCGACCCTGAGCTTCAAGTTTATTCCCGGAATTCAGCAGGGATCGTATAAAGACAATCGGGCTGAACAGCAGAGACACTGACAGAATGGAAACACCAGTTGATGATACACCAGAAACACAGGACACCTGTCGTTGAAAAAAGTCTGATAACACCTGAACCAATCGTAACATCAGTGGTACCGGGTAAACGACACACAAGAAGTGGACGAGAAATCAAGACTCCACAGAAGTATCAAGATTTTGTGTGCGATTTCGAGTGTTTTGTTTAATAGGGGTAGATAGTGATCAGGTCATAATAATACCTTGTCTACCTCAGGTTTCCATAGAAAATCTCATAGAAATTCCATAGAAAGTCAAGTTGTGCACATATTTTTTTCTGTAGTTGCTTGATCATTAAGTTTTTTCTTGTTATTTTTTTATGCATATATGTGTCAAGTGTGAACCAAATAAGTGACAGTAAATTCTTGAAAGTTTCATGAATTTGGACACTATGAAAAAACTCTGAGACTTTAATAGATATTCTGTTTATTAAATTCAACTTTCAATTTCCACAAAGACAATAAATATCAAATTGAAATTCATTGCTATGTTAAAAAGGACAACAAGAATGAACATTCTGTTTATTGTAAGGTGCATTTGAAGAATTTTGATTAATCGCTGTGACTTGTTGATTTGATTGACCAAACACGTCATGTTATATCAACTAGAGCTGCATTTAAGCAAAAAGAATGGCCGTTGCTATGACGGTTAAACATACGAAAGAATTTCTGAATGAATTTCGTTAGTGAAAAATAACAATAACAAACTGTCAACCATCTCAAAAATCCATAAAGCGAAATACAAGTTTAAAGCAGAGCAACAATGACCCCCTAAAAAGATAGAGGTAGGATCGGGTGCCTAGGAGGAGTAAACATCCCCTGTTGACCAGTCGCACCCGCCGTATTCTCTTGTTACAATTGAGCATGTCATAATCGAGGTAAATGTTAAAATCGAGAAAATTTCATTCATTCTACTATCCGTGTTACTAGAATGTAAATAATTAATGGTCGTTGTGAAATGTGACTTGAAAGACATGTTTTGGTATAAAATGTGCATGCAGGTTTATTATAGTCAGTTCCTACACATATTGGTTACTAACTGACATACTTTAAAATTATTGTATGTTTTTCCTAGAATACTTTTAATCAATTTGTTGTGCTTGTGTCAAACAAGCCTTTTGCCATACAGAATTTTCTCGAAACGTCCGTGCAGTTTTGATACTTGTTTTTTTAAGGTGAAATAACACATCGTCACAAAATGGCTGACTTCTGCTGATCAAAACGACATTGCGTTTTATTAAAAGGATTTTATTGACGGCATTATGTAACTTACTCCATAACCGAGTTGATAAAGTGTCAGGCTTTTCAAGAATTGCCTCTCTTGCGGACAACAACGAATGCTTCCCAGGGTTCATGGTCCTGAATATTGAGTAGGCTGTGAGGTGTGGATAGAAGTGTGCGTGAGAAGCGACAGAGTTTTTAGGATCAGGGAGAAGTGACATGGCGCTTTGAAGCGACCAATATACATAGATCTGCTAGGACCCATCTTTTATTTTAGTTTGGAATCAATAAACACCGGAAAGGCGACAAAAAATTATATATACATAAATTAACGAACAATTATTATAATTTGAGGAGACCCATTTTATACCGTGTTAAGGCAGACACCTTACAGTATGTTCGCAAGTTTATATATAAATAGTGCCTGTTTGGGAGGGTGACTGTTGAAATTGACACCCCGAGAAAACCATTGTCAACCGACGTAAAGCGGGGGTTGACAATGGTTTTCTCGGGGTGACAATTTCAATTGTTACCCTTTTATAGAATTGTGTGATGTACATCTGGCACAAAGATTGTTTAATCCCCTCTCTATTAACAGGGGGGGGATAACGATCTTTGTGGTTTGTCTGATTAAAGAAAATCAATGTTCATCTTATGACAATTTGAATGTTCCACTAAGTGTTTAGCATTAACGATAATGCATTTCAATTATTTTATTCTGTTATAAGATCAAAAGTCCTAGGGAACCCATTCCTAAGAGTTAAAGATCTAAGCTGTACAGCTCTACAGACTCAAAATCTGACTAGATACAGAAATGAATTTTCCTGCTTTTGAGCAATTTTTTCTTCAAAATATGACACATTTGTTGTGCGTTTTGTTAATTGATATATACTCTTGTTTTACTGTTTTGAACCTACATTTTTATTATAATATCGGCGTTTACTGGTATGTATATGCAATTATAAAACAATTAAAGATATAATATTAATTTGGAAAAATCTGTGGAAATTAAAAAAAAATTTTTAAGGTAGATAATTATGTAGGGAAAAATATAATTATATAAAATAATAATAATTAAGCTTTCTGGAAGTATTACATAAGCGATACACGTTTTCCATCGGCAACTCCTCCTAATTTTAATACAAAAGATTTATGAATAATAATCGATGAAAGAGGTTTTTTTAATTGACGAACTCGATGAAATATCGAAAACGGGCAGATTAAAATTAATATATCATTATCTGTGGTTTCAATAATCATAAGGACCATTTTGGTAAATCGATGCATCGACTAGCACTAACCCGATCGTGAACACTAGAGACCTTCAAATATTTAGAACTTTAAACACTGATGAATAAATGTAACAAAATTCGAACTTGTTGAGTGAGCATTGCTGTGTTTTAGGAACCTGCATGTATCTTAATCTGCGTGACAATGTCCCTTTCTCTTGCAGTAACTTCTTCCGTGTGTGGTTGTCCTTTATTCACAGAACAATTCTGTCCCGAATTATTTCATCTTCTACACCTTCGAATTTACAGGTCTTTACAAGCGTGCGTAATTACGCCGCAACATATCTATCAATCGTCTCATTCACCTCTTGTTCTCGTTTGTTGAAAGTATAAAGTTCGTAGATCACATTTGTTTGACCAATACAAAAATCTTCGAGTACTTGCAGTACTTTGATTATGTCTTTTCGATCCTCTTCACTTTCAAATTTTAAACCATTATACACTGATAACGCCCCTGCGCCCATACAAGTCAACAATGATGCCACTCTCAATTGCGCCAATTCGTGGCGATGTTGCGGAGATCTAATTTCGCCGGGAAAGGAATGTTAGTGGGTACATACACTTTCGGCGGGGGGGGGGGGGGGGGGCGCTGCCACTCCCGCATCCTGCTGCTCTTCACTCATACCGAACAAGAGGGATAGCATTCATTCAAAACGTGGTCCACATGGGTATACTAGTCTTCACTTCCGACACCATGTAACGTTTATTATATTAAAAAAACATATAAGGAACATCAAACCCGATTATAATACAGTGTAGTAAATAATATATATAATACTGAAAAAAATTGTAAGAGACCACAACACTTAGCTGATTGCATTGATGGACAGGTGCAAAGAAAGAAACATCAAGTTAAACCTTGACAAGCTGAAACTAAGTTTAGAATCTGTCACATACTTTGGACACGTTATCTCAAAGCAAGGATAAAGTGTAGATATAAGTAAAGTATAAGCGATAAGAGAGATGCCTACACCGACAAACAGACAGGCAGTGCAACGATTGTTAGGCATGGTGAATTTCGTGTAAAGATTTGTGCTGAATCTCTCAGAAGTTACATCAACACTACGAGACTTGTTGAAGAGTGACACTTTTTTCCATAAAAAAGCCTTCATCACCATTAGGAAGATTTTGTCAGAGTCACCAGTTTTGAGTTACGTTGATCCAGAAAAGGAAACAATACTACAATGTGATGCCTCAGAGAATTGATTAGGAGCATATTTGATGCAGGACGGACACCCTGTGCTCTATGCCTCAAGAACGCTTACCCATACAGAGTGTAATTACGTGCAAATATAGAAAGAATTGCTGGCCGTAGTTTTTGGGATGGAGCGTTTTGAGAACTACACCTATGGACGCCATATCAAAGTAGAATCAGACCACAAGCGTTTGGAGATAATCCAAAAAAAAAAGTCTTGTTGCTGCACCAAGGAGACTACATCGAATGCTATTCAGAATCCCGAAGTTTGGGTATGAGATAGTGTACAAGAAAGCTGCAGAAAAAGCAAGTGTTTTTGACATTGACCAGGTCAGCTTTATATCAATATCAGAAGCAAAGATCAGGAAAATCAAAGAAGCAGCCGAGGAAGATGAGAGCATGAAGTTGTTGAAAAGTGTCATACAGTCAGGATGGCCAGAATGCAGAGATGACCTTCTTCATGCAGTTCAGTGTTATTTTCCTTTCCGATATGAACTTGTTGTCCAAAATGGCCTTATATTCAAAGGTGAAAGGGTCATTGTACCGGAAGGAGTTCGCAGAGACATCATTGATAGAATTCATGAGATCGATATTGGAATCCAGGGATGTTTAAGAAGGGCTCGAGAGTTTGTGTATTGGCCAAATATGAATGCGGACATAGAGCACTTTATACAGCGTTGTGAGATCTGTAGTGCATGTCGACAAGACCAGCCCAAAGAACCAATGATTTCACATGAAAGACCTAAGAGACCATGGGAAAGAGTTGGCTGTGATCTATTTGAGTTTGATGGGAAGGACTACCTGATTTGTGCAGACTACTTCTCGGATTTTTTCGAGATAGACCGACTACACGGCAAGACTGGTAAAGAAGTAATAGGCAAAATGGTAGCTCATATAGCACGCCATTGTATTCCAGATGTTATCAGAACGGATAATGGCCCTCCATTTAACAGTGGAGAATTCAGAGATTTTGCTGAAAAATACGAGTTCGAGCATAGGACATCATCTCCTCGTTACCCCAAGTCAAATGGCAAGGTTGAGAATTATGTCAAAATTGTAAAGAATCTAATGCGCAAATGTGTCCTTGATAAGAATTTTTTTTAGCACTTTTAGACTGGAGAAACACGCCAAGTGAGACCATTGGACTTTCTGATGTAGAGCGATTGTATGGAAGAAAAACCAGGACGAAACTTACTTTAACTGCGAAACACCTGCAAACCCAAGATTCAGGAAAAGTGACCAGAAAGTTAGTTGACAGGAAGATCAAGGAAAGCAGCTACTACAATCGAGGAGCCAAAGAAATGTCAAAGCTACACGAAAGAGACACAGTGAGGATCATACAATTCGGAAGAGAAAAGACTTGGACGAAAGCGCAGGTCAAAGATCAAGTTGATAGTCGCTCTTATGAAGTTCGCACAGAGGACGGGCATGTCTACAAGAGGAACCGCAAACATGTTCGGTTTACCAGGGAACCATTTTCAGCAGAAGATCGACCCTGAGCTTCAAGTTTATTCCCGGAATTCAGCAGGGATCGTATAAAGACAATCGGGCTGAACAGCAGAGACACTGACAGAATGGAAACACCAGTTGATGATACACCAGAAACACAGGACACCTGTCGTTGAAAAAAGTCTGATAACACCTGAACCAATCGTAACATCAGTGGTACCGGGTAAACGACACACAAGAAGTGGACGAGAAATCAAGACTCCACAGAAGTATCAAGATTTTGTGTGCGATTTCGAGTGTTTTGTTTAATAGGGGTAGATAGTGATCAGGTCATAATAATACCTTGTCTACCTCAGGTTTCCATAGAAAATCTCATAGAAATTCCATAGAAAGTCAAGTTTGTGCACATATTTTTTTCTGTAGTTGCTTGATCATTAAGTTTTTTCTTGTTATTTTTTTATGCATATATGTGTCAAGTGTGAACCAAATAAGTGACAGTAAATTCTTGAAAGTTTCATGAATTTGGACACTATGAAAAAACTCTGAGACTTTAATAGATATTCTGTTTATTAAATTCAACTTTCAATTTCCACAAAGACAATAAATATCAAATTGAAATTCATTGCTATGTTAAAAAGGACAACAAGAATGAACATTCTGTTTATTGTAAGGTGCTTTTGAAGAATTTTGATTAATCGCTGTGACTTGTTGATTTGATTGACCAAACACGTCATGTTATATCAACTAGAGCTGCATTTAAGCAAAAAGAATGGCCGTTGCTATGACGGTTAAACATACGAAAGAATTTCTGAATGAATTTCGTTAGTGAAAAATAACAATAACAAACTGTCAACCATCTCAAAAATCCATAAAGCGAAATACAAGTTTAAAGCAGAGCAACAATGACTCCCTAAAAAGATAGAGGTAGGATCGGGTGCCTAGGAGGAGTAAACATCCCCTGTTGACCAGTCGCACCCGCCGTATTCTCTTGTTACAATTGGGCATGTCATAATCGAGGTAAATGTTAAAATCGAGAAAATTTCATAATAGTGAAATAAACGAAACGTTGATGATTTGGTTTGTTTGTTATGGTCAAAATACAAACCTTGAGCAAACACGGACCTCCATTACATTGAAGGTGGGATCAGGTCCTTAGGAGGAGTAAGCATCCCCTGCCGACCGGTCGCACCCGCCGTGTGCTTATTGTCAAAATCATGAAAAACGGAGGAAAAAAACCGTAGTCAATCCGGTGTATAAATAATGGTCTAACAAGTAGGAAAAGTAGTCTACATATTTCCTAATAAACAACAGTCGTTTTATATTGCTGAATATAGTTGAATACATTTGATATAACATTTTTGAAAAAAAAACCTAAAAATTATTCAAAATTGTGTTTAAAATATGGTTTTTTGTTTTCAAAATCACTGGGTTTTTTGGGGGGGTTTTGGTGTTTTTTTTAATTTAACCTTGTTACCATAGTAACATGTGTAAAAAAATTACCAACATGAATGTTCTAAACACAGACATAAGTTTATTAGTTTGATTAAATGACAATCTTTATGGTAGGCCTATTAAAAATATTTATAAAAATCACGTTTTAAAAATAGCCACTGGTTTTCAACAATCTTTGGATTTTAATTGGCCTGTTTTTCTTTACTTTGCAATTAAAAATCGACCAAAAAATAAGTTACACATAAATATTAATTTATATTTCATAACATATTTAGGCTGCGGTTGCTTTCTATACTGTTTGATGTTACTTAGGGTTGCCAATTTTCTATCTTCAGTCTGTGTTACCATGGCCTTAACAACAAATTTATGGTATTTTACTACTTTTTATATCAGTATGTATCGATGTATGCAATATAAAATAAATTAGTGACTCTTCGTGCCGGAACCTTTATATACAATTTTGATTTTTACATACACTAAGAATTGGTAAAAAAAAAAACTTACATTGAGTCTACATTGGCACATTCAACGTGGAGTATCGGGCACGACATATTGTGATTAAAAAACAGATCAACAAATTAATAATTACTTTCACCCACTTCAGGATGGAGTTAGGTTGCGGGCAAATAATATTTTTTTCTGTAGTTGCATGATCAATTAGTTTGTACTTGTTATTTTTTTATGCATATATGTGTCAAGTGTGAACCAAATAAGTGACAGTTAACTCTTGAAAGTTTCATAAATTTGGACACTATGAAAAAACTCTAAGACTTTAATAGATATTCTGTTTATTAAATTCAACTTTCAATTTCCACAAGGACAATAAATATCAAATTGAAATCCACTGCTATGTTAAAAAGGACAACAAGAATGAACATTCTGTTTATTGTAAGGTGCTTTTGAAGAATTTTGATTAATCGCTGTGACTTGTTGATATTAGTGACCAAACACGTCATGTTATATCAACTAGAGCTGCATTTTAGCAAAAAGAATGGCCGTTGCTATGACGGTTAAACATACAAAAGAATTTCTGAATGATTTTCGTTAGTGAAAAATAACAATAACAAACTGTCAACCATCTCAAAAATCCATAAAGCGAAATACAAGTTTAAAGCAGAGCAACAATGACCCCCTAAAAAGATAGAGGTAGGATCAGGTGCCTAGGAGGAGTAAACATCCCCTGTTGACCAGTCGCACCCGCCGTATTCTCTTGTTACAATTGGGCATGTCATAATCGAGGTAAATGTTAAAATCGAGAAAATTTCATAATAGTGAAATAAACGAAACGTTGATGATTCGGTTTGTTTGTGATGGTCAAAATACAAACCTTGAGCAAACACGGACCTCCATTACATTGAAGGTGGGATCAGGTCCTTAGGAGGAATAAGCATCCCCTGCCGACCGGTCGCACCCGCCGTGTGCTTATTGTCAAAATCATGAAAAACGGAGGAAAAAAACCGTAGTCAATCCGGTGTATAAATAATGGTCTAACAAGTAGGAAAAGTAGTCTACATAGTTCCTAATAAACAACAGTCGTTTTATATTGCTGAATATAGTTGAATACATTTGATATAACATTTTTGAAAAAAAAACCTAAAAATTATTCAAAATTGTGTTTAAAATATGGTTTTTTGTTTTCAAAATCACTGGGTTTTTTGGGTTTTTTTTTAATTTAACCTTGTTACCATAGTAACATGTGTAAAAAAATTACCAACATGAATGTTCTAAACACAGACATAAGTTTATTAGTTTGATTAAATGACAATCTTTATGGTAGGCCTATTAAAAATATTTATAAAAATCACGTTTTAAAAATAGCCACTGGTTTTCAACAATCTTTGGATTTTAATTGGCCTGTTTTTCTTTACTTTGCAATTAAAAATCGACCAAAAAATAAGTTACACATAAATATTAATTTATATTTCATAACATATTTAGGCTGCGGTTGCTTTCTATACTGTTTGATGTTACTTAGGGTTGCCAATTTACTATCTTCAGTCTGTGTTACCATGGCCTTAACAACAAATTTATGGTATTTTACTACTTTTTATATCAGTATGTATCGATGTATGCAATATAAAATAAATTAGTGACTCTTCGTGCCGAAACCTTTATATACAATTTTGATTTTTACATACACTAAGAATTGGTAAAAAAAAAAAACTTACATTGAGTCTACATTGGCACATTCAACGTGGAGTATCGGGCACGACATATTGTGATTAAAAAACAGATCAACAAATTAATAATTACTTTCACCCACTTCAGGATGGAGTTAGGTTGCGGGCAAATAAAGAGACATCATTGCATGGAAAACCAATGCTGTTAATGCACTTACCACATGATATACTGTGTTTATTTTAAACGAATTTCCTTTATTTATCATAAGATACAACATCCGTTCAATGATGTATTACTTGTTGTTAAATCTTTATATCAGAATAGCACTGTATGGGAAGATTTGGGTCACTAGTTGTATTGGTTTTGGTAATCCTGTTTATGCTTGAAAATGCAAAACTTTGAATGGGATTAAGGCATGCTTCAAAAGTTTCCAAAGTTAGTTTTGAGTTATAATTATAAAACATCAGTTTTTCCAAGCATACCCGATTACAATTAAAGAAACTAGCTATTTTTTGTTTAAGTTAATGCGATTGTTTGTCTACAACAATTTTTGCGATTACTTTGTGCCTGCCCCCCCCCCCCATCTCCAAAAAAATACCCCAATGAATAAAGGTTTACTTGTTTTGAATATAATATGATGATTCCAATATTACGGAATTTGTAAGGATATCAAATTTATAAGTTGAAAAACTAAAACAGTGTAATGAATCCTAGAATTTGATTTCATTGCGTCTCATCGTTAGTGTTTGTGTGATGCTTGATTTACGTTCTTGTTATTGTTGAGTCGTTTGTAACGTGTGATGTTATGCTTGATTGGGTATATAACACATAGTGTTGTATTTTAGTTATTTAATCTTAAACAATGAGTTATAGTATAAAATGTTCAAATTGCAACAGTTCTTTCAAGTCGCTTATAATAGTAATCAGAACTCCTCCAACCAAAATAAATGTGAGTGGTGAATATAATCTAGTTTTGATGTTATAGTTTTGAGGTACATATTATTCCCACTTTTTTTTGTCGGGCAGATCACAAGTACTGAATTAAGGAATAAGGAATCATTCTTTGAGTATTATGAGGTGATAATTTCGATCGGGGCGTGCTCAAATAGTTCATCAAATGCTATAGCAGACTGTCCTACATAATGCTAGTATCGGTCAATATAAACTCTACATACCGGTACCTAGATTCTGTTAGCAATGCTATTATGAATGTTAAACAATGACCGATGTCATGTGCAACCACTTACACACCATCAACTATTTTATAAAACAAAATCTGTATTTGATTGTATTTATATAATGATGTTAAATGATGCTATTTAACCAGTGACATTCGGCGTAGGGAGGTGACCTACACTTGGGTGACTAGGATTGTTTCTCTATGCTTTTATCTTTGTTTGGATTGACAATTCTGATTTCCTGTAAAAGTTTTAGATCGATGGACCCTTCTCTTTTGGCCACCACCGAAGTCTGTTCGGCCTTGGTTGATAGCGGACACAGGGAACTAGTGAAAGAACAAGTCAGGATGAAATGGCTGTCCTTACATTATTTATAAGACATACAGAGCTGACGTCAGATGATGCTTTAATGTCTTTGCAATGAAGAATTCCTTTGAGCTGTTGTTTGTTTTCTGGATAGTAATAGGAATATTTGTGACAGTTAATCAAGGTAACTTATGTCCAAACGTATGCATTATTATATAATGTATTATTACTAAGTATCGTAACTTTAACAATATGAATAGCAAAACATTAACACCCAATATCGAGCACGCTCTATGTTGACGATATTTGAGAGAAATACAGAAGACGGATGAATATCTCTTAGAAAAGTTTATGAGTGGCCGCAATCGAGGACTACCCAACTAATTAGTGTTAACCAGAGTTATAATGAAATAGTAAGACAATTTCTGTTTGGTTCGATTGAATATTTTTCCTTTAACATAGTGTTTCTGAATATCTGACATATACCATGATGATTTATATCATTTTGGTAACTTTACATGGTGGCCCCGTGATCTAGAATGCTGCTAAAACGCTACCAATCCGTTAAACACCCGCACCTCTGCCGTTAGACCTGCCTGTCTAACCACAGTGTTTGATGGTGGAGTCGGTGGAGTTACTCTTATTTCATAGTTCTAAATAATTAACAATCATGTTGTAATGTGTTCCAAGATCGGTTTTGGTGGAGATCAATTTCATTATTAGACGATCGCTAGGAGTTTGTAGTCGACGTCAAATCTTTTCTGTTTCGGATGATTTTGTTAAAGACCTTCTCTGAGAAAGAAAACTTTTCGAACAACACTGATACAAAATATTTCAGTTGTAAGTTGATGTGGATTGAATTCTGATAGAGTCTAACGAATAAATAGTATATTGAGTGTTTCTGAATTAAGACCATTTTGTTACATTTAAAAATATCTATTGAGGGTTTCAGATCTAAATCAGAAAAAGAACTACGAGCATTTTGTATTTTTTTTTATATATGATCGGAATTACAGTCACTTGAGTGTGCAAGAAAGATCTCATACGAGGATTTAAGAATTAAGTGTTTCAGAGTTGAAACGAAGATTAAAGGATTGGGTGTTTCAGATCTTGCAGAACAATATAGATACTGAACCTTTAGCAGCTGAAGTCCACTGATTGTTATTTACAGACATGTTTTATCAATCCACCTGTCTGTTTTAGCGGGCCCTTGTAGCAACAGCGTCTACCTGTTACCCTTGGTGTCAGACGGTCACCTCACTTCCTCCAGTACATTTGACCTTGACTACGGTCCAGAGAGCGCCCGCCTGAATGCCAGCACGGGCTGGGCCCCGGACATCCTCGATGATAGCAATCCCTGGGTACAGGTACCAAACACAGACAAATCAAAGTCAAAACGATAAAGAAGAGAGAGAGAGAGAGAGAGAGAGAGAGAGAGAGAGAGAAAGTTTACTTTAATAACCCTCTGATTTGGTTGAATTTCCACCCTCTTATAAATCCGCTACTGTATTGCTGCATTGGTTAAAAAAAACCAAATGTGTTTCAGCATTTTTAGCTCACCTGAGCTGAAAGCTCAAGTGAGCTTTTCTGATCACATTTTGTCTGTCGTCCGTCTGTCTGTCTGTCTGTCTGTCCGTCCGTCCGTCCGTCCGTCCGTCTGTCTGTCTGTCTGTCTGTCTGTCTGTCTGTCAACTTTTCACATTTTGGACATCTTCTCCAGAACCACTGGGCCAATTTCAACCAAACTTGGCACAAAGCACCTTTAAGCAAAGGGGATTCAAAGTTGTGAAAATTAAGGACCACGCCCCCCGGGGGCAGGGTGGGGCCACAATGGTGGGTCGAATTTTTACATAGGAATATGTAGAGTAAATCTTTAAAAATATAACTAATCAGCCAGGAAAGCTGATACTTATGTGGAAGCATCCTCAGGTAGTGTAAATTCAAAGTTGTGAAAATCATGACCCCCAGAGGTATGGTAGGGCTACAAAGGGGGGTCAAATTTTTACATAGGAATATATAGAGTAAATCTTTAAAAATTTTCTTCTCAGAAACTAATCAGCCAGGAAAGCTGATACTTATGTGGAAGCATCCTCAGGTAGAGTAAATTTAAAGTTGTGAAATCATGACCCCCGGGGGTAGGGTGGGGCCACAATGGGGGGTTGAATTTTTACATAGGAATATATAGAGTAAATCTTTAAAAATTTTCTTCTCAGACACCAATCAGCCAAGAAAATTGATACTTATGTGGAAGCATTCTCAGGTAGTGTAAATTCAAAGTTGTGAAAATCATGACCCCCGGGGGTAGGGTGGGGCCACAATGGGGGGTTGAATTTTTACAAAGGAATATATAGAGTTAATTTTTAAAAATCTTCTTCTCAGACACCAATCAGCCAGGAAAGCTGAAACTTATGTGGAAGCATCATCAGGTAGTGTAGATCCAAAGTTGTGAAAACCATGACCCCCGGGGGTAGGGTGGGGCCACAATTAGGGGTTTATTGTTCACAAAGGAATGTATAGAGAAAAGTCTTTAAAAATCTTCTTCTCAGAAACTAATCAGCCAGGAAATCTGAAACCTGTGTGGAAGTATCCTCAGGTAGTGTAGATTCAAAGTCGGAAATGTTTAAAATCATTAAAAAATCGAGGAAATAAAATATGTTATAGTTCTTACTCTCTCCTTCATGTAGATTACATTATGAAAATCATTAAATATTTTTGAAATAATAGCTATATCCACAGTTCCGTGAAAATTATCACGGGTGTAGATGATTCTTCAATTAAAATTTCCCTAAAATAACTGATAACGACTTTAAAAAGCGTCCATTAAAAACGTAATCCTTTTATGTGAAATGAACACAATGCAAGCATTTTGACATATTGCTGATTCTTTAAAATTGTTTAGACTCCGGCCCCTGGACGATTCTTGGACCTCACAAGGGGTTCAGAGTTTGATGTAGTTTTATATCCCATATATAATCAATTGTTTAGAATCTTTTTTAGAACTGCAATGCTCAACATGTGATACGACTATAAAATCATCCTGTTAGAAAAGGGACTTGATTATAAACATAAGAATATTCAGGTGGAAAATGAATTTTTATTTATACAGGATCGACATGTATTATACCACATTGTCCAGATATTTTAAATTATGACTCCATTAAGCTGATTTTATCATGCCTATTGTTACTCAGGTGAGCGATGTGGCCCATGGGCCTCTTGTTTTTAATGTAATCCCGTTATTTATGTTTACAAAAGTTTCATGCGTTCGATACCAACTATGTTAGCTCATCTAATCTAAAAGATAAAGCGAGTTTTTCTGAACACCTTTTGTCCGGCTTCGTTTGTCCGTCTGCATGTTAGTCTGTAATCTTTTTACATTTCAACATCTTCGCAGGAACCACATGGTCAATTTTAAACAAACAAGGCACAAAGCATTCTTCGGCAATGTCTTGAATGTTACAGGATAACAATCTTGCATAGTCTCGAAATGTTGTTTGAAATATAAAAGCCTCGGCTAAAGCCACATATTTTATATTTCAAAACAACATTTCTCTACCTCGAAGAATATTTTGCAACATTTTAATACATATAAGCTGCTCATTGATCGTGAAAATATCCCTTCAGAACGTAAACAGTTTTAAAACCATTTCAATTTTACGTCTCACGAAATGAAATAAAGTTCATGTTATTGTGAATAACATCCTCGGTCTCAAAATGTTGTTGGAAATACAAAAGTCTCGGCTTTTATATTTCAAACGAACATTTCTTGGCCTCGGAGGTTATTCTGCAACATTTACGTAAAGTGGTACTTTATTTCTTAAACAAATCATCATAATATCGTTTTATCTGTTTAACAAAGGGATACAGTATGTGGAATAACATTTGAAATTGAGAAATTAATTTAAACAAAGTCTTTTTCTTGACGTATCAAAAGGGAAAATTGACCGAAAAGCTTCATCAATGAGCGTAGCTTATTGATGAAAATGTTTTCTGGTCAATTTTCCCATTTGATACGTTGATCAAAAAAGAATTTTTAAACGCATACCGGTATCTTATCATTTCATAAAACAATATCAAATCAAAAAACTGTAAATAATGTAATTGAAGCGGCGCGTTGGATACAAAATAATAACAGAACAACATTCAGAATGAATGCACCGTCAACTGATGCTGCGTTACAGAATTGAACCCGAAATGAAAGTTGTTGACTAAATCGGCAGAATTCGAAACAAAAGGAAAATACGTGCGATGTCTTGTGATATACTTCCCTGTCAGACCGGTGGACATGCAACTGGAAAATGGAAAGGACCGGGGACGCGATCGTGGACGAAAATACCGGTACTTGATACGTTGACTAAACGTAGAATGTATGTGCAATTTTTGCAAATTTCGTTGTAATTTGATACCCAGTGTGGTTCTAAAAGGGGCATGGTCAAAATTTTGGTCAAAGTCATTTTTCCCTTTTACATGTTTACGTTGCTTTAGTAAGGCACCTCTAATGATCAACCACAATTTGAGTGTCAGTCGTAAACTATAAACATGAAATAGAACTCACAATTCTTTGTTTTATAAACAAAGTTCAGGCCATATTTACATTTTTAAATGTTGACAAGAAAATTCCAGGTTTATACCTAAAATGAACGTGACAAATGCTAGGATTTGTTTATTTATGTTCAAAACGAATAAGCAGGTAAAAAATCAGCTTAAAAAGAACTTACACCGGAATATTGAACCAATGTAAACAAAAACATGGCACGATCCTTGTTGATCTTTTCGTTATGGTCTACTTGAGTCTACTTATTACATATCTAGATATGTCTAATTAATTACCACGTTTTCATTTATGTAGGTGGACTTTGGAGAGTTGGTGAACATTGAGGGGGTTGTATCAAAAGGCAACAATGACGCGCTGTATGACGAGTGGGTGGAATCATACAAAGTCAAGTATAGAGGCACGGGGCGCAAATGGAAAGCCGTCCAGTACGGATCTACTGACGTAAGCTGTTAAGTGCTTGCTTATAATAAATACTACCAACCAATTAAATTATACGTATATATTGTATGTAGCAGTCTAATGCCATATTGTAAATTCTACTAGGTGGGTGTAAATACAAAACTTACAATTAATATGATAGTGTAATTGATATCATACATGTAAACCGTGTAAGATTTAATCTAAGTTGTCACATGTTGATTTTTGTCTATCTTGATGGATGGTTTACAGAGTTGAATTAATTTACAGTGTCAGGGTTGTGCGCTTCCTCTACTTTGTGATTGGTAGGAAATAGATGATGTGAAAATTTCATTGGTTGACATGCTGACATGCGCAAGGGAGATAGCTTTCTGATGAATCGCAACTTCACGGGCCTTTCCGGCAGAGCTTGGAAAAAATGTTTTTTCATTTCCGATGTTAGTCGCTTCCAAACAATTTAAGTATCGGCTAGACAGCCTTGTTACATGTATGTCTCCTCTGTTGTATATTTTATGGTATATCATTAAATTTAATGAAGTTTAGCTCACATCTAAACATAACATGTATTTATATCAAGTTTTACAAAAAAGGGAGGTTATCTTGGACGCCTTAGAGGAGTTTTCCGAGCTCTGCCGGTAAGGCCCTAGAAGTAACGATTGCTAATTTACGTACGACTTAACAATTTTCGTAAATTTTGGTGGCACGGGACAGTTTTTTTATACAATTCATTGTAGCCAGGAAATGTGCGTCTTCGGAACTCTGTAATTAGAATTCTCGCAGTTCCCATTCAGCACAAATACCTTTAATTCACTTGTCATAGGGCCAATCACCAATTTCTGAAGAAAATTACAAGTCAAAACCTGTAAAATTTTCTACATACTGATTTTATAAGATTTTGACCCTAATTTTTCATGATTTTTCGCTTTTTAGACCTCCCCAAGCTAATTTCCTGCAAAGGGTTGACCTTCCGTACCGTATGCATGTTACACCATCACATGTCAGAAACTAACCGGTGTATAGTTTACAATGTCCCATCCACCTACTTTTCGTGTTATTTTACCTCCCGTCTGTCACTTGCAATTTCACTGTGTAAAGTTAACACAACAGTCGTAGCCGCGTTTTCGCATTTTACTTCTGATTCTCATGTACCTAACATATGGGTCCTACATATTGCATGTCAATTTCAACAAGACACATCCCTATAACTAATGATAATCATTAAAAATAATTTCATGAATTTTAGCAACACTCATAAGCCTTCAAGTGCAGCAACTCTTAATTTTAGAAAAGTACCGAAACGTACTTTATCCGAAACTGTCCCTTGCTACCTTTAGTCTGGCTGACTACATTCTCTCACCAGAGGTCGTGCTACACAAGCTTCGCGTGTAAGCGAAGCTTGTGTAACACGACCTCTGGTGAGAGAATGGGGCTGACTACTTAAGTTGGGATGAAACTTCTATTGCTCTTGAATTAGAATTCTGGGAAGGAATAAGACAGTCCTTGTTAGAGAAATTAAAGGCCAGTTTCTAGGTTAAACTGCGCATCGTCGTTTTGGAAGACTGTCCGGGTAGCTTCTGCAGCCTTGGTCGCGAGTCCGCGTATATTATCGTTTTACTAACAGCGCGACAGTTTGCCTGTCTAATTTTGTGTGCTGATTATCATATTACTCATCGATTTGCTGTTCGATTTCATTGATGGAATGCTAATTTGCATATAGATTTAAATATCTGAAAAAAATATGAAAGGGCTTCATTGGTCTCATTTCTCATTATACATCAAAATAAGTCTGCATCTGCGCAGTTCTACGGCTCTTCTTAGTGATTAAAAAAGCACTCTCTTGTTCTTGTATGTGTAGTGTGCATAAAACCTCATATTCGTTGCTTTTTATCTTATGGCAACAGATTTGGTCAGTTTCGGACATAAACAAGCCAGTTTCAGAAATGTTTACATTTTATTCTCAAATAAACAAGATGCCACACATCCCCATTAAGATGGTATGGGACATCTCCATGTTGTGACGAATTGTTTATCGAATTAAACAATAAAATTAGGTATAATTTTATAACTAGTTTCCTTTCCATAATTGTCTCTAAATCAAACAGCGTAGCGCAGTGGGTTAGAGGATTCACTACGGATCTGTAAACTATGAGTTCGAATCCCGCTGGGGTTTTTAATTTTTTCACCTTTCCAAAAAATTTTAATACGTATCTTTTGGTCAAATATTGTAAAATTTAAAAACTCTTAATTGGTAAAAGTGTTTTATTTATTATGTACTTTAATCCACATTAATATCGACAGATGTCCCACATCGCCTTAAAAGCTATCACTTCATTATAGTCCTTGATAGAGGGTTATAGGTCACGTTGCTCCACACGAAGGTCAATATTCGGCACTGTTATCTGGTAATCAGCCAATGAAATCACCGATCACCCTTACATGAAGAGAATCTAGAGAGCTTTAATTGTTAGATAAACAATCGTGTATCAAATTTTGTTTCAAAACGTAAATTGTCAAAAGATTTCCACAGTTGTAACATATATCGTTGTATTGACGTAGAACCAAATTCTTTTCTACATGTATGGATTGCTCATCTGTAAACATTGGGCAATGAATTCCTCTTTAAATCGCTCTATAAAACAAATACCTGAGAGTACTTGTAAACACCTGCTTTGTCGTGGAGTTCTAGGGTACAAAATATTACCTGTAAACACCTGCTTTGTCGGAGAGTTCTAGGGTACAAAGTATTTTTGTGAAGTTGACGGAAATGTTACATCAGCATCTCCGATGTCCCTTATATACACCGGACTGACGCGCGAAAATTTATTGACGTCACTTCCTCACTTGAATTCATCACTCTCTTCCTAAACCCTCTTTACAATAAGTAGCGTCTTTTGAAATGAAAAAAAAAATCGTTTGATGATTATAATCAAAGCAGATGTTAGATTATCCTTTCTAATAAATAAAATCTGAGTACATACCCTAATAGGTATTAAATTTTATAACCCTTACAATCGTAGATGCGTATGCCACGTAAAGAAAAGCAACCATAAGTAAAAATAAATGCAAATATTATTGAGCTAAATACATGTAGAGCCTAGATAGATTAAAATTAGTTTCGCTTTTTATTTTCATGCATATACACTGTTAATTAATTGTCCTTAATTTCTATTCATATGTGTTCACAGACAAACACCGACAAATACACAACACGGGCGGACTTTGTTAAACTAGTACATGTAACTTGTCTATGAAATTTCTAATTCAAATCTAGGAGTTTCCAGCTATATATATAGCAATGACAATTAAACATAACCTACACGTTCACTTGTTAGACACGTATATGTCTAAACTCATTTTTAGAAGACCATAGCTGCTACAGACGTACACACAGCAATGACGTACACTTGTCTGTATTTATTTCTCCGAGTTCATAGCTAACACAGCCAGACAAACACAATAATCACATAGAATAGTTGCATCTATATACAACACATTAGCGACATATCGAATACGAGAGCGTGAATGATCTAATTTTAATTACATTGTTCATTTCTTTGAGTTCATAGCTAACACAGCCAGACATACACAACATGGATGTACACATGTTGGATTTGCAGCCTGTCTATAGACTGTCTCATTCATATTATAGGTGTTCCCAGCTAACACCGACAGAACAACCCTGGTCAGGAATGACCTCCCCTCCCCCATAACAGCCCTGTCCCTCAGGATATACCCCCAGGATTGTCATAGATACTGTACCATACGCTATGACGTCATCGGATGCAAAGGTATGATATAATGATCTTATCCTGCAACTTTTTTAAATTATTGGGAGAAATATTTTTGCAGATAATTGTTGCTTTTGACCAGCTATCATAATATTTGTTGATATATAGTCGACCTTGTGAAAATATCACAACGCCAAAGTTTTAATCAAGATTACACTACTCAATGATTGGACAGGCAGCTACTTGTAGATCCCTTTAATTCTCTTCTTAAAGTATCTAAAAGAAGATGGGTGAATAAGGCGCGTAAAATGCCCATATGAGAAAAGATAAGATACTGTAAAATTAAAGTATCAACAAATCTGATAATTTCTTTTTAAAATTATTAAAAACAATTTATATTAAACATAAAATCGATTTGTATCCCTTAAATATGTTATAAACTTAGAATATGTTGATCTTAACTAGCGTATGCGTATTAAAACGTCCAAATAGTGTCATTTTTTAGAGCTTCAATGCGTTTTCTTTTATAGAGTGGGTCTGAGCTCCATCTTTTTGTCACAGTCTAAATATGGTTTAATGGAAATCAAACCAATTTAAATCAACAAAAACGTGGAGAGATGACCCACCATACTTCAAAAATGTTATTTTGTATATCAATAATCGAACATTTAGAAAAATAATACAAGTCCGTTAATTCGTGGCCGAAGTCACATTTAGCATTTAAACACCGCACTTTGTTGTGACTGAAATGGCTCAGTGGTTAGGGTAGCAGACATAGGGTAACCTTATAGAGCTAGGGTTTTTAGAATGTGGGTTCGATACCACCAAAACTTTAGGGTTTATTTTTTTTCTTATCATTTTTGCAATATTAAATCTAAATATAATAGTTAGAAATTGTCCTTTTGTAAACTTGTATTAAAACATTATCTAATATATTTAAGTGGCAAAAAATTAATTTGAAATTGTATTTTACGACTATATACCAAATGGGCATTTGCGCTATCTTATTCCCCCATCTTCTTTCTTTCATGGTATACTTACTAAGAAACTAATGTTGTTAAAGGAATTTCTTGTATGAAGGATGTGTTCGTCAAAGTTTTTCATGATTTCCAAATCTGAATCTAATAATTTTTTAAAGTTTAAAGTCATTATAGATAAATTACTTAGAAAACATTTTAATGTGCAAATAAATATCTAAAAAACGACGGTTCACAAACAATCACAGTATAGTATACTTAGTTATTTAAGAGAGACTACTATTACCAGTGTATCAAAATGTCTCCTGTAACCGGATAACAGACCGAGACTCTTTGTAGATACACCACCAACGACGACACCACCAACGACGACACCACCAACGACGACAACGACAACAACGACGATAATCTCTCCAACAACCAAAGCAACAACGTACCCTCCAAAAACAACTTCTCCAACGACCACAACAAGCCTGCAGACGACAGCGCCCTCTTACAACACCTCGGCACTATGCTCCTGTACCTGCACCGACAATTCCTACCTGACTTCGGATGATCTGAAAGTTAAGATATCCAATATAGTTCAAAACTTGACGGTCACCAAGAAATCAACATCGACCTTCTTACGAACCAAAAACTGCGCACAGGACAGTAGACCGGAAGTGGTGTACGTAGGGTATGTCGGGATAGGTCTTCTAGTTTTTGTTGCCAGTCTAATAGCCCTACCCGACCTTCTGTCTTTATATCTGTTTATGTACAGTTTGTGGGAAAAGGGAAAGGATGTTTGAATGACAGATTGAGAGACAAGACAACGACACTGGCAGATTTAAAGGGGGACGCCCCCTTATGTGATCAGAATTACAAAAAAAAAATTAGTAAAACTAGAGAAAATCAGTTTTTGTTGTTATTTATCTTATAATGTTAAGTATAACTAGAATAGCTCAAATAAGTGTATTATAAACCACCAAAACCTGGGAGCTTCTGAGGGCCTTGCCCCCAGGGCCTCCACTAGGGCTTTGCCCGGGACCAAATGGAGGCCTTAAGGCGGTCCCCAGACCACCGGCCTTTTAGGCCCCACTTTCAACAAATCCTTGATCCAGCACTAAATCGTCTCTAAACGAGTGGCAATTGTGTAGCATTACAGGAATTTTACGACCTTTTATCAAGCAAACTCTTTTTTTTTGTGTAAAAAAACCACATGTGCTCGCGTGCATTATTAGAAATACACACACTCATAAGATATACACTAACTTGTTTACATAAAGTTTATTTGTAATGTTATCGACTGGTATGGTACAATAATGAAGCGTAGTCACGTGATCTGTAGCTTACAAATCCAATATCAGTTCCTTTGCTGAGGGTTTTCCTGTAATAATAACTGTAACATGTAATAATGAAAATCAAGCATAAATGATAACAAAAATACTTCTTCTAACTTTTACATGAAATATGGCTATCACATCGTAACGAAAAAAAATAGAACTTTGTAATACAGCATTGTCCAAGCAAAAAGTGCAATATAGCACATACAGCCAGAGGTTGTATGAAATACAGCACAGATCAACCACATCATGTAACACTAACCTTTTGTTATATAGCACTGTACAAACATATCTTACGTAATGCAGCACTGTACAACCATGTACACAGAATAATGTATTGTAAAACCAGAACTATTATGTTATATGGCAAAATGCAATTAGAAATCTTATGAAATACAGCATTATACAACCTGATATATATTACAAGACATCACTAAACCAGACATCATGTAATACAGCATTATACAACCTGATATATATTACAAGACATCACTAAACCAGACATCATGTATTACAGCATTATACAACCTGATATATATTACAAGACATCACTAAACCAGACATCATGTATTACAGCATTATACAACCTGATATATATTACAAGACATCACTAAACCAGACATCATGTAATACAGCATTATGATACCAAACATCTTGTGCTGTACATCACTAACTGTATAGGTAATTCAATGTAAATAACACAACTGTACAACTTGTATACCATAGATGTAGGTCATTGACATCAGTGTAACAATGTAAATAACACAACTGTACAACTTGTATACCATAGATGTAGGTCATTGACATCAGTGTAACAATGTAAATAACACAACTGTACAACTTGTATACCATATATGTTTGTCGTTGACATCAGTGGAACAATGTCAAGTCACACTCAATATTAATTTCTGAAATTTTTGTAACAAGATATTGAATTTAACAAAATGTCCTCAAAGCAAAGTAGAACTGTCAAACCACCATCTTAAACATAGCGCATTTTGATGAGCATAACAATGATCGCCAAATCTATGACAGATGAAACTAAGTAATAAGCTCTGGTTTTCATCAGGTCCATACAAAAGGATATTTGTTTTGTTTTCTTCCATCAACTGACGCTGAGATGACGTCACTCCTGGCTATACATGTTGGAGTAGTGATCACAGATGTTGACAATCTCGGGAAAACTCTGCTGTAGGTTCTCCGAAAACATTTTCACCTCATGGAAGACATGCTGGAAATCCTCGCGCGTAAAGAAGAGGCCCGGTGGCAGGAAGTTGCCGTCGTCCGTGTTCACGTGCTCCAGCGCTGACTTCCACATACAGAGGGCCAGCATGGAGGGGCGGATCTGACTCAGTTCGTAATCCTGGAGGGAGAGCTCGAGCAGACACCGCGCCATGGACCGCGCCTGTCTAATGCCGAAAGCATGACGTCATACAAATGTCTATTAAATGTTACAAATAAAATTATATTATAAAAGTGTACATTTTAAAGATGAAAGGTCATACCGTACAGATTATATTCATGAAGTTAAATTAGTTCATTTAGACATGTTCATTTAAATTAGTTTATTTAGACATGTTCATTCATATTCATCTACACATTCTACTCTACTTCTTTGGAAAACAAGAGCTGATCAGTTTGATTAATTATCGCTGCTGGTCTGAACAAATTCGGAAGGACGACCTTGGAGCTATACAGTTCCATAAAAGTTGTAATTTATGACGCACGAAAAATTGCACTAGTTTTGGGCTGATTATCCACATTCCCAAACAAATTCCTTTGACATTTTACTACAGATATGCCCTTTTACTTGCCTCTAATATTCTTTAAAACACCATCACCTGCCCCCCCCCCCCCCCACCTCGTAAAGTGAAGAGGTGAAGTATGTTTACATGTAATAATGGCGACTCTCGATCTGCACGTGATTGTAACATGTTTTATTTTACGAGGTCGTTTATCGTGTTTGAGAGAAAGTCTGAAGTTGAGTGACGATATCTGTACAGAAGAATACTGCTTGAAGAATTTAATGCTTCTAATTTTTTCCACAAAATTTGTTTGGAAATAAGGTTCAAAGTCCAAAAAAAAGTTTTTGTGAGCTGTAAATTGCAACTTTTAACACGTACGGAACTGAAGCTCCCAGGTCGTCCTTCCGAATTTTTAAAACTTTATTCCCTGCATGTGAACAATTATATATTGATCAATATAATTTTGCAACCCTGATATACGGACTGCAGACTGAGGACACTATTTGGCCGTTCAATCTGTAATTTAAAAGTTTGTAAAATTACAGTGTTTAAGTCTCAGTATTCCCTGTTGGCACACTTGAGAAAAATAAAAAGGTAAGGATTTACAAAAATGAAAAGCAGTTCATTGAACTTGAAACATGCATTTCAATTGAAAAAAGGATTGTATAATATGTATTATCAATTCAAATTCGGAGATTTACTTATTTCTCAAGAATTATGACCAGAAAACCGTGCTACTTAGTACTTAGCCAGAATAAAAACTAACGCGGCGACCGTGACGAACTTTGTTATTATCCTAAATGTTTTAGGGTCAGATGTCTGTAATTTTTAATAATAATAAATAATAAAACGTTTTTTATCCATTAAATGAATCCTGATGAAAAAAGAATCTGTAGAGCGGGACTATTATACTGTTTATATTCTTATCTACTACAAAGGCAAACGATTGCTGCATCCACAAATTCGATTTTTTCTGTGTCAATGAAATCCTCGAAATAAGACATATTTGTGAAAGGTTCCTCACAGAGAATGCGTTATACATACATGTAAACAGTACCAAACCGAGACCACGAATAAAACTCCCAATCAAAATACAGAAACAGATTAGAAATAGAAGAAATGAATTGTGGCTGTTGTTTTTTTACGTTTGCACGATCACGTTTTTATACATGGATGATGTGTTGAAATACCTCTTTAAGTCCAGTCTGCTTTCATGCATACACGTACCTGAGACGGTTGGCGTGGAAGCCTTACACGTACATGTACCTTATACTCTGTCCCGAGTTTTTGCTTCCACCACTTTTTGCTTGATATTTCGATAATCATAAATACCTTTGTGCTCAAACTATGTTCATCCACAAATATGAAAAATGTCCAGATTATCTGTTTTGAAACGCCCCCTCTACCGCTTCAGGTTTCAATACACATCCCAAAATAGAAAGTCTACGGAAATTTAGCATTGCATCAGCCATTATTAAGCCCGGATGGTAACGTTGAAAAATTGTGCGAGGTGTCCCGAGAACTTCCGAATGGAGAAAAGATGTAAACATTTCCCATTATAAATCTCCGTAAGAAATTTGTTTTCGTTCCTGTGAACTTTTATGAGTGAAAAATGATAATTTGTCAATGAAGATATCTTGGATATTTTCCCTTTTATCGATTTCAACAGCATTTCTTTCACAGGTATGTGTATTTTTATTAAAAATCATCAAAAAGTGGTGGAAGCAATAACTTGGGACAGACTATAGACGGTCGGCGTGGAAGCCTTACACGTACCTGAGACGATCGGCGTGGAAGCCTTACACGTACCTGAGACGGTCGGCGTGGAAGCCTGAGTAGTTACTGATGACACAGGACGAGAAGTATTCCAGGAAAAACTGGGATGTGGGAACCAGCAAATCAAACCGCAGGGCATTCAGAATTACTCTTTCTAATTGTTTCACTTGGTCACGTGAGTAAATGTCGTCACATCCGCTCAATAGTTCCTTAATTTCTGGAGGATGTATTTCTTCCTGTAAAATATTTTTGAAAAAGACTTAGCGAGCAAATATGCGTTTCGTGCATCATGAATAAAAAAGAAGTGTACGCACTGATTTACAGGCGATCAATAGCGAGGTTATTCCGAGTAGCTGTAGGTAGTCTCGCGAGGCTTGCATGAGATCTAGCACTCTATCTACTACATTGACTGCCACAAACAGTGTGTCTTGCCAAAGGTTCAGCTGATGATGAAGTCCAGTCAACCAACTGATCAAAAGCCCGCGCATGCCTGGGGTGACCTTTCAACAAATCAATCAAAACTTATAATTCAATACTTAAATGAATACTCTAATGATGATTTAGAGTATTTTCTCTCTCTCTCCTCTCTTTTCTCTCTCTCTCTATCCTCTCTCTCTCTCTCTCTCTCTCTCTCTCTCTCTCTCTCTCTCTCTCTCTCTCTCTCTCTCTCTCTCTCTCTCTCTCTCACCTCGGGTTGGTTATCTAGGCATGATGTCACTTGGTATTTGTACTCAATACTCAGTCGGTGTTGATAAATATGGTCCAGATGTTCCTCAAAGCCAGAATGATCCGCAGTAGGAATTGAACAAGGCCTGAACTGAAAGCTGCCGATCTGTTCCGGGGTGAGACAAAGCGAGTCAACGCGCCAGTCCAGCACGCTCTCCAGGCACTGTAGGTGGAGCCCGTCGGTGAAGCCGGAGTCCGTCAGGGAGGGGACCAGGGTGTCTGTATCGGTTGGGGTACACGGGCCGCTTACCACCTCAAAAAACAGAAAATGATGTAATTTGACGATCATAGGAAATTCTCGGGGTTTTATCAATCTTTGTATAACCAGGATGTCCTTTTGATGGGGTACATTGGCCACTTACCACCTCAAAACAGAAAATAACGGTCACTAGACGACCGTACGAAATTCTCGGAATTATATCTAGAGTAAGTGTTAAATGTCGAATGTTTCTATATAAATATATCAAAGTAATTTTTTCTTTTATTTGTAACGCGAAATCTACTGAGAACCTGCTAGGTAGGGGTCATAATACACAATATTTACTTCCATAAGGAAATTGCATCTTTCCTCTTCATAACTAATATTTTTTTAATGTAAATGAGAGAAAGGGTTGATGTAGAACCCTTGCACTTTAATTAAGGACCAATCAGGCACTGTTTCTTGTTTGAGCTTCCTTTAAATGCGGCCAGCATATTTTTCTGCAAAATCGTAATCAATGAAGCAAACTTTTCCTTTGAACTTATATAGAGATGATGGGCTTCAGTTAGTCTAGGCAACTAAAAAATTAATATCCTTGTAATCTCGCTGAAAGTCACAAAGCGGGGTACTGTAAAAATGATTCTATGCGTCAGTATTATACATATACATTTATATATATATATATATATATATATATATATATATATATATATATATATATATATATATATATATATATATATATATATACACATACACACACACACACACACACCCCTGAGAGCCCTTGATTGGTTTATATTTACATTTTTCAGTGTCTCTGTCTGTGATAACACTACGAATCGATTTTGTACTATACAGCCCAATAAATTAAAATGACGTATTGTTGGGGGCGCAAGGGGGTTCGCATAATTAATATTATAATATTTTATCGTACAACTGCTGAAAATTATATAAATATAAGCTTTATTGGATTTGATCACGCCCCGACCGAAATTATCACCTCATAATACTCAAAGAACGATTCCTTATTCCTTAAATAAACAAACATCTGTACATTGCCGAGTCAATATTTTATACCTGTGTGGAATATCCTTACTTACATCATATAGATGAGTAAATGATTTAAGGAATAAGGAATCAATCTTTGAGTAGTATGAGATGATAATTTTGGTCGGGGCGTGATCAAATCCAATAAAGCCCGAAGGTCTTTATGATAGATTTGATCACGCCCCGACCAAATTTATTACCTCATAATATTCAAAGAATGATTCCTTATTACTTTTATTTATATAATTTTCAGCAATTGTACGATTAAATATTTGAATGTAAATAAGCAAACCCCGCTCGCGCCCCAAATTATACGTCATTTGAAGTTATTGGGATGTATAGTACCAAATCAATACGTAGTGTCACACAGGCAAAGACACTGAAAAATGTAAACATAAAGAGTTAGTCTCTGATATTCGGTGAGAGTTGACCCAATGAACCAATGAAATTGTATGATTTTCGTGCAATGCGCTGTTATAATAAATAAATTTCTTATGGTTTTATTTTTATCGTACACGTTACGAAAATCCTCAATCTATTTTAAGTAGTTTTGTCATGCACGAGTAATTTGGTGCTCAGTGTCATTTTGGTCATTGCGACGTATTGTTACAAGAGTATTAGGAGCTAAAAGTGCCCCACCCTGCCCGGCCTATATACTGTACCAGTTTTACATGCTTGCTTATATGTATACAAAATGTTTTTTTTTTTGTGCTTTGCGATTTGATATAGTATGACACTTATTTTTAATGTAATTCATAACGAAAGCATCTTACCTATGTATATCGTTATGTGTATAAACAAATTAGATAAGAAAAAATACTTAATTTGAGGATTAAAACGATGGGAAAAATAAATTTAAATTTATTAATAAATATTTACATTATCCGGTGTCTGTCTGTGATACAACGACGAACTAATTTTTAACGTATTGTCCAATACAGTTCACCAATGACGCGGAGTCATTAATTTAACATTAAACAAAACAATAGCCGAAATAAATATAAATATAAGTAATTATTCTTTGAATACTATTAGGCGATTTCTTATTTCTTAAATAATTTTCACTGTTCTAAGTCGATGGCAATGTCGTCCCCTTTTATTGAATCTCATTAAAATAAGACTTGTACAGTACGATATCCTTTATAAATAAAAAATGAGATTATCTAAATCAAACTCGGTACATTAAATAAAATTATCAGATACATTGATTTTGAGAATCTAAACTCTAATAATTGATAATGCTATATACATATAATGTAATGGAGCGTATCGCAGAAAAGAGTATAAACGAGTTTAAATTTTCATTTAGACTGCCTTCGTCCCAATTAATATGGATCATATCAGAGGGTCTAGATCCCAACTTAACCCACCAACCCAAACCCGATAGTTCAATTTTTGGCATCTTATCCAACACTATTGAATGATAAAGAATCCCCCGTACTTGCTGTGATTCTGTCAGCTGATATTACCGGGACTGTATTAACACAGCGACGGCGAGTTGGGCTAGCTCTGAACAGTTTTTAAACGAAAAATAGTTTGCATTGGAACCACGAAAGTGTCATGAATTTCGTGACCACTTTTCAAATTGTCAACTCCAATCTACATATGTACGAAAGTGTTGTAAAAAATTCCTATTTACATCTAATGGAAGAGAGAGAGAGAGAAAGAGAAAGTGAGAATAAAAGTTCAGTTAGGAATCAGCTGATTTCTAACCTGTTCCCTTTCGAAGATATCTAAGGAGACATCAGCATCATCTTCAGTGAGCTCCTGTTTAATCAGCAGACATTCCGGTGACAGAGGGGGGCTGTTCTGGGTCCCCCCTCCGCTGTCCCTCCCCATAGTACCGGGGGCTCGAGTTTGGTTCATCACTTCACAGCATTACTCTCCTTATTTTCTCAGCTATGGACGTAACGTAAACAGTCGGGTACTGGGCGAGTCCAAATCAGCAGGGGTGACAACTTTGTCTTAGGATGGGCCCGATGTTGGACTAGCCAATTTCTGGCAAACGTTCGCGTGTACTTGGATTCATTGTGTTAAAAACTTAGTTGGAAAAACAATAGCTCAGGGCGGGAAATCCGAGATTTTGTCCACGAAGAAAGAATATAAAGCTCAGTGCCGTTTCGTTTTGTCATTATGTTCAATTTTCAGGTCATTCGTGAAAATGTCAAGAATGAAGCTTTTTTGGCGCAGCACACCTGTAATGATATATATTATCAGAAGAACACTCTTTACACATTTCACTGACCGATAAAGGCTTCTAATTGTTTTATTGGTTTGCGGGGTTTTTTTTTTGGTATGTATTTTTTTCATCAGAAAATTGGGTATTTTTTGGCTTCAAACAAGTTATTTTACAGCTAAAAAATGTTTTTAATTAATGCACCGTAATATAATCATATAATAACTTATGTCAAGGAAAACAATTTTTTAATTTCTTATTAGATACATGTATATATTTACAAGAAAATAAATGCATTTAGGTGGATTTCTGGACATAAAGAGCCCCAATATTCCTAGGTTTAAGAGATCAAGATGACCATGGAACGTACACAAATTGCTCAACACGACCGCATCCACACACGCACGCACACACGATCGCACGCACGTACGAACGCACGCATAAATCAGCGACATGCAATTCAATTCGAGCCTCATCGGGATTCTAAAAATAAAATGTAATATAATGTATAAGATGCATGTGCGGATCCAGAAAGTTTTTCCAGGGGGGGGTCCAAAGGATAATTGTGTTTGCCGGGGGGGGGGGGGGGGCTCCGAGGCATATTTGCGATAATTTTACTATGTAAAGAGGTATAGCGCCTTTTCACAATATTTCGCCTACACCTGTGTTTGAACGGAAAGTACCTGTTACTAAAAATAGCTTTAGGTACCAAGCTTTTCGGAACATAGATACACTGTACTGATTGTATAATTTTATGGTGTCTGTAACAACTGATTTGTCATAAATTCGGGAAACTCTGTGTATAATAGTAGTTGATATTCTGAACCGTGATAAGTTCAAGCAAAATGCCATGGATCTAAGTGTAAATAGAGTATATGTATAGTGTTAATGTATATATTGGGTGTGCTCATACTCAGACTGAATTAAACAAAATAATTTTTAAAAAATACTGAGAAGAATAGATACATGGAACTTAACCTCTCTATTCTTTTAATGTTTCAATTTAAGTGAAAAAAAATATTTACTACTTGGTGGATTCGATCCAGCAACCACAAAATCAAAAAGACCTCTGCGTTACCACTAGGCCACGCATCTAACAAATTGGCAGGATGCATTTTCAATATATATGGCTATATAATGATTGTATTAGAAAAGACACTAATTGAAATATTTGTCTAATTTTCAGTACGAAGACCACGTTAAACCAAAACTAATTCAACGTAAACGTGTACTACAATACCTGAAGAACATAATTTTAATCGGATGTCTTTGGTTTAGAGTGGTTCAAATTGTCAAATATCCAATTTAATTTCTATCGTATACTAACTACTTTCCTATATATCCCTAACAAAACATGAATATTTTAATGATGTCGTGTAAGAAAATTAAGACTCTTAGAGCAAGGTAATTGTGTAATTTGCGTTTCTTTGAATATATTTAAACTAAATATTGTATAATATTGAAAATGTTTGATGTTTGCAAAAGTGCTATATTTGAGGCCAAATCGTATATTCAGTGCGCTATACCTCTTTAATAAATTTTCATTTCCCAAAGGGAGGTCGGGACCCCTCCAACCCCCCTCTAGACCCGCGCATGAGATGTGATCTTTAAAAGGCAAAAAATAACTTCTTGTACATTTCAGAATAAAAATGTAAAGATTTCTTGAACTGGCATGTTTCTGCACAAAACTGGCAAAACTGTTGTCTAAAGATGAAAAAGCAATAAATATGATAAAGGGGTTCTCTAACTTGATCTCAACTTGCATATTTATTCCATTATATCAATCACGGCTAAAACTGCAATAACTTCGTAAAATGCATGGATACCATCAACAAATTTCTTTTTATTATATTTCATTTATAAAATTTGAAGGATAAATAACATTCTTATGATGAAGTTTGAAGGATAAATAACATTCTTATGATGAAAAAATACTTTGAGGCTGAGAATAGGAAGCATAAATTGCGGGAACGACAACAACTCTCGACAGAGTTAAATGTGGTTTGGGAGGTTGTTTTTTGTTGAGCATCTGCGCGCTCTCTCTCTCTCTCTCTCTCTCTCTCTCTCTCTCTCTCTCTCTCTCTCTCTCTCTCTCTTTCAATAAAGTGGCTGGGCTGGTGGAATCAATATCCCCCTACTTCTTAACCGCTACGCACGACCTCCCACCCAACTACTAACATCTTGTCAGAACGCTCCATCTCCGGTTCCTATTTCATTGTACTTTAAATTAAGCATAAATTAAAATTGGAATCAAAATTTGCCCAAAGATGAATAACTTGTATGTAGACTTGATCGTGATGGGAAATTTCAACAAATCATTCCCTCACAACAGGTGCGAGTTGCGGGGGTGGTCGCTCGTCGGGACGGGATAATCCCGCCAACAGTGGAGGCGTGCGAGAGATCTTTGATGCCGTATATAAATAACTCACACTTACATGTATAGGGGAAATCAAATGTGTACCCCATTTATACTGTCATGACCATCGAATTTGGAAATATTCTCTCAGCAATAAATATTAATCTAAACAACTTTGAGTCAAGAATTGAGTCAAAACACTTCAAGACATCGGCACTTGAGTGTGCAACTTTCGTAAGCGCCTGTACCAGAGTTCCGACATCTGTCTTTGAGCATACAGCTCTTTTTAATTTTATTTGACTCTATATACACTGCACGTTTGTTTGAAGTTATGAACCATAAGTTCGTATTTTCTATCTGTGTTCTTTTGGGATTAATCAAAGTTTCTTCGGAATTTAATAAAGGTATGTTCTTTAAAAACTTGTAATCCGAGCTAATTTGTCATGATATGCTTTTAAATCACAAAATCTGTAAAATCTCAGTACAATTAAAATGGTCGACAAACTGTCGAATGACCACCTTATATACCGTGAACTATTGTTCATTGATTGAAAGTTGAACAAGATGCCGTGAGTTCGGCGTTTCTGATGACGTCAGATGTCTACCTGACGGGGGAACTGTACGACGAGGAGGAACGCCAGGGGGCGCTGGTTCTGTTCCGGGGCGAGGACGAGGCCCTGGGAACAAAGTTTATCGTGTACCTGGAGTTTACGTCGCATCAAGGTATTGTCCAGGAATTACTACGATGAACAACTACTTTGGGCGATTTCCACATTGAATTTTAATTGAATATTAACTTTAATCACTCCAAGATAAATAAGTTCATTATTAAAATATAAATGATTTTGTCCTCCTTCTTTCAAATAATTACTCAATAATGTGTATATAAAATGAATAAAACTTTATGGAATACTTCAGAACTGTCTCCATACTGCATTTTTTTAAAAGTGTCTTTTGGTTTAAACGATATGATTTCGTGGGTGTTTTTTTTAATAGTAATTATCCATATAAAATCCCGAGATGGAAAGGAACTTCAAATAACGTTCCCATGTCAACCTCAACTGAAAGAGAAAGATATCCGAATAACGCTTCATTTCCAAGATCTGCTCAACTCTCCCAACAAAATCTTACTGTATATTAACTGTAAATTGGTGGGCAACGAAACCAGTTCTATCCCAATTAGAGAGGGGCTAGTCGGTACCCAAAGACAGGTAGGACAGTCTCTCTCTCTCTCTCTCTCTCTCTCTTTGTGTATATGCATAGTTTTTACGAACGATGAATAACGTAATCAAAACCATTTCTACGCATGATTGACACTGGAAACATGTGGTACCGTATATACTTGTCAAAATCAGAAAACAGAAGCAAATTCCTCACGATCTTAGTACCCACTTTCTTACATCAGCTTCCTAAAAATGAAACAGCGCTCATTATGTGCTACAGATTTTACGACAGAATAACACAGCCCTATTATTACGACGACCTTTGACCTTTGTTGTTTTCTTTGTGTAGCAAATCAACCCCAGATTTTGGTTTTATATCGGAAGTGACGTAAGACCAATTCTTCAGAACCAGGGCTGTCCTGTCAGCATACCGACACAGAGCCCCCCTGCCAGGAATGTCCACGAGACCATTGTCCGAGTGGTGGTTCCCTCTAAGCCAAAGGATAAGGATAAGGATATGACGTCATCTAAGGACAAAACGGATCACTCTGCGCGGACATCAAGGCAACAACTTCCGGAAAGCCATCATAAGATAACACTTCCGGATTCTAAGTCCATAAACACTATCGGTATTAGAATATGTTCATATTCCCCATGTCTAGTATTATGTATGCGCAAGCGGTAGCAATAAATGAAGTCTAGCTTAGTCATTGAGATGAAGTAAATTTTTATGTGACATTTCATTTTGACTATTTACACGTTACCAGTATCATATTTTAACTAATTAATTATAGCAATAACGAGCTGTCTGGTTTCTTGTCTAGAGTGTACTTTGCATTTGACAGCGATATTTGGCTAGCATATTGGAATGTTGTGTTCGTGTTCGATTGCAATACCTGTATTGCTGTTTTCTTAATCAAAATAAAAAACTAGCAAAAATGTCCATTTTGTTGATCAAACGATCTGATTCGTGGAGGATAATTATAAGTACCAATCATGCATTGATATTGTAATGTAGAGTATGCTCCAAGTTAGTAATTATAAGTGTCTACAGAACGGGGGAAAGGCTTCAATCACCAGAATATATAATTATAAAAAATATACACGATAGAATCACATGATAATTTTTTTTATGAAATACCCAAATATTTCAATATAAGTATTTTCTGTCTATAAAAATTGTCATGGCATTGGTTTTGAGTAGACTGTGGGACTGGTAAATATGTAAGACATGGGTGTAAGATATGTACAACAGTAGGCTAATGGGGCGAAGCCTCCAAAATTAATCGATGAATAAAATCTAACCCTACTCTGAATGAAAAGGCTCTGATGGATCTATGGAATTTCAGATCCTGCCGAAGCCCGAATTCTCTCTACATCTTTACAATCGTTGACTTCCGCCGTACAGCAGTTACAACGGGAGATAACCCTACAGGTCAGTTCAAACATTAGTCACAATGCATAAAGAAATCGTTATTTAATCCCTGTTGTATTGTCAAACATGCAGAAATAAATGTTTATCTATATATTAAATGTTTATCTATACTAGTATATTAATGTAATCATGAAGCGAAAAGAAATTGCTATCTAAACACTTCATTATCTCAAAGAAATGTTGATACCTACACCCATCAAATATGATTCCCTCTATTTCTTACGGAAATTGATTGTAATTCATAGCTCTATAGAAACTGACAGAACTGAAATCTATACGATTCAGTTCTAACTTAGCAATAAAGTTAATTTCACTTACTTTTTCCGATCAATTCATTAATTTGTTAAAAGAAAGATGTAAATATAAACAATAAAATGCTTTCTTTTATGATTCATGTAGGCTATGGTGGTAGCGATCATTGCAGAAAAAAATAACAAAACCTAACGCGGGCTGTGTATTTTTTCTGCAATATCGCTACCTTTCATACCCGCATGAATAGCCAAAGAAAGAAATTATTGTTTAAATTTTTAGACTAGTGTACACATTCTAAAAACGGAAGAAGAATCTAATAGCATGCACACACTTAAGTTGATGTTTCCGTAAAACGAAAAAAAAATGTTATAGTTACACTGTCAGTTAAGCTGCTAACTACTAAACGTTAAGAAGAATTGAATTAATTATTTACATTCGGTATATACGACGTATTTCCCCTTATGTTTCAATAACACACGTCAAATCTTCTCACGGCGTATGAACACGTCAAGTAAACGTCATCACGCGTTTTGAAGAGCTTTATTATTGCAAGATTAATTGGAATGTTCAAACATACATAACCAATTTGATTTGCACTTACATCTCACACGTGTGGTGTATACTACCCGTGTGGTGTATACTACCCGTGTGACAAACCTTTGCTTTATCAACGGATATAATGCTTTATCAGATACTTCCGGTCAGAACTATTTTTGACAACAGCTCCAGCTTCACGCTTCAGTGATCTAGTTTTTGAAGATTTTCCTGTACATTATACACCACTATTTCTACTATCAAAACTTGATTTAAAATGATAATGATATATAGTATATGATATATTTATTCATTCTATTTCATTCATTCATTCATTTATTGATAGAGTCAGGAGACGCGCTATCTCCGTGAGGTGCTGAGTCAGTGTGAGATGTGCAGAGGTGGAACTCCTTCCGCCAATACAAGTAAGATACATGCAGTGGTAATTTGCCCCAATTGAATTTTTAAAAAACCCATAAACCGTAAGTTAAGTGCAGTGATCTACACTGTATGAATACAGAAAAAGTGAAAAAGATTAAATATAGTAATAAGTGTAGCAGTGTGGCTCAATGTTATTATATAATGTAAAATATTGTACTTTGTACGTTTGGTCGGTGCTGTTTTTTTTTAAATCAGAAATAGTGTAAACCGGGTATCATAAGCGTCCTTCTGTTGGTGAACAGTCGTATTGGAGTAGATTTCAGACTTTTAATTAGATAGAATGTTCTATCGTTAAAAAGACAGATGTCCTACGGACCCGGTTTAACGATAGAATTCGTCCCATATACTCGCTTCGTAGCAAATATAAAAAATATATCGCGCTATATCTCGCCTAAATTTTCATATGATTGGTCTCAAATTTAATCCCATTTTACCGCATAAACTGGTTTTTGTAACGAAATCACTGCCACTTGTAACATCACATTTGAAAATTCGCTGTTTACGGTCGCCATGTTTACGATAAAATCCGAGACATTCCGAGTACGATTTCCGACAAAATGGCAGGCAATTCAAACGTGTATATTAACAAAATGCCTTAGTACGACTAATTAAATGGATATTTTGTGGATTTAACTACATATGCATGTTCATAAAGGTTTGTAATGTATAAAAATGTGTTTTTCCCCTGCAGATTATTTTTAACAGACTTAAAATCGACGCGAAGCAGATCCGCTTCGCGGCTGCTACATTGCAAGTATATGGGACGAATTCTTACTGTGACCTGAGCGTAGCCTGGTCACGGTAAGATTATTCTTTCTAACTTTTAATATATGCCAGCAATTAGTCTTCTTTTTTTGTATCATGCAGCAAACATTGGTATGCGACGATATATATATCCGCAAACAGAGGTTGTTTGCGAATCACGCGGATATTCATCGCATTCGAAATATACGCGGTTGACAGTATTTCATTATGTTTTATCTAGAAGCTTCGTAGTCTAGAGTATAGTTAGTGGTAATTTGTAAATAACACACTGACAAAACTGTACTAGTTTCTTAGATTGTTTGTGTTTTTTGTTTCTTTGACTAGAGTAAACTCTAGACATAACGATGCAATGATGTAAAATTGTATCGTTAATTTGGATTTGAATTGCCTCGCTGGCAATCGAATTCATTGTGTGATATTCATAAAACATGGAAACATGGATGCAAAAATAAATCTATGGATGTCGCATTATTGAACTGTTTTCGTAGACCGACCGGAAGTCGTGGTCACGTGTCAGGTGAAGCCCTGTTTTAAGGACGTGGTGTGTGAGGATACGTCACAGGGCTTCCGGTGTGGAGAGTGCCCTGCTGGTTTTACTGGAAATGGAATCACCTGTGCTCCAAGGATCACATGTGAAAACGACCCGTGTTATCCAGGCAATTTGATTTGCATAGTTATATTGTTATTTATAAACGTGTTCATTTCAGATTTAACCATTTACTCAATTTATTTAAAATTAGACTTGTAAAATCTGAGATACCTTATTTATAGACAATTTTAATTTTAGTTGAAATGGAGTTTTTGACAGTACTTTTTATTTCACCATAATTATTCGTGGAAACAAGAAATGATAACTTCAATGCTCTGTTATGATGTTAATACTGCGGTCTTCATTTTAATATTCAATTGGAATCATAATTGATCGCGTACTATCAAAACTGAGTCACACATTACATGAAATGTCTCTCCACAGGTGTTACGTGCACGGAGAAGGAGGGTGGGGCCCGGTGTGGTCAGTGTCCATTGGGGGTCACCGGTCACGCCTCATGGGGCGGCTGTCAGACCGTGGAGCGCTGCGAGTCCGATCCTTGTTACCCAGGCGTCGCGTGCATTGAAACGACCTACGGTTACACGTGTGGAGACTGTCCAGAAGGGATGGAGGGTAACGGAACAGCAAACGGCTGTGAGCCTATCCCTGTACGCTGCGAACATTTCCCATGCTTTGATGGCACCACGTGTTTGGATACCGGTGATGGGTACCAATGTGGCGCATGCCCACAAGGAATGACCGGAAATGGGACCAAGTTTGGATGTCGTCCTATTGAATGTGCGGACAATATTTGTTTTCCGGGAGTGGAGTGTGTGGATTCTGCCACGGGATTCCAGTGTGGCTCTTGTCCAGACGGGTACAAAGGAAACGGAAGTCACTGCACCGATATTGACGAGGTTCGCCATCCATCGATGCAACCACACACAATTGATTTTCTATTGATATGACTTTTCTTTGCATTAAGTCTTGCTTTATCTTTTCTAGTGTAGGGTATTCAACCCCTGCAGTGATATGTCGGAATGCATCAATCTTACTCCGGGATTCAAGTGTTCGAACTGTCCTACTGGTTTTTCAGGAAATGACGTATTTGGTGTTGGCGTTGAAGGCTTAGAATCCTTGAAACAGGTGTTTTTTCACTTTTTGTACACTTTTGTAGTTTTTTCGCGATCTGCCCTTATGCAATTTGTAAACTTAAGTTATTCCATCTTTTACCCGTACAGGTTTGCGAGGACGTCAATGAGTGTGAAGACGGAAAGAACGGTGGTTGTGTGGATTACTCCCACTGTACCAACACACTGGTATGTTATATACATGTATACGTAACATTCTTCAATTGTACCTCGTGCATGTTAAGTAAAGGTTTTCATTGTTCGAGTACACTGACATTGGTACTACCTATTCACATCGAATCAACCTCCTGGATATTTTTTCATGTGTTCTTATTCCCATGTTCATCACACCGGTTACTGTTGTGTGGGTATACGAGTATATTTCCATGCAACCGCAGATATTCTATACGTTATATTTTGATAAGTTAGTATAGACCAGACTCTAATGTTACATTTTTTAAGAGCGTTCGATTGACTCTTCTCTATGACAGGGCTCCTTTGTGTGCGGGGACTGCTTTGACGATTACGCGGGGAACCAGACGGTCGGGTGTCAGGAAATGACCACATTATGTCTGGACGCCATCACAGAGTGTCACAAACACGCACTGTGCATTATGGGAACTTCCGGCTATGACTGTCAAGTAATTTGCAATATCTAAATAAAGATAACTATATCGTTTTTTATGAAAAACATACCTCATATTCTGTTTAACTTTACAGTGTAGAATTGGTTACGCAGGCAACGGGAAATTTTGCGCAAAAGACAGTGACCTGGATGGAGTTCCTAACATTGAACTTCGTTGTAAAGAGTTCCGGTGTGCAAGAGTAGGTTAATTCAAATTGTGATTGTACTTTATATTGATAATGCTGTAGGATAATAGCAGCAAACTTTTCACGAACACAGGATAACTGCCGGGAGGTTCCGAACAGCGGCCAGGAGGACGTGGACTTGGACGGGATCGGTGATGCTTGTGACGAGGATATAGACGGTGATGGAGTCGTAAACGATCCGGTAAGAGAAGAGTGTTACAGACATATTCTAATTTCATAAACCACTTATGAACAAATTGATTATGCTATGTTCCTACTATCACGATTTGCAGTGCGATTGAAATCACGGTCTTAAACATAGAGTAATCGTAGTAATCGTATCATATCTGACCAGATCTTGAGGTCTGTCATGGCAATCGTGTTAATACCCGGTAGTAATTTTGATTGTAAAAAAATACTACAATAAACACGATTAATTTTCAAACGTAATCATTCGTTACCATCGTATTAAATCACCATGCATTGTTACCAAGTGCAGCATGTCGAATGCCCTCTGATCGTGATGGTCTGGATCAGTCTCTGGGGAGACAAACACCACGCTGCGATGCGTTCAGTTGTGATCGTATCCAAGCCTAAAATTTAAGAGCAGTTCCACGATCAGCTACAATTTGTCAATCGTAGTGTTTTTAACAGATAGCTCGACGGTGTGAACCTAGCATAAGGAATGTGCTTGGTGTATTGTAGGACAACTGCCCGTATGTGGCTAACCCCGAACAGGAAGACTCGGACGAGGGGGATAAAGATCGCCATGGTGACGCGTGCGATAACTGTCCTAGTGTCCCCAACTCTGACCAAGAGGACACGGACAAAGACGGCCTGGGGGACGCATGTGACCCGGATATTGATGACGACGGTGAGATGATGATATTAGTATTGATGATGACGGCGAGAGTTAACAAAGGGTCAAGATCAAGTTGCTTCACAATCTCTTGTACGAACAACAGGTCCGAGTAGAATATGTTGAAAACATAAAAGATGAAATATGTTATAACATCTTTTCAGTATAAGGTTTAGGCTAATCATTGAGATAGAAACAGTGATAAAATGGAGTGTAAAAGGTTTGATATCATTTGAAGTTACAATGCAATAGTCATAATTAGACTGTCGTTCGTATCAAACCAGATTCCGCTATCAATACGGTATGAAAGTCATAAGATCTACCATCCTATCATGTATTGATTAACACTGTGATGTATTGCCTGTAGGACTTCTGAATGAGGTGGACAACTGTCCAAAAGTAGACAACCCCGACCAGATCGACTCTGACGAGGATGGGGTGGGAGATCTGTGTGATAACTGTCCGTTCACTGCCAACAAAGTACAGGTAATTGTCCATTCACAGCAAACAATGTACAGGTAACTGTCCGTTTTCTGACATCAAAATACAGGTAACTGTCCGGTCACTGCAAACAAAATACAGGTAACTGTCCGGTCACTGCCAACACAGTACTGGTAACTGTCCGGTTACTGGCAACAAAATACAGGTAACTGTCCGGTCTCTGCAAACAAAATACAGGCAACTGTCCAGTCACTGCCAACAAAATACAGGTAACTGTCCGTTCACAGCAAACAAAGTGCAGGTAACTCACCGTTCACAGCAACCAAAGTACATGTAACTGCCCGTTCGATGCTAACAAAGTACAGGTAACTACACATTGGACTCGCCGCCACTATAAACACTCACATAGCTTTCTCTGATCACGGATTTATTTTATCTTTACAGAATGACTCGGACCATGATTTTGTTGGCGACGTCTGTGACACGAATGAAGACGAGTAAGTGATAGTTTTAATATCGATGAATTTGTCTTCTGTTAATATTATAAGCTAAGTCATTAAAAAGACTGATTTAATATTGTATAGGGATCGTGACGGCATTCAAGACAACTACGATAACTGTGAGTTCATGCCCAACGCCGACCAACTGGACACAGACGATGACAATCTGGGTAAGGCGTTCATACCAAAGGTACAATCTAAGTGAGGCGTCATACCAAAGGTACAATCTGGGTAAGGTATTCATACCAAAGGTACAATCTGGGTAAGGTGTCATACCAAAGGTACATTCTGGGTAAGATGTCATACTAAAGGTACAATCTGGGTAAGGTGTTCATACCAAAGGTACAATCTGGGTAAGGTGTCATACCAAAGGTACACTCTGGGTTAGGTGTCATACCAAAGGTACAATCTGGGTAAGGCATTCATACCAAAGGTACAATCTGGGTAAGGTGTCGTACCAAAGGTACATTCTGGGTAAGGTGTCATACCAAAGATACAATCTGGGTTAGGCAGTCATACCAAAGGTACAATCTGGGTAAGGTGTTCATACCAAAGGAACAATCTGGGTAAGGCGTTCATACCAAAGAGACAATCTGAGTAAGGTGTCATACCAAAGGTACAATCTGGGTAACGTTTCCTCTTCACAGGTACAGTTTTGGTAAGACTTTCTGACCAAGGGAACAATTTTTGTGAGGCTTTCTGTCCGAAGTTCTTTCTACTCGTTAAGCAAATTGACCAAAGTCCAGTTCAAGAAAGTCTTTTGACCAGAGATACATTAACTTGTTTGGGAAAGGATTGGTGTCAGTGGCTGTTGTTGACCTTACACGTAGTGTTTTCACCTTTGCTGTAATATTCTCACGCAGGCAACGTTTGTGACGACGACGATGATGACGATGGTATCCTTGATGATGACGACAACTGCCCCCTGGTGTGGAACCCTGACCAGACTGATTCAGATGGTGAGTCGATAATCAAAGACCCCGGAAAATGAAAATTTAGTAAATCTACATAGTAAAATTATAGCAAATATGCCTCGGACCACCACCCCCCCCCCCCCCCCCGCAAACACAACTATCCTTCGGACCCCCCCCCCACCCCCCTGATAAAATTTCCTGGATCCGCGCATGGGTTGCATCTCCATTAAAGATTGAAATAGGCAGTATTTAAAAAACAAATCTGTATTATGTGTTGGTTGAAATTTGTTATAAATCAAACCGACCTTGGTGTATAGGCGATGGGTACGGTGACGCATGCGCAGATGACAGTGACGGAGATGGCTATGCTGACGTAGAAGACGTCTGTCCGGAACATAAGGACATCCACTCCACGGACTTTCGGACATTTCAGACAATCCTTTTGGATCCGGTGGGCGATTCTCAGATTGATCCAGAGTGGCACATCCGTAATCAGGTAATTAATTGAGATCTTTTGTCCAGATTTTCTTTAGCTTTGATTTTCTTAATCTGACAAAGTAAGTTCCCATTACATGTCGATTGAGACAGGTGTCCTCCTGAGATATTTTCATTAATGCACTTGTTACCACTGATTAATGAAAAGGTTATCAAGTACAGAAGTAACGGGTTATCTACATACCTAACTAATGACACATACCTAGAAATCTGTAGTACAGGTTATCTACATACCTAACTAATGACACATACCTAGAAATCTGTAGTACAGGTTATCTACATACCTAACTAATGACACATACCTAGAAATCTGTAGTACAGGTTATCTACATACCTAACTAATGACACATACCTAGAAATCTGTAGTACAGGTTATCTACATACCTAACTAATGACACATACCTAGAAATCTGTAGTTACGGTTTATTTACATACCTAACTAATGACACATACCTAGAAATCTGTAGTACAGGTTATCTACATACCTAACTAATGACACATACCTAGAAATCTGTAGTACAGGTTATCTACATACCTAACTAATGACACATACCTAGAAATCTGTAGTACAGGTTATCTACATACCTAACTAATGACACATACCTAGAAATCTGTAGTACAGGTTATCTACATACCTAACTAATGACACATACCTAGAAATCTGTAGTACAGGTTATCTACATACCTAACTAATGACACATACCTAGAAATCTGTAGTACAGGTTATCTACATACCTAACTAATGACACATACCTAGAAATCTGTAGTACAGGTTATCTACATACCTAACTAATGACACATACCTAGAAATCTGTAGTACAGGTTATCTTCATACCTAACTAATGACTCATACCTAGAAATCTGTAGTACAGGTTATCTACATACCTAACTAATGACTCATACCTAGAAATCTGTAGTAACGGGTTATCTACATACCTAACTAATGACTCATACCTAGAAATCTGTAGTACAGGTTATCTACATACCTAACTAATGACACATACCTAGAAATCTGTAGTACAGGTTATCTACATACCTAACTAATGACACATACCTAGAAATCTGTAGTACAGGTTATCTACATACCTAACTAATGACACATACCTAGAAATCTGTAGTACAGGTTATCTACATACCTAACTAATGACACATACCTAGAAATCTGTAGTAACGGGTTATCTACATACCTAACTAATGACTCATACCTAGAAATCTGTAGTACAGGTTATCTACATACCTAACTAATGACTCATACCTAGAAATCTGTAGTAACGGGTTATCTACATACCTAACTAATGACACATACCTAGAAATCTGTAGTAACGGGTTATCTACATACCTAACTAATGACACATACCTAGAAATCTGTAGTACAGGTTATCTACATACCTAACTAATGACTCATACCTAGAAATCTGTAGTACAGGTTATCTACATACCTAACTAATGACACATACCTAGAAATCTGTAGTACAGGTTATCTACATACCTAACTAATGACACATACCTAGAAATCTGTAGTACAGGTTATCTACATACCTAACTAATGACACATACCTAGAAATCTGTAGTTACGGTTTATTTACATACCTAACTAATGACACATACCTAGAAATCTGTAGTACATGTTATCTACATACATGTACCTAACTAATGACACATACCTAGAAATCTGTAGTACATGTTATCTACATACCTAACTAATGACTCATACCTAGAAATCTGTAGTACAGGTTATCTACATACCTAACTAATGACACATACCTAGAAATCTGTAGTACAGGTTATCTACATACCTAACTAATGACTCATACCTAGAAATCTTTAGTAACGGGTTATCTACATACCTAACTAATGACACATACCTAGAAATCTGTAGTACAGGTTATCTTCATACCTAACTAATGACACATACCTAGAAATCTGTGGTACAGGTTATCTACATACCTAACTAATGACACATACCTAGAAATCTGTAGTACAGGTTATCTACATACCTAACTAATGACTCATACCTAGAAATCTGTAGTACAGGTTATCTACATACCTAACTAATGACACATACCTAGAAATCTGTAGTTACGGTTTATTTACATACCTAACTAATGACACATACCTAGAAATCTGTAGTACATGTTATCTACATACATGTACCTAACTAATGACACATACCTAGAAATCTGTAGTACATGTTATCTACATACCTAACTAATGACTCATACCTAGAAATCTGTAGTACAGGTTATCTACATACCTAACTAATGACACATACCTAGAAATCTGTAGTACAGGTTATCTACATACCTAACTAATGACTCATACCTAGAAATCTTTAGTAACGGGTTATCTACATACCTAACTAATGACACATACCTAGAAATCTGTAGTACAGGTTATCTTCATACCTAACTAATGACACATACCTAGAAATCTGTGGTACAGGTTATCTACATACCTAACTAATGACACATACCTAGAAATCTGTAGTACAGGTTATCTACATACCTAACTAATGACTCATACCTAGAAATCTGTAGTACAGGTTATCTACATACCTAACTAATGACACATACCTAGAAATCTGTAGTTACGGTTTATTTACATACCTAACTAATGACACATACCTAGAAATCTGTAGTACAGGTTATCTTCATACCTAACTAATGACACATACCTAGAAATCTGTAGTACAGGTTATCTACATACCTAACTAATGACACATACCTAGAAATCTGTAGTACAGGTTATCTACATACCTAACTAATGACTCATACCTAGAAATCTGTAGTAACGGGTTATCTACATACCTAACTAATGACACATACCTAGAAATCTGTAGTTACGGTTTATTTACATACCTAACTAATGACACATACCTAGAAATCTGTAGTTACGGGTTATCTACATACCTAACTAATAACACATACCTAGAAATCTGTAGTTACGGGTTATCTACATACCTAACTAATGACAAATACCTAGAATTCTCGATATCTGAGAATTAATTCGATACTTTGATTCGGAACACGTTTTGTTTTCTTGGGAGTTGTCTTTCTGCAATGTAAGTATTTCATGGTGTAAGTTCATGAAGTCATTAACATAGAGAGACTCTTTTAGGGGGCGGAGATTGTACAAACAAAGAACAGCGACCCGGGGATGGCAGTCAGTGAGTACACGGAAGTAAAATTATTGCATGACGTATGATCTAACACCTTAGTATATCAGATTCTAACTTTTTATATAAAACAATTACCATTACGTAAGAAATCCAAATTTGTCATATAAACATATCATGTTCTTTGCATTATAAAGAATGCTCTCGTTTTCCCCGACAGGTAATACCACTTTCTCTGGAGTCGACTTCAGCGGAACGTTTTTCGTCAACACCGAGGTGGACGATGACTACGCGGGGTTCATCTTCAGTTTCCAGGACAGCTCTAAATTCTACTGCATCATGTGGAAGAAGTCAGCGCAGACGTACTGGCATCCTACTCCATTCCGCGCAGTCGCAGAACCAGGAATTCAGCTAAAGCTTGTAAATTCAAAAACCGGACCCGGTGAATATCTCCGAAATGCTTTGTGGCATACTGGAGACACAGAGGATGAAGTAATTAATAACAAAAATATTTATGTTTTTTGTGTTGTATTGGGTGGCTTGGTGAAAATTATAGATTTAAAACTGTGTCCTTTATCACAGTTAATCCTCGCCATGAATTTACGTGTTTTGATCGAATTTCTCCAGGTAAAGCTTCTATGGAAAGATCCCCGTAATGCTGGCTGGAAGGAGAAGACAGCGTACAGACTAGAACTCATCCACCGACCAGACATCGGTCTGATCAGGTATACAACGAGCTGTTGTAGTAATCCGTCCATAAATAGATAAACCTACTCAATAACTTACTTATTATTGGACTCTATTACAGGATGTTGTTATTTGAGGAAACCAATCTGGTGGCGGATTCCGGAAACGTTTATGATGCCACACTGCGAGGCGGGAAGCTGGGAGTGTTCAGTTTCTCCCAGGAGGGCGTGATTTGGTCCAACCTGGTATACAGATGTAACGGTAAGCTCACTCATCACCAGTGTTCTAGCTTCAGCTTTAAATAAATCTCAAATACTATGGTTTCATCAATATTCGTCGAGTACCAATTTTTGTGGATTTCGATGTTGAGTTGATTTACGAAAAATAAAATGTTTATTATTAAAAAACTGGTATTGATGGGATTATTAACCACGAATTAAAGTACAGTGTATCCTTAAAAGTTTAATTTTTATTAAATTCGTGAAATTGATGCCCACAGTAGTTCACTTCTCTACCCTTTGTAGACTACGTGCCCAGGGGATTACTGAGGGAGGGGGCGGAGCCCCTGGAACCTATGGAGGGGTTTCTGGAAGACTCTGGGCTGCACGAGTTTGTCAGGAGACGTCGGTAGAGTTTCCTCTGTCTGCCTCGCTTACCAATTCTCATACCAACACCTCAAAGATGAAAAGTTCTACAAAATGCTACAAAAGCAAGAAATTATTTAGATATCAATTGAATAAAACTTGTGTTCGTTCTAAAGTTAAGGCACTGGTGTATTACGTAATCTATGCTATTTCCATATACATGTATACACATGCATTGTACGTTCGCGTGAATTATTGTATCTAATAAGCTGATATAAAATTGGATATTTGTTGGGGTTTTTTCTCTGAATGATAAAAATGCATCCTTTCCAGTAATGTAGAGCACAACAACGGGCAGCACTTCATGTTGACAGGGGGTATTAGACATGTACGCATACAGTTTCTTATGCAAATAACATTAACCAATGGGTTTAAAACTAACTAATGCAGTAAATAGCATTCAGTACATAATAAATAATACAAGGCAATCATCGGACATTGTCACTTCCTGGTGTTGCGGTCACTTCCTGGTGTTGCGGTCACTTCTGGTGTTGCGGTCACTTCCTGGTGTTGCGGTCAACAATGTTTTACTGTATATCTACCCAAAAGATGATTTTTAAATGAATATAAAACATTTTTATTGCCTTGGCTAACTTCCGTTAATTTCGTCTGAGAAAATTGAAGTTATAAAAACATTTTGCAAATATTCTTTACATACACTTTTAAAAAAGTCGACCACATCTGCCACAGCTCTGTTCTCATAATGTGAGATATCCAAGAGCACAATGTGAGATATCCATGAGCTCAACGTGAGATATCCATGAGCACAATGTGAGCTATTCTTGAGCACAATATGAGATAGCAATAAGCTCAATGTTTGGTATCCTTGAGCACAATGTGAGATATCCATGAGCTCAACGTGAGGTATCCATGGGCACAATGTGAGCTATTCTTGAGCACAATGTGAGATAGCAATAAGCTCAATGTGAGATATCCATGAGCACAATGTGAGATATCCATGAGCACAATGTGATGTATTCTTGAGAACAATGTAAGATATTATGAGCAGAATGTGTGGTTTTCATGAGCACAATGTGAGGTATTCTTTAGCACAATGTGAGGTATCTATATATGACCATAATGATTCATCAGAAAAGGATGATTTGGTTCGGAATCATTTAGTTTTGCTCCACGACACTAGACATGCACTAAAACAAACCCCAGTGAGGGTCCGCCCCAACGAGGGTCCGCCCCAAGGACACTTTTACAAAAAAAAAAATTCAGATGATTTGTGAATTCCCTAGATTTTACTTCATCAGGAGATAACACTTCCAAAACATTTCTCAAAAAGTTCGCATCGGCGCGAGTCTCAAAATTCAAACTTCTGGATTTTACGATTTAAACCAATAATGCATCCACTTCTTCAATAATTTCGTTGTTGTCCGTGAGAGGTTGACGGACCCACCCACCCACTCCCCTTTTTTTCTGAATACCATAGTTTTTTGCTTAGGCCATGTTTACAGACAAATTCTTCAAAGAAACATATATATGTAAAGCATAGTAATACGATGTACCAAGATATCCTTAACAATTTGCTAATTACTCGATATTTATAAATACATCAGAATTCAAACTATGTTCATTAGTAATAAGTATGAACAAATTCCAAGACTTCTCCTTTGAAACGCTTCCATTGCTTATCAGGTTTCATTACAAAGGTGAAAATCAAAGTACTGATAGTATTGGAAAGCGGTTATACACTCCATATAAATGTTATATATTGAAAAAAATCCACATTTGACGGTATGACTGGTCGATATCGTTCCCTTCCTGTAATACAGGTTATGTGTTTTGTAAAAACAATTCTTAATATGACGGTACATTGCCAAGAAGTGCGTTTTAAGTTTTAAAGCTGACATGAATTCATAAATACGCATTATTTCCCTTGAACCGACAACCGCCATATTAGTTGTCGATTTCTATTGTTCTGCTAATCGCTACACACCCCATATATAAAGGTATCACACCGGTAATTGTTTTCACTATATAACACTATAGAGGGAAAAAAATTCTTAAAAATCAGTTTGTATTTCTCATGACAAAATATTCGGAGGAAATGTTATTTGTTACCTATCTCATCAGCTAACACCATAAAAAGGGCACACGATACGGCATTTTCTCAAAATATCTAGCTTCAAACAGGTCTAACCTCAAAACCACGTGTTTTCTGTTTGTATGTAAACAGACTGCACACTCCCAAGGAAGCTGCTGCATGTGCCCTGAAAGAAGTAGTCCCTGTGAAAAAGATCATCATCTAACAAAATACATGAAATGTCCTTCTCAGTGGTACAAAAATTTTTAAAACTGAGTAAAGGAAAATGTAAAAATGCAGTCAAGGAAAAAAATAATTCTGAAGTATATATGGAACTAAGTTCATTTTGATTGGTCGATTACCGGTGTGATACCTATAAGGCCGATAGCATTATTCATGCTTCACCGCATTCACATGTGCTCGAGAACAGGAACCCCCCCCCCTCCATCCCCCACCCCCAAGTATCTTGACCCCCGAGACTTTACACATTTTTTTCTTTAGATTATCTTTTATTGACATATTTACAATCTAATGTATACATTAATTGAACAAAATGACTTAAAATAAACATTTTGAAAAAAAAATCATACCCCTTCTATATATATGTCATAAATAGATAATCTAAAGAAAAAAATGAGTTAAGTCCCGGGGGTCTAGATACTTAGGGGATGGAGGGGGAAGGGGGTCGGTCCTGTCCTCAAGCACCTGTGACCGCATTCAGGTATTTTATACAACCGAACACGTTCAATGGACGAAAAGACTTGTAGAAACGCGTTTTGAACAAAAATAATATGACAACAACTGCACTGGTAAGGAATATCCAATGGACGACAAAACAAGGCAGGCTGAAATCCAAGCAGACATATTTCAAAAATCCTCGATAATTGTAGAACGTTTTCTTGTGTATGTTATAACATCGCACATGCGCAAACCACACACTGTGGCAGATCGAGCAATGTCAATGATCACATGGATTTTAGAAACGGTGTGTTTTTGTAGAAACTGATATTGGTACATTGCAATTTTTTTTAAACGGTCATAGGTAAACGGATACGTATGTCGCTGAACTCGATAAAGAATTCGTTGATAAATTGGTCGTTTTCTGCACTCTTATTTGTTTTCAATTGTCGTATACAAGTTTCTACAACCTTTGCTGTAATTCGGTGTCCAAGCATTCAAACACGGGACTATCAGTATCAGTGTAATTTGTAATTGGGTTAATTAGTATACGTAGATGGGGATTCATTAGCAAGCTTCCAAAAGTAGTAAAAAAACTATCCTAGCGTTATTTTTGATACTGTTGATTTTCGTTTGCTAAGATGTTTTAAAAATGTTTTTCTTCAGCTGCTGTACCATATCTCTCTTTTTGTCTCCTCTATGCTGGTTTTTTAGTTTCTTTTTTCTTTTTACAGATTTCTGTATTCACGTTTTGCTTTGGTGTGTTTGTTATAAGTTGCATTATTGTTAGATACGTTATATTTTTTTCTAAAGCAGAAACATATCGATTGATTTTTTTCCAAATTTTTGATTGAGCCTTGGTTTATTGTGTTGAGTTGGAATGCTTCACCAAAAGAAGATGGGTGAATAAGGCGTGTAAGCTGCCTATATGAGGATAGATAAGATACTATAAAACTAAAATATCAACAAATCTTATAATTTCTTTCTAATTTATTGAAAACAATATATATTTACCATAACATCGATTTATAACCCTTAAATATGTTAAATATTTGGAATAGGTTTATTTTAACTGGCGTATGCGTGTCAAAACCTCAAAATAGAGTCATTTTTAGAACTTCAATGCCTTTTCTTTTACAGAGTGGGTCTGAGCTCCATATTTTCGTCATAGTCTATATAAGGTTTAAAGGAACTAAAACCGGTTTCAATCAACGAAAACGTGGAGAGATGACCCACTATACTTTAAAAATGTCATTTTGTATCGCAACAATTGAACGTTTTAGAAAAATAATACAAGTCCGTAAATTCGTGGTTGAAGTCGGATATAGCATTTAACAATGTAGTTTATTGTGACTGAAATGGCTCAGTGGTTAGAGCACCAGACATTAAATAATATTATAGAAGTAGGGTTTTTATGTTGTGGGTTCGATACCACCAAAACTTTAGATTTTTTTTTCTTATCGTTTGTTAAAATATTCAAAACTGAATATAGTTAGAAATTGTGCTTTTGTAAACTTGTATTATAACATTATCAAGTGTATTTAGTTGGAAAAAAATAAATTTGAAATTGTATTTTACGACTAAACCAAATGGGCATTTGCGCTATCTTGTTCCCCCATCTTCTTTTATTTTATGGATTGTAAAAGTATTATTTCTGAAATATGATTTCGTTGTTCATATGATATATGCCTTAAATTATTTTTCACGATTTTTTTATATATATTTTTCACGAAGAAAGTGGAAAATCTGTGTTGGTTGCAAGTAACACACCGCAGAGTTAAAAAGTTGATCTATTCATGTTCAGTAATTTATGAAAATAAAAAACCTCTCTTGTTCACATTTTTTAACCTATGGATAAAACCTTTGAAAGAGACGTGTCTTAAAGAGAGGACATTTAAGGAAAACGTTTTTAAAAACGAAATTGAATCAAATTGGGGGATTTTAAGAAATATTGCTAATTTTCTAAAATGAACCACACCCGATCGAAATAAAACTGATTAATATTAAAATAAATTTTTGGTGTATCATTCCACATTAAAAGAAATATGCGTTTGGGGGGGGACCCGCAATTGCTTTCATATCCTTGTATTTCTAATAACTAGCATAACAAATGTGAGTATTGGTTATGTGGGTTATGTGATCTTTAATATACGGGTATCTTGTCACTGTCTTGTAACACTTGAAACACACTGCCTTCCTCGACTTCTGAAAACGGATTAAACGATGTGAATGCAAAACACAGTGACTGTCCTTCGATTTTGTAATCGTGAAATAGTTGTAACAATATCGTTAACTCATATCTCGCACTTGTCTGCGACCTGACGGAATTCTCAGATCCCGCACCTGTAGATTTTTCTACTTGAAAATTGCATTCTTACTGAACATCATGCAAAAAGCTCAAAGACTTCGGAAAATTATTACTGTTTTCTAAAGTCCATTACTTCACTGCACACTAAAGCGTATGGTTTGCGCATGTGCGATAATATAACAGTTCGACACATAGAACGTTCTAAAATGATCGAGGATTTTTGAAATATCTGTGCCAGGATTTCACTGTGTTTTGTTTTGTCTTTCATTGAATATTCATTACCAGTGCAGTGGTTGTCATTTTTTTCCCTTCAAAACGCGTTTCTACAAGTCTTTCCGTCCAATGTAACGTGTTCTGGTGAATGAAATACCCGAGGCGTGTTCAGCAGCTGCTAGAGAGAGCGCTCGCCAAAGTTTGAGTTGCGGGTATAGGGGATTTTGGCGAGCGCTCGCTCTGTTGAACATGCCTCTGAATGCGATGAAGCATGAACAGTCCTTTCGGCCTTACATAGGGGATGTGTAGCGATGAATGTAACAAAAGAAATCGATAACTAATATGGCAGTAGGGAGATAAAATGGAAATAATGCATATTTATGAATTCATGCCTGCTTTAAACAACCATGAATACTTTCAGTTCTTTGATTTAACCAGGCCCTTTATAATGAGAGCGGGATCTTTTAGATGGTTGACGTTTTATGTTCCACAAGTTACTTTACGAGAAAGTCAAATTCAACATAATTCTTACTTCTGTTCATCAAAAGTTATCTTCCTCTGGTCAACAGAGAAATAAAATTAAGTTTTCTACAAATAAGAACAAAAAAAAAAAAACAATTGAAAGGTTTGAAATTTATTTCTGATAGTACAATTATTTTTTTTTATCAGACAGTGTATTCACTCATCCCTTCAACACAAAAAGATTATACATGTACCTGTTTTTATAATGGATACTGATTAAGAAAACAATTCACTCTCACAATGGCCGCCTCGGAGTTCTCGCGCATCCAACATATTACTTGTCCAGAAAATAAATTATAGAGGAACTATTGTGCAAAAAAACATGATTTAGACTGATCAGAATGAAATTCATACAAATTGTTAAAATGATAAAAACAGATACACCTCCCACCAATCGTACGCCTCCCAGACATCACGTGACCCACCATTGATGCCTTGACAATATGGACTCTATTGAAGAGGTACCTTTGGTTTCTTACACTTCCTGGACACAATTTGTTCTCGAATTACTTTCTGTAATTATGAAAGCCCTATGATACATACACTTTCTTTCATGCCAATTACAACACAACATCAAATGTTGTGTGAAATTAAGACACATATAAAATATCTAATCCTAATAACATCACACTCTGCCAAACACCAAGTCGAGTGTCGTGGTCTCAATACGTTATCAGAAACTCTAGCTATAGAATAATTGGGATCTGCATTTCATAATTCAAATTAAAAAATCCCCTAAAACTGATTTATTTCATGCAGAATCTCTCAAATTAGATGTAAAATTTATTTAAAATTTATCTTTCACAATATCAAGAAATTTTCTGTATTCAGCGACTGAGATATGAAACTAAATCAAAGTAATGAAATCAGAAAATAATTTAGTTTACATTACAGTTGCTATGGATCCTACAACTAAGTTAACAGCTTTTGGCCATGTGTAAATCTATTGCCCACACGGCAGTGTAGGGAGAGAGATAGACTCCCTATACATTAGCGTATAGGGCTGGTCAGATTCCAGATTTGCTGAGCGGCCCATACTATTGCTGATTGATTCGGAGACAGAATACTTGATTGAGTTTCTCCCCAACTGATGGTAAATTGACAATAGAAGAAAGTGAATTGTATACATATTCTACAATGATGTATATAAATCTGAGAAAACAAGAACCATGGTATCAAATATAAACAAAACTGTGTATGTACAGTACATTTCAAAAAGCTCTTCATACAATACATCTGCCATTCTTGAGAGGAAAATTTATCTAATTTTCCACATGAAAAGTAAATAAAAACAACTATTTAAAATGGTTGTAAACAAACAAAAAAAATCAAACAAAGTTTGTTTGAACTTGGGATACAGCTGTTCCTTGGCACTCGTTCTGGGTTTCTTACAGCACTGTGTCACTGTTGTACAGACAGTTCGCTTATCACTCTATTGTACAGGTGTAGAGTTACCTATCTTATTGTCACTATTGTACAGGTGTAGAGTTACCTGTCTTATTGTCACTATTGTACAGGTGTAGAGTTACCTATCTTATTGTCACTATTGTACAGGTGTAGAGTTACCTATCTTATTGTCACTCTATTGTACAGGTGTAGAGATACCTATCTTGACCCCATCCACAGACAGGTATATATCACCTTACTGTACACAGGCTGGCAAGATGGGTGTTTACAGATTTTTTTGAGAGATGCAAGAACTCAAGAGAAAAACAAAATGGCACATATTTAAGATACTGTCACACATCTGATAACAGAGTCAAGCCTCTGCTACACACAGGCATGGGCTGCAATACGATACAGTCAATATCTATACACCATTGCTTCCCAATGTCTCAAGCATAATACAGAACAGCTTTTTCATCTCACAAATATGTTCTTGAGGTTTACATAATTTTTAAAGTAAACATTTACTAAGTATTATAATAACAGTTAATCACACTTCAGTACTCAGAAACATATTGCTGTTTGGCAAATTTATAAAATAATTGAACATTTGAACCAGTGTCTTCATTTGGACAAGTTATCAGACAGGGAGACCCTGTGTGTACTTAAAATAACCATCCATGCAGTGAATGGGTCAGAGATTTGGGTCGTCTGATTTACTCAAAAGACCAATTGATGGCGCCTCTAGCCGAGGGCTGGCAATAAGAACGATCCCCTCCAAAGACCGGCGTTAACGGGAAATAGCGTACATTGTCCCCCACCATCGGTTCTTGTCATTTCCGCCTCTTTCCTTTCCGCGGTCTCTTTCTCCGTGTGAAACAACAGCACCTGTGGTGAGAATCACAAGAGGATGTGTGCAGCCACAAAATGAATCAATACATCCACTATAGTTTTTTTGTACGTCAACCAAACTCTCTTGACCAGTCTAAGAATTTGGCCTCTTCCGCAAACACACACACAGTGACAATGGAATTAGTATAAATAATGACGGCATTGTAAAATATAACACAGATAACAAAACACAATCACTTCCCCTTGGACTCTTGCCTCGAAGTCTAGTCTCCGCACCCCAAAGTTAATTCCCAGTGGTTTAAAAAACTCTCACTCACTGAACTATGACCACAAGTATCTTATTGCAGTAAAAAACAACAATGGAGAAACACACCAGAGATGGCAACATGTAAAAGTTTGTAACTTTTTAAAAGACTATTTAACAAAAAAATCCATAAAAATAATTGACTGTAGTAAAGATGCTTTGTTAACGAGTGGTCTTCTTTTTCTTGCGTCGGCGGAAAAAACAGCATCTGAAAGCAACAAAGATTCAAGCCTACTAGCACAGTTTTATAGAGAAAACAGACAGACAATAAACAAGTCAGCAATGAATCACAAATAACAAAATCGAATAGAAAACTGAGGAAATTGAAGAAATAACCTAACTTTGAACAATATGCTCTCTCTCTCACTTTCGACTCAGGTCTAGTTTTGCATATACATGAGGAATTTATATTATATAAATTTACATATTTTGCCCCACTACCATGTAACCTTAACAGCACACTTCTTTTTATAGGAAACTCACGATATATTTGCCTGATGTTCCATGCATTTTTTTTTTTTTTTTACAATGGATGCAGGAACAACAATGTAGTAAATTACTAATCTAAATTACAAAATCCAAGACGAGTAGTTTTATGTTTTTTTCAACTTCCTGATCTAGTTAGCATGGGAGGGGGGCCTGACCTTGACGGTCAGTGACCTTGGCCTACTTACTTTGTCTCGCTGTTGTCCTCCTCCTGGCGGTCCTTGCTGAGCTGTAGGGTGGAGTGCTGACCCATGTCGTTGTCCTCTGTGTTCACGTCCCCATTGTTGGAATTCAGCACCTAGAAAACCAACCCTTCATTGTCAACACTACATCCAGGCATTTTATTTCATGTCAAAAGTTCCTGAACTTTAATAATTCCCTTCAATTTATTTTACTCTTTTATTTATTTCTAATAATTTCAGCATTTTCTACTTGTATAAAAATTGTTCCCTCATTTTCCAATTGAAAAACGTTTGTTGCACGAGTTTACAGATACATGAAGCAATAAGAGAAATGTAAAAACATTGAGTGAAATAAAATAAAAGTAATGCATCCAGTAAGGCCTTCATTCTATTATTGGGAATCAGGAAATGTAGTCATACAAGATGTTTCTGTGTTTGGCATGACATAAACATTGTTACTGTCGAGTGATAACAGTCCTTGACATAATGTCATCAGACTGTAGACGTGGATATTGAGACATCATTCATTTCATACATCTATTCTTTGTTTTACCAAGATATGAAGTATGAGTTGTTACAGCTTATTATACGAGATAGAGAGCAGTACCAGGCAGCATAGAGGGACAGTGCAAAGCAAGCAGTGATCACATGATTCATAATGAATATTACATGATAAACAGCTGATATCATATGAACTTGTATCAATATCTCATGATCATGTGGTCTTATATGGTAAGAAATGATTGAGCAGATTGGAGTAAAACAGTTTACTGTTATCAATTGTTTTAATACCCAACATCAAGTAATTCTACCGTGATTCAACAGTTGCAATTTGGCACTGCAATTTTTTATTGTCTTAAAGCCACATTTCAACACAGTAATCAGTTTGAAGTGTGAATATCTGCCAAAATATGAATTTCCATCACTTCAATCTTCTTTTTCTGGATAAATTGTAAGAAAATTCCTGAATCACAGTAACTTGATATAAGGTATTGATATTATATTGATATCACATGATAAGATATTCATGATCAAAAACTGATATCACATGATCAAAAGATATCACATGATCAAATACAGATATCACATGATAATATACCGTATATTGTGACAACAGAGCTGGGTACGGCTGTGGAACACAAAAAATAAAATCTCGAATGAAACAGAAAAAGCACAAATAATAATTTATAATCCAAGAGTAAACAATTGAATTGATCTTAACTAGACAAGCTTGTTACATCGGTCATCATTTATCTAACAGGGTGCTGCTTCTAAGCAGATGCTGAAACAAGGAATGTTTTATTTTATGAAATATGACTTAAACAAGCAAACTTCTACAACAATAAACACTGACCTACTGCTTGATTAAATGATAGCAACTTTAATAGGAAAATGAACAAATGGTACAAGATACATGATGTACAAGCCAAAAAGTAAAACATATTAACTAAAACGCATAAAGCTCAAATCTCCAAGCTTCACCGGGATCCCAGGCAAAGTTGTACGACAGTCAAAGTCGGCTTCATAGCAAAGTCAGGACAAAATTCCCAAAGTGACAAACACTACGAAAATGGAGGGAAATTGAGAAATTACCTGTACTGAGCCCCCGTGTCTATCGGGCGCGAGTCCGGCGCCCAGATAGTGAGCGGTGTGTCGGGAACTCTCGCCCCACGCTAGCCCCCGCTGATTAGAACTGGGCTGAAACGGCAAACCAGTGATGCAGAGTTGAATGATGGCTATATTATAGGAGGAGGATGTGGATCACTAGAATTCTCTATCATGCCCAGCAGGGGGTTATGGCCAGAAAAATAAACCTGACATTCATTTGTCTTGTTGAAGCATGAGAGAATATAAGACCCTGTGTAAAAATTTTGAACAGATTTTCAGGACAAATGGCTAAGGAACCTCTAAGGAAATGTTCCTCTTGCTGTTAGCAATGACACATTACACAATATTGTTATTTCATAAATCAGCAGAATATATGATAATCAGGAAGGGGGGTGATAGGGAAGTCAGCTTCTATGCATGGGAGAGAATCCGTTTTTACATGATCCTATAAAGTAATCAATATAAGGCAAAGAAAATCAATGTTTAGTGTCTCAGGCATTCCTTAATTTTCTATTTTAGGGAAAAAATTGAGTTATTCCCCTTTTCAAATCTTGCTGCCAAGAGACTAAAGATTAATTCTTTTTGGCCTGACACAAAAACATATTAAAGAAATGATGAGTACTTAATCACTCATCCCATTGAATGAGGTTGCATCATGACATATAACTTGATTACTAAATTAAATAAACCTAAGACATTGTTGTAAGAGGAACTGATGATTTCAATATGAACTGGTGATTTCATTATGTGGCACGACTTGAGCCTATCTCAAGGAGGATACTCATTCATACATTAATGAGTGGATGCAACAATGCAGGGATCAATTAATGTACAGACACTTCAAGATGCTGGGCATGAAACAAAACGACACAGAACCAAGCATTACATCAGCACAAGCAGAGAGCTGGACATGGAGATTGTCGTTCCCTGATTCTATTTTTAATAGCCAGCATGCATACCAAGATCACAAAATGCAGAAAAGACACTTGTTGTTTTTCATCCATAAAACAAATACATGTAACATGTTAACAAAATCAAAGCTGCTGTTTGTAAACAAATACATACATGTATGACAAAGCTTGTACAATGCAAAATACAGCAAACATCAAAAACAGGTATCTGAAAAAACACGTTAAATCCTAATAATTGCTATAACTTTAGTAATCTATTCAAAAGCATGGCCACATTTCAGTTGAAAACTTTCAAATTTGATTATTCCTTCTTAAATGCTTACAGAGCTCAACTTAAGTATTTATGTTTGTGTAATTAAGTGGTCAACCTTAATTCTGATGTCAGTTGTTGAGTCACAGTGGAGATATGGAACTCACAAATACTTGTTAGGCAGACAAGGCTCCTAGCATATTTTTGTTATATGTATTGGTGTTAAGGTGGTATGGGACAATATCAATGCGAATTAAACTACATTATAATTAAAATACTTTCACCAATTTAGAATTTTCAAATTTTACAATATTTCACCAAAAAAAAATGTTTAAAAATTTTTTGAGAGGTAAAAATTTTTAAAATTCCCAGCGGGTTCAAACTCTTGACTTACAGATTCATAGTGAAACTTCTAACCCACTGCACTACGCTGCTAGGTGACAATTATGGGAAAGAAAACATTTATAAAATTATACTTGATTTTATTGTTTGTTTCGATAAATAGTACGTCACAAAATGGAGGTGTCCCATACCACCTTAAATGTTTTAAATATTTTTTTTCTGTATGCAAGTTACCTATGAACAAAAACTGTTTCTAATGTGTGTCACATCTCACTATTCAGAAATCTCTATATAAAAAATATATCCTAGCACTAGCTAGTCAACATAACAAAGATTCGTAAGCTTTCTATCTAACTTGTAAACAGGTCAATGAAGTATAAATTTGAGCATAAGAGCTCACAGAGTTCAGCATGAAATTTTAAAAATGTTCAGCTAAAATTGTGACCACAGCCTTTTAACCAATTTGATGTCAACTATTAATACTGTACAGATGAATAAATAGAAATTAGATTCACAAATTGTTACAAAACACAGTGAAACACATTCAGAATGGTTTGATATCAGGGAAATAGTCAGATTTCTTGTGTTAGTGCAAAGTCAACACAATGTTGTCTCTATATATCTCATTAATGAAAAGAGTGGTGTCTAAATACATTGTACTTAAGGATAAAAACCAGAACAATGGTAATGTCTCAGTGTCTCACTGATATATATATATACACAATGAGTGCAATGAAGTTACTATATCTCCTACACCAGTAGTCTGGTAACATCTAAGTATCTCGGTAGTGAATTGTTTAATTCTCAACTTGAATGATGTCTCAATAACATATGAGGAGACCAAAGCATCTTGATATTGCAAGAAAGACGCCTTAGTATCATGTAAATGAATGTCTAGTTATGAAGAATTGAGCTACTTCAAAATAATCCCATTACATCCCTAATGAAGGGTTCACTAAAATCATTCTGGAATATGTAGTAGTTTTATTATTACATTCAAAGGAAGGTTACCATATAACCACACATTTGGCAACCTGTCATTAGTTGTATTAACCCCTCCTCTCCGGCCCCAAATAGGCTCTGTCCTTTGTACAAAGGACCAAGACATGCTTACAACAACACAGTCACATTATCAACTCGGAACTTGAATCCTTATATTATGTTTTATCTATCTTAAATGCATCAAGAACAAACCAAAATTTTCTCCAGAATTCTATTAAATTTTTGAATTATCAACACTGTTGTGAGATTTTCAAGTTCAGAGATTGATTTTTGACATCAGATTAATAGATCATGCAAAAGTGGCACAATAAATGCTTGGGTAGGGTAAAGAGCTGAAACGAATATTTCTACACAAAACATATACATATACATGTTGCGATATGATCCAGAATTCACCAGGGCTGGGTGAGTATTCCTTATACCAATGTTTGTATCTGTATATACACCTAAAGATGTGTTCTCTAACATTTAACCAAATAACCCAGAGTTAGTTCCCCTTACATTGTTTTGATTCTAGTTGTGCAGTAGCAAGTGTAAAAGTAAAAATTATTATTGGCAAATGAGCAGAAAATTAGATACATATTGTATTGCAGACTTTTCTGTACATTAATTTTACCCCCTTACTATATTTCCCCTAAGAGAAAAGTTGACTTCATATTTAGGAGTGTTTCTTGCATTGAGGACTAAACTCTTGAATTATGAAAATGAGTAAATACATATACACTGTAGCTTTCCCTTTCCACAAACCCTGTTCCTTATATTTGTGGATTAATTGAGTTAATAGGTTTAATAGATTTGTGGTATATATTAGAATATGTGGAGATGAAGAGGGTTTTTTTTCTCAATGAAGGCTGGAATCAAGATAAACTACATATAAGGGGTCTGTTTTCTTACCTCGTGTGGCCGTTGTTTACTCTGAAAAAAATGAATCAATTAAAGTCCTTGCAGACGCATCCCCTCAATTCAGTTTACAACTTTATTCCAACAGTGTACATGTTAAGCCTGATCCCCCCTACCATCCCTTAATAATTTCTGTGACAAGGTTTTGTATGGTCATTTTATTTTCACTGAAACTTCGCTTCAGCTCTTGAATAAGAACACATGCACCAAGATGAATGAAGCAGAGAAGCTTTTAAAACACACAGCTTGTAATGATTATTGCAGACATAAAAGTTCACCAAGATCAGAGCGTCTTTGACCAATCACACATTGTGTGCATCAGTAAAAAAACACTGAAGCCCCATAGAAATTCATAGAGTCAATTCATAGCAGAAGAAATTCAAAACCAGTGCTCATGCAGACAGATATGAAGTGACATTGTCACCAGACAACTCAGTGGCACGCACTAGATCCCTTTCGGGGGGCATATGTTACCTTCTTTGGTTGAGGGTGGTGCCGACCAGGGGTCTCACTCGGTTTGGAGGGTCCGATCGCTTCCTGTGAGGGAATGGGCACCGGGGTGGACTGTGAAGACAAGAAATGTATCACCAGTGTCCAGTGTTTCTCATGCGACACAAATTTATAGAGCCAAGTTTTTATCGTTAGCACCAGTGTATTGGAATTCTTATGTGACACAACTTGATATAATAATAGCTAAGTTACCATTATCACTAGTGTTAGGGAATTCTCATGTGACACATCTTTATAGCTTTTATTGGTGTTTTACATACATGCTTATTTTTTTAAAAGTTTTCTTTATATTTCATGAATAAATTGATAAATAGGCCCCATGGGTTGTTATTTAACTGGACTCTCTTACACTTGCATAGAATGTCGAGCTTATTAATCTATTTCACAATGAGTCCACTGAGTAAGGTAATCAACAATGCTTTCCCCGGTGCGGGGGTAACAGAGAGTTTTACCTTACTCACCTGCCGGCCGACCCAGTCAAAGTCCCAGTCACACTCGTAACCCTTCTGGTACATGAGATCAGTGAAGAGTCGCCGCAGGTAGTCGTAGTCCGGCGTCTCAAAGAAGTCCAGCCGCCGCACGTACCGCAGGTACTGGGCAAACTCCTCTGGAAAATTTAAAGAAAGATTTTACTCTGCAAGTCGTACGACTCAAAAACTGTTGGGACATTACACTTTTTCACTGTGGTACACAGTAGAGAAACAGTGGAAAGAAACCAGCAGGCTGTACAGTGACAGCTTGTCATCATTAATGGCACAATTATTAAATTTGTATTGTGAACTGGATAGATTTGGACATGTTTATCATTGAACATGTCAGTCTTTAACAGCATCATCTTGGATATGCACAGACTTAAATGGAAAATTCTCATATATGTTTCCTAAGGGGCAAACTCACCTGGGAAGTTCTAACAGAGGACCTTTGTGGAAGGGGGGGATGAGACTTACCTGGAAAGTTCTCACACAGGACCTCTATGGGGGTGGCCCTTTTGGTGTCCCCGATCTTCTGGTAGCGCTCTTTCAGTGTGTCTGCCTTCAGCCCCTGCCATGGTAGGCTTCCTCGCAGAAAGTACATAAACATGTGACCTAAAGCCTCCAAATCGTCTCGCCGACTTTGTTCTAGAACAAGCATACAATGAATTTACCCAAATGTAAATGAACATCATGTCATTCAAAGTGCTTGTTTACAGGGATACTGATGCAGAAAGATGAACTATAAAGCATTGTCTTCATACACAACAAACTTCCTACAAGATGTAACACACAAGAAAACATGATTCAGATGTGGATTTTTATCAAAGACCTGTTACCACCTTGACCTTGAACCTTAGGTTCAAGGTCACTCCACTTTCTTCACCCATGAGCACTCTTAAGGTAGTGTATGGGCACTATTTGGCTAAGGAGAGATAAAATGTGTAACAGACAAGTGATATCAGACTAACTGAACAGAGACAGATGAGATCATTAAGGAATCCTTTAAAGCAATGACCCAACGAAGCTTAGCAACTCACATGTAAACACTTTTATTTTACATTTATACTGAATACTTTCAAATCTAAACTTTCTTTTTACGGGTATAATGAATGCTTTCCCTTTACATGTTTAATGAACACTTTCACTTCTAGTACAAATATTATACATATTTCACCACTTCATGCATTATGAATACTCCATTTTCTACATGTATAATTATAAATACTTTCACTCTACATCAATACATGTACAGTGGAGCCTCAGTTATCCGGACGCTTTCGTTCCTAAGTCAAATCGTCCGGATAGGTGAAGCGTCCGGATATCTGAAATGTGTCTATTGTTGTCATGAATGATAATGTATTTGTATACATATTGGCGCTCCCAGTGATACCGGGGTTTTTTTTGCCATTTATACTAATAGCAACACATAATAGAGTTGTCCGTTGATATGAACATTTTTAAATATAAAGAACCCCGCTTTATATTATTATTTTGTCATGAAATATTAACCAGACTATAATGATAATCGAATCTTGCTAAATTCTCTGTGTCCAAGTGTGATATGTGCCCAGGCATTTAGATGTACGTAATGTTTCCAACTATCTATTTCTAGAAATGCCAACTTTCTCAATAATTGATTTATTTTTGAAATTATTTCTATCTTTAAAATAAAGTCAATTTTTTTGATAAAATTAACGTTTACTAGTTGGAAAATTGCAAGATCCACCAATGCACTTCCGATGAGTTGACATGCTTTCACTTTGTTTTCTTCCCGTACTTCCGGTTTTGACTTAATCTAACAAGGTATTCATGAGACAATTCGTTTAAAAATACGATTTGAATAGGTAGATAAAACACAAAGCTTTGTAAAACTTTCCAGTTTTCTTGATTAATAAGCATATTTTTTATTCGAAATACAGGGATGTTTAAAAAATGGCACTTGACAGGTGCACAGGTTAAGATATCCAAGCCACGTGCTGTGAGGCGTGACTAATCCTGTCTGGCCAGCACTGTCGGTAAATTTGAAAGTGGTTTAGAAAGGCAATGTTTATACAAGCTACTTATGGGGGTATAGCACGTAAAAAAGGTGTGAAACTCAATTGACAGGCGTAATTTTTTGTATTGAACGGGGTATCATCAAATTTTACCGTCCGGTTAAATGAAGCAAGATTAGTAGTAAATCAGTGTTTTGTGGTAAAAACAGACCGTCCGGATCCGGAACGCGGAATTCCGGATAAATGAGACAAAATAACGTATAAAAAATCTGTTCCCAAATAAAATCGTCCGTAAACTGAAGCGTCCGGTTATCTGGCGTCCGGATATCTGAGGCCCCACTGTACATATTGAACAATCTCACTTCCACAAATATTATAAAATTCTCACTTCTACATGCTTTATGAATACTTTATTTTCTATGTGCATTATGAACAGTGTGACTTTTATGCATGAACCGAGGTTTCTGGTACGTACCTTTCCCTAGATGTGTGTTAATGCTCATATAGCGGGCGGTCCCTGTCAAACTCTTGTGTTCCCTGTACGGTATATGTTTGTGAGTTTCACTGTCTATGTACTCTTTGGCTAAACCAAAGTCTATTATATGTATGATATGTTGTTTGTTAGTAGACTGCCGTCCTATTAAGAAATTCTCCGGTTTCACATCCCGATAAATCAAGTGTTTAGAATGCACAAACTCCATCCTAGAAATCTGAAATGACAAGATCACTGGGGTTAGAATCTTACTTGTTATGTATACCTATTTTCTTTCTGCTACTGACAAACAAGATTGGTGCTGAATCACTTACCAACTGTATGGCTATCATTAACACAGTCTTGAGGGTGAATTTTCTGTCACAGATGTCGAATAAATCCTCTAAACTTGGTCCCAACAACTCCATCACCAAAGCATTGTTCTTAGCACTTGGTCCAAAATAGTACACATTGGGAATACCCTCTGAAAATCAAAAAACACCAATCAAATCATGAAGTATTCTACAGACGTTGAACACTCCCCTCCCACTCTATAAAGCAGAGAATGACCTTATAGTTGAAGGTCATGACCTGCTGTCAGGTCATTAGCGGCCATCATTTCATGGGGTTCCACACAGACTCTACTTAATAAAAAAAACCTCAAACGGGAAAAAAAGCAGAAATATTAACAGTGCTTGAAGTTGTCATATAGTTGTAAACATAAAACCATATAACTGTAACTTATACAAAGTGTTGGGCAATCAGAGAAACATGTAACATTTATTTAACACGTATTGTTCTCTACTGTGCAGTCAGGTGAACTGAATATTTACTCTTTTAGTTAAGAAAATAAACACAAGTAATTTTTTCACTGAAATTAAACACAAGTGCCAAGAGAAGCTAGCATTTTTCTTTGGCCCAATTCATTGAATGGTAGCTGGACGGAGGGACTAACTATTATTTTGTTCCAAAAAGAATTTAAATAGGTCATTGACTGGCTTGTTTTGTAGCAAACATAAACCGTTAGTGGGTTATTGAGATCTGAAATCAATACTAAAACAGTTACAGACAACACCGAGTTCAATGCCATGCTAGAGGTTCCCTTTAAATTAAGTCACAGACCCCACGCTGGCTAAACTAACAGGGAGTAGGGGTGTAAAACGTCCACAGCCGACCGTGTACAGGACAACAGCTCGTGTATTGAATAGGACTTTATTTGATACACAGGTAAACATGTTCAGGTAAATGTAATCCAGTTGTCAACACAAATAGTGACCAGAGTTACAAGTTGCTGATTCCTAATCTGTCACTGACCAGTGTAATTGTAATAAAGGCCCACCCCCAGGCCCTGGAACACACCCATATTTTTGTTTCTCAGTACATATAAAATCATAGCATGTAAAATCAATCTACATCATAAGTTTCTTTCACATGACTTTTGTGTGAAATGAAAGCAAATGATATACACAGGCAAGTTTGCAAAAATAAGCTGGACATGACACAATATGCAGAAATTCCATTCTGAGCATCAATTTGAGTGGTATACCAGGCATCCCCCTCTAAGCAATGCTCACTTCATTTCATTCAACAAGGTATACAAGTCACATTCTAAACATTGCTGAAATTCATTTATGAACTGTCAATTTTTAACACAGATATGTACAAAAGTTTAAGCCTATATAAATTTATAAACCTCAATTAATTCAGCAAGAGTCCTAATTAATTATTCATCACTAAAATTCTTTAATGAAATTAATGATAGGAATTTTTTTCTATGCAAATATGACATTCATAAAGACAAACAAAAACTGTCTGAAAAATCAGTGTACAGAATGCCTGTCACATCAAAACAGTCTGCATGGAGAATGCCCTCTCTCTTCTCTCGCCCCCTCACCCAACCCCCACCCACCACCCCCTCTGTACAGTAAGACACTCAATGCTATAGGGGCGATGAGAGAAGTTTACTACAGCATTAAATGGCTCTAAATGAACATTGTAATAGTTTGTTACTGACAGCTAGTGACATAAAGGAAGTAAAATCTCCACTGAGTGAGGGGCACATGTTGATGCATCAGTTTATGTAATGAACTTTAAACTAACGGACAATGACCTCCAGATTTGTGTTGCATAACTTCCGTCAATATCAATTAAGTCACAGCTAACAATCTGATTGTACAACTTCCAATTCTACAATAAACCGGAATCTCTCTTACAAACTCTCTAACAAATTGTTTCAAATATAACTTGGACACAATCTTACAACACATTTTACTTTCCTATTCATTTTGCAAGCAGAGTAATATTTTTAAACCTAACGATCACACTGGGGTTTTAATTCCTGAAGCAGAATTAGATGCCTATATCTATATTTATTTGACATGTTTCAACAAGACTGTGTCCCAAGTTTGTATTCATCACTTTTGAATGATTAAAAAATACCATTAAAGAACAAACCAAACCAACATTAAGAAAACATTTCTAAAGGAATCTTTACCAACATCAGACATGTAACCTCTTTATAAATCAACCGAAGAAATAGAAAAGAATGAAAAATTTCTATCAGAAATTGATATTGGGGATAGATATCTTTGATTCATTCTGAACTCATCAGAACACTGTTTTACACATATTAATCCTCCATGTTCTGGCCTGTCATTGGTAATGAAAAATTTCTTTACTTCCAGCCGTATCCTTCCACATGATGAGATATATGGTGCAAACTTGCGAATGAATATACCGTATTTTCCGGGGCATAGGCCGGTATTTTTTTTCAACGATGCGGGAGCCCCGGCTTATCCCCCGGGATCGGCTTATCGTAGGCTCAAAGTTGAAAAAAATTGAACAGTAAAATACAAAATCCACTGTTTTTATCCATTGTACTGTTGTAGCAGTTTATTATGAGGTTTGTTTTTTTCTTCCGTTTGAACTATTATCGATAATTGTCCCGATGATAATTTGTGTAATGACATCGTGAGTAATAAAATGTACGATGTATTTCTTTACAATCCAAATCAAATCATATCTAAGCCAAGCCTCTGGAAACTGGAAGCGTAGTAAAAAAGAAAACGAAACTGTGTAGAATGTAAAATGACGGAATTTTTTCATGTCTGCGTTCGTGGGAATTGTATGATCAATTTGAAATGCTTTGGTTTTTTTTTTTACAATTAATTTGTATATGTTCAAACCTAATTAATTTCCTGTTGGATGAAATAACGGTATACCAGTGTCATGTGTATATACTAAGGTGTGAAACCCGTGACTTAAACACAGCCTGGGGGCACGTAGTGTACACCGTTACACTTCATTGCATTGACTGTGTTTGTTAGCATTATAACTTCTTTGCGTAATGGCAAGTCACTATTTAATTAATTAATGGAAAAGAACATAAATTTAATATTTTCTATGTGGTATTTCGTTTTCTCAATTATATCGATTACGGGGGATAACTCTATTTGAATATGAAACCACGTGTTGAGCTAATGGACGCCATACCCCGAATTTACAAGTAGCTTTCAAAGTATAACTTGATCAAATGAAATTTAGCAATAAGGTATTGATAAAATATAAAATGTTTGGTAAAATATTATACATAATCTACCAACAGAACCACGGAGGTTGGTGTTGCAATAAAATTTACAACATATATTTAACAGTGTAAAATTACAGTACGTAACATTAATATATACCGACGAATACGGAAGAGACCAATCATGCACAAAACGCAGATATATTTTAAAAAATTACTTAAAATATAAATGTTTAGCAAATCAAATAATTCTAATTACTCTTTTGATTTTCTACATCGATATTCTGAAAGTATATATTCGATGACTTCCTTTCCAAGCGGTCATATTTTCACTATAGTAATCATCGATTAAAAATCGGCTTATCCCCCAGATCGGCTAGTCTAAGGATTTTTGCTGAATTTTGTCTGAAAATGAGCAATTCGGCTTATGCCCCACATCGACATATGCCCCGGAAAATACGGTAATTTAGAGTACAAAAGTACATGTATTTAACAATAGTCCAATAATAACCAAATCTGAGGGAATAGAAGCCTGGGACACATAATAATGTCCAGCTGTGTCACACCTCTGTATTGAGGTAGTGTGAGCCCAATGTATTGAGGTAGTGTGAGCTTCCCTAGAGGTCCCTGGTAAACCCCAAGTTCCATTTCCTCAGTGTCTGACATTTACACAGCTTTGGATTAAGAAAATCCAATAATTGTCTCAGCATGCACCCTCCCAGGGTTTCCTACAGACTGGAAGGAATTTTTAACTGACCAATCAGAATTCTGAATGAGATAGTGGGATGAGGAGCCAGACCAAGTGATTTTTTACCCTCTTTGGTCAGTTAACACGGCACACATATACCGTATTTTGCGGCTGATACGTCGATGTGAATTATTAGTCGAATTGCTCATTTTCATTCAAATAGCATATCAAACTGCAGGTAAAATAATCATATAATTGTATGAAAAAATGGTATACAATATACAATTCCTTTAACCCTTAAATTCAATAATTTAAAAACTCTTATATTCCATGTCATATTTTCATCAATATGAGAAGATGTTTCAAATATTTTCAAAGTTCAATTATATTGATAATACTTAAGTTCTACAATGTAAATTGTTGATTTTTTTTTAAATCAAAAAATGTAATCAGGTTTTTTTTAGACCTTCATAAAGAATAAAACAATGGAATGACATTGTCCTCATGCTCCAACACTATCAGATTAATCCCCTCCACACCACACATCTATGACTAACAGAGTTAACTTACCTGACTGTCCCAGCTGTTTGTAGAATCTGTACTCCAGGTGTAGCTGGGGGGCTCGAGATTTCATGGGCTCCTACAAAATACAACACGGTAGGGTAGAGACGGGGGCACCAATCACTGAATCTAACAACATTCATCTTATATACAGAAAGAGACGGGGGCACCAATCACTGAATCTAACAACATTCATCTAGACGGGGGCACCAATCACTGAATCTAACAACATTCATCTTATATACAGAAAGAGACGGGGGCACCAATCACTGAATCTAACAACATTCATCTTATATACAGAAAGAGACGGGGGGCACCAATCACTGAATCTAACAACATTCATCTTATATACAGAAAGAGACCCCCCGGGGGCACCAATCACTGAATCTAACAACATTCATCTTATATACAGAAAAAACTAAACCTTAATTGGTATATCTAGACTGTGATAAAAAGTGAAACATATGTACTTAAAAAATAAGGTATATTTTAAAGACAAGAACAGGTAAGCATTGATCTACTGTACTATTATTGCCCAGAGACAATGATTGCATCATTCTAAAAATAAACACGCCCGATGTACAATGGCTGACTAATGCTGTAAAAGCTTCCTTCTGGTCTCGCTACCAACTCTAGGTTTTCTGATTCTTTACATTACATTCTACCTTAAATTATGCTACATGTATATTCTATTAGCTTTGGGCTATGTGAATGGACTAGCTATCTAAATATCAGTCTTCATTCATATTAAACTCTCTTGGCAAATTTTTACAAAAGGCATTGCCTTAATTTGTATCCCCTAGTCAAATAACTTTTCAATCATATGTCACTATTTCAGATTTGTATGTACATTTGTATTTTGACATTTATGTATGGATGTTTAACATAAATATACAGAAGACATTTTATTATAATATCGTATTTTTCCCAAACACATGATTGGTCGATTGCTGTCACGTGACCATGCTATAAATTCTGTTATAGACCTTACTATACTAAAAATAGAAAATTTATTGACCTCACTATACTTAAAATAGATTTTCATGACAAAATACTGGTTTTGGCACTTGCGACATTGTGACGTCATAATAGCGAAATCAACACCTGTACATTTTGAACAAAATATTTTACTATAATACGCTTGAAGAGAATGAAGAGAATTGGTTTTTGATTTATTATAATAAAACAGTTATAGCCTTTTGATATCGGTCAATACATGGTTTTATAGACCTGATGAGAGTATATCAACCTCTGACTTCGTCCTCGGTCGATATACTCTCATCAGGTCTATAAAACCATGTATTGACCTCATCAAAAGGCTATAATTGTATAGTATTGAGTATATAGAAACATACATATGTATATACATTATATACTAGTATACTAATTAAATGTTCATGTCTGTCTTAGCTCTTTCAATCATCCAACTCTTTCCCTCTTGTATATGTAATGCTTATTGAATGTCTTATATGTACATTGGATGTTCTATGTACAATCTTCATGTTGCCCCTTGAGGGCCCTTAATTGGTTAATAAAGAAATTGAATATTAGATTTATTCTGTGTTCTAACAACTCAGTAGGTATTTTTGGGGATTACTATCCTCCCACACACATGGACATGAGTTCAAATACAGTGATACTCTGTCATTCCTCCTCACAAAACCTGTTCCTATAGGGGCTCTTTTAAAAGATTGCTAGGACTAATGCCCCCCAACCCCCCCCCCCCTTTCCAATGTAACTGAATACAGTCCAGAGTATCTGTTGCAGTGCAAAAAAACTTCCTTTTCTATTCACTTTAGGGGTTGGTGTGTTGCTTTGAGGGTGATTACAAATTGTGAAAGGGGGGTTGGAGGGGTATTGTCTTATAAGGTTGTTGTAGCATGTGATTTTGTTCTGTCTTATCAGCAAAACTTATCTCGTCTTGTATTAAACCATTTTTTTACTGACATAAGATTTAGCTTAGCTTCAAAATATTGATTCCAACAGAAAACATTCCGTTCACTAATAGTTGTGTATAGGCTATGATTCATCTCAATCTGGCTAAGCTGAGGATTTAGAAACTATCACAACTAGTTATTATAACCCTGCAGTCAAAACTTGCCATCTTATCACATTGGATCCTGTGGAAGCTAGGATAGTTAACAGTGTAAGTTATGGAACAAGGTGGGGGAGGGAAAGGGGGGGGGGGCAGAGATTTTGTAGAGTAGTGATGTTTAACTGTCACACAAAGTAATAGATAGCTTCACAATGATCAGGTATCTCTAGACCAGTGTCTGAGGATGTGCTACATCTCAACATATCAGGAGTAAACATGTTTGTGACACCAATGGTGAATCAATGCTGAACTTGTTGATGATGAAGATGGTGCTGATGGCCTTGTTATGGCTGAGGTTTACACTGCGATGTGGAGTGACATGGTGTGTGGAATGTAAACAGACAGACAAACAATACTGGGTGACTCAGCAATAAACAGGATAGAGATCAAACCCCCCCCCCATTTAACACTCCCTACTCCAGACTCCAATAGCTTCACAGTTCACACAACTCTATACTTACACACTTCACAGCCACATGTTCATTGTTGTACAGATTCTTCCCTGCAAAGAAAAAAAAAGAAACAATGAGTTTAAATAATCTATAAATAAGCACGGAACTAAATACATTTGTCATATTATGTAAGTTGTCAGAAAACAATGCAAGGCATGTCAATGGATTAATGAGCTCACTGAAGAACTCTACTTATTTTACAACCACATGCAAAATATGGTTTAGTCATCTTTTATACACAGTGACAAGAACAAGACAATAAGACGGACACAGCCATCCCCCCCCCCCCCCCCCCCCCCCACCAGAAGCCTTGATATCCGGGCAGTGACCTGTGACTGCCATGAAGCTTCCCCCATCACTTTCCCAGTCTACATCACTAGTTCAGTCTGGTTGTTGGCCACTTTAAACTGGATCTATTCTTACAAAATGCAGCCCACTGTCTTGTAAAATTGATTGACTCATAAAAATCTTATACAATTGATAGATATACATAGACAGCAACACTGTGACATGACCAGAGGCAAGTGTACTTGTAGACCAAGAACTCTTGTAATGTACTCTGTACTATTCAGGTCAAAGGTCATATCTATATCTATTATCATGTGTTCAGCTCAATCAGAAACTCTTTGGGTTTTTTTAAATATATGTTTCTAGATTTGCTAAAATGAATATCAGGAAGACGAACAAAAATGTGCTCAGAATTTTAAGTACAAAAATCAATGAGAAATGACCAGTCACTGGCAGCCAGAAAATATGTATAAAGTAGAAACAGAAATGTGTAGCCTTCTTTAACAACCCTACAGAGTCGTTATAACGAAGCATCTTAGTACAGAGTCGTTATAATGAACCACCTAAAAGAGTGGTTATAATGACGAGATCTGCTGGATGTCTGGGGCTGTATAAGATAAAACTCTACATACACACTGATCAATATACATGTATATAATCCATATCCCTGCTTACACTCAAGTGTTTGATAAAAAAGCCTGGGGGCCTTCCATCAGAAAGAGTACAAAGCTCACACGCAGTTGTATGATTTCAGAAGTAACAAACTATTTTTACTAAGGCTTCTTATACCAGATTATCTTGTAAACTTCCAAATGCAGGCAGCATTAGATGACAGGGAAAGTCAAAGAGACAAACCGAGTGTTTGGGAAAGATGGGGCATCTGATACATACAACAGGTGAGCTACAATACCTGGATCTACCTGTAACAACAGGTACGCCTTGTTATTGGGCGCTGAGGAGCTGCCACTTTTAAGTGCCTCACACCCCTCCTTGTCACAAATCTGACCTTTGTTCTGTGTACATGTACTCCATTTTATCTTTTGGACAAAATAATTATTCATAAATTTTTAAAGTTCAAAGAAGTTCAGGGACAGCTGAAGAAGCATTTCATGGCCCTAACTAATGTAAATATGTCATTGGTTACATATGAGCAATACTTGTTTATTCAACAGTTTTGGGTTATGGAAGTGGGTAATACATATATATGCGTCAATTTCTGCACACTTTAACACTTAGCCAGGAGTCCAACCTTTTATTTCCATGTCATTTGTTAATCTTCATCGAACCTAACTGAAAATCAATACAAAGCAGAGCCCTCAGTAATGCCTGTGAGCAATCACAGTCAGCTCCTGCGATTGTCTTATATAGCCCCCTCTCCCTGTGTGTCGGGGTGATTGTCTTATATAGCCCCCTCTCCCTGTGTGTCGGGGTGATTGTCTTATATAGCCCCCTCTCCCTGTGTGTCGGGGTGATTGTCTTATATAGCCCCCTCTCCCTGTGTGTCGGGGTGATTGTCTTATATAGCCCCCTCTCCCTGTGTGTCGGGGTGATTGTCTTATATAGCCCCCTCTCCCTGTGTGTCGGGGTGATTGTCTTATATAGCCCCCTCTCCCTGTGTTTCGGGGTGATATCACAGTTCTACACCATGTACACACTCTGCTATTCTCTTCCTAGAAGTTTCTACACTTTCAGCTAAATTTAGTATGGTTACATGTTACACAGAATGGGAGAACAGGATAATCTAACTTCAAAGTGAAGTACTGCCACAATCCTCCACACAAACTCCATCTGGTGTCTGCACTATTGTCTCTCCTCCATGTATAGCCATAGTAATCCATAAGGGACTTACAGAGCCAGATTTTAAAGGTACAATGTTATAGCATGTGTGCAGATTAGTGGTCATAAAAGTCTCATTAAACAGTCCCAGCACTGGAGTAAGGTAGGAACCGTGTCAGTGCTGGTTCAATTCATCTAGACAGTGCTGAACCATTGTCCAGTGTACCTAATTAATACATCGCTTGTTGACAGCAGACTGTGAGGTACTGAGATCCCAGTCCCAGTCGTTTGTTCACTACTACCTCACAACATCAATAAATCATCACAATTCACTCTCAACAAACACAGCTGTACATTCAGCTCAATAAAATTAACTATATGTGCATACAAGAGCAGTGGAGGCCCCAAACCTGCTGAATCAGCAGATTTGTGGCATGCCTGTAGACAGCAGAAAGGAAGTTATAGGAGAACCTTGTCCTAGTACACAGCTTCAAGGCCGTGGTGACAAGTTCAATGGATGGAAGGAAATTTCTCAATCTGCATGAATGCATGCATACGTCTAACGGGTTAGTTACCGTGAAGTACTTTTTTTAAAAGTAATGTCAAGAAAGTGGGAGAACAATTAGCCTGATTAGACAACACAGAGGGTCTATATACCGGAGCAGTGATGGAGCATAAGGAGCATCAATACATTGATTCCTGTTACATAAACCTATCACCAAATACCCAAAACAGTTTATAACAATTAGAATTCTGAGGGCCAGCATAATGGCCACATAGAGACAGTATTTCCTATAGACCGTTAATGTAGTTACAATGTGTATATGTATTGATTGGAATGCATTAAAAAGACAAGCCCATGAGTTAACTAGAAGTTCATCTCCGTCAGCATCAGGGCTATCTCTACACAACGACTCTGTCCACACAGAAAGTCACTGGTTTTAAAACAACCTTGTCTACACAGAACGTCAGTCACTGGCTTTATGACGACCCTGTGTACAGTCACTGGAGAAAAGGACTGATGATACATGGTCGACTACACAGCTATCATAATGACCGGCCGACAAAGAAATCCTCTACTTCTTAAGTAATTTTTGGTCATATCTTTAGAGGTGAACTAGCAATGTTTTCAATACCGTTTTGTAATAAGTTTTACTTTTAACTCTAACTTGTATACAATAAATTTTAAAAATAAAGCCTGCACTTGTCAATTATATTGGATTTTGATATTCAAAAGACACCTGAATTCAGCCAGCCTCTTCACTGAGGGATTACAGACGATAAGAACCATAAGCCTCAGGTATGTGTATGTAAACAAAGCATACAGTTTGTACGTACGCAAGAATCAAAGCCTAAAACCTCTACAGGTATGTGAAGATGTGATTCCCCCTCTATAGGTACATGTAGATGTGATTCCCACTCTATTGGTAGATGTAGATGTGATTCCACATCATGATTGTCAAAACAAGCGATACCTACTGCAATCCTCCATAATAGTGCATTTTTCTAAATTGAGGAAGTCACAGGAACTCGGGTCCCTGCTACTGTCTACTGAGGTAATATTATTTCAATATTAAACATTATAATAGCATTGTCTATCAACACCCACAAAACATACAACATTGACTAGTATCATAATAACATGTTGATTAGTAATTACTGATTAACAATTAAACTCTGAGCTCGACCTGAGTGAAGGCTGTTCAGAGGCTGTGGACTGACGCTCAGAAGGGAAGCAAGTCATTGAAGGCGACAGGAAGTCTAAGCCATCGTCAGATGTCCGTCAGCCATACACAGAACACTGCGGAGTGTACCGTACAGGGATATCTACATCCGTTCTTATTCAGTACGGGGATGTCTAGGCTAACAGTCATTTATATTGTATTGTATGATATTGTATCGAGATTTGTAATCATACATTTATCATATATATATATATATATATATATATATATATATATATATATATATATATATATATATATATATATATATATATATATATATATATATATATATATATATAGGGGTATTTATAGCTAAACCTCAATTACATTCCAAGTGAATAGGGACTGACATATTGCTATTATACAGATACTAATTACGATCATTGTTAAATCAATGTACAATGTACAAAGATCTTCAAACAATCACCAGCTCTTATGTTATATTCATATCATATAAAATATGTGTTGTAATTGTCTAACATCTCTTTTACTGGATAACATGAAGCTTCATGTCTAAAATGAAACTTAACCCAGTAATACTGTAACACACAGCTGTGGATATATACACCAACACAGATTGAAAGTCATGTAATATCGAGTCAAATACAGGAACATCAGGAACTGAATGTCTGAAATCATAGCTGTCAAACACAATTTAACCAATTTTTCAGAGAGTTGAAATGAATTTCCTTAATTTTCAGTTTTGTGGCTTCTTTTTCCCCAATCATAAAGCCCTGTCCCAAATTGATGGAGGAAAAAAACCCTACTGACAACATGGATATCTACATGTTGATTTACACAAAAAAAAAACCAACACCAAAAACCCCCAGAAACCGGCGATATTTACACAGTTCATTGCATAATTAGAAGCTTTTTGTACTCTGTGACTTCACAAAGCTTTAGCTACGAACAGAATGAGTGAATAGCCAGTCGTTACCACTCAGTGGAAGAATCTGGGACGGTAATTTCTCCAACATATAGATATTAATTTGTTATTTGCAGAAATTATTGATTTGAACCATTTCCAGTCGTGTTGTGCGATACACACTGAATCATACATAGAGATTCCTCTACAGAGATTCAGGAAGTATAAACAGCTTGAGAACGGACTACCTCAACATCGGAGACATCTCCCAGCCTCACCGTGTCTGTCAAAACCACTCGGAATTACGTGGAAATATCAGAGATACATCATTTACACAATGCAATGAGAAGTTCAAGATGTTTACCAAAAACCATTTCTGATCATCACTTTTCTGATTAAATTGTACCTATTTCACTAAAAATTCAATGAATAGATCTAATAAAATCTTTTGTACTTTAACAGTTTTCCAAAATTTAATTTTTATTTTAAGTTTTTAACCTATAAATTTTGAGATGAGTGTACTTTACAAATTAACACATTGCTTTCCTTAACCACAAACAAGTGTGTAACGAAGTAAGAACATGCATGAAAAGGTCTAAACATTTACCGGTACATAAAACTGATTACTGAGTGAACAAGAAAATGAAGATACTAAGGCAAAAAATTGTGGCTCTAAAGAAGAATAAAATGAATGCTGGAAATTTGGGATTCTCAAAAGAATGGGAATATAAGAACTTTGTTCTACAAGTGGGAGATTTATTCTGGTTCAAAACCTTTCTAGATATAATGAACAATCTCTCAAGCAATTATTTATCACTTGTAGCATATTCAGGGAACTCCAGGATAATGACACATGTATATCTCATATTTGTGTTTCATCCAGAACCATTTCATTTATCTCGGAATCCAATGTGTATCATTCAACTATTCATCTTAAGTCCGGCTACATAGAATAAAAATCCTCAAGAACTCTGTGTTGAATCATCTTTGCTCAAGGTTATTACAAAGAATATCTTTAAATTTTTAACAGTAGACAATACTGCCACTTGAAATCCCCCACTTAGTTAATGTGTTTACCCTTCAGACCATGATGTCCTTCACCCTTGGCAGGCTGAGAACATCAGGATACAACAACGACACTTGAAAATAAATGACTGATACATGGAAATAGTTTGGTTTCACACACACTGAAACAAAGTGATAAGCATTGATTTCATTTCAAGTTTTATGACATAAACTGCCACACCCTTTCAATCTTTTGTTCATGGAAAGCACAACCCTCACTTCATAAAGTTTACCCTGGACATTCCTCCCCTTAATCTACACAGTCTCAAAAAAGTTCTTACCCAGTCTTAACTCTCCAAAGTTACCACATCCTATCTTCTTGCCCACTCTGAAGTTGGGTCCCACCATCATGGGGCCAGCTGAACTCCCTGTCCTGTTCTGCATACTGCGAGCACTTTGTTTTCTTCCAGATCTGGATGCTTCTTCGTACTCTCTCACTTGAGAGTGCATACTATTTCTCAGCGGCTTATACGCTATTTCTGATTCTTTTATGAACAAATGTCTGTTTTCACCGTTTCAATGGAATCTCCACGTTTAGCACATTTACGACTTCGGTCATCTGATATGCCAACTCAATCCAAGGTTTTCCTTGAATTCAGGTGGAGGTGGATGAACTTTTCCCATACTACACTGTTTGTAAAGTAACCATCTATTTCTTAAATACTAATCCTATCATTTTTCACGACTCATTTTTCAGAAAATTAGACGATGACATGTTTGTTATTTTATCATGGTTTCCTCAATCGGGAACTACGTTACAGCTGCTCGGACGATTATAAATTATTCCGCAACACAAATAAAAATGTTTTACTCGTAACGAAATCGTAAAAATTAAAATAATTTTTACCCGATTTGATAATATGATAATTATTCTTCACAAAATACACGTATTAGTGAACGACTTCAATAAATAGGAACTATATTTTTGTGCGACTGTGTAAACCGGAATAAGAATATTGACCGCCCGGCAAAGTGCGCAAGTCGGGGATTCCCGTTACCAGGCGGTCGGTTTATTTATAATAAACATTTGATGCGTTTGACCATGTTGACAGAGATACCAAAACGAATATTTCTGCATTCGGTATAAACTAAAACTATTATCATAAAGAAAAACTTTCTGTTCATGGACAAATCAAAAAGTTATATAGAAAATGAGCCGGTATAAATCACGCCACTAAACGTCATTTCCGAGTTAAAAATAGGTCAGTGTCCGTTCATAATTCGGATAAAAACGAAATAGATTTTCCTTTAAGGACTTGGTTTTTTTTTTTTAACTATGTACAAAAATATCTACTTATTTAAACAAAAATCAATGAAATTGGCAAAAACCTATATAATTTGATTAACTAAACATGTTTTCTTGATCCTCCCAATAAGTGTTAGAGACTTAAATGAGAGAGAGAGAGAGAGAGAGAGAGAGAGAGAGAGAGAGAGAGAGAACTGCGTTATTTATATGCCATAGATATGCGATTTTTGCCACCAGACGTATTATTTTCATTGAACGACCAATAATTGGTATAAAAAAATGTATATGTATAGGACTCCAAAATGCGATGGGACTTTATATTTCTAATGTATATCAGTAGTAGGTCCGATCACTCCAAGTTTTTGTTGACTGGTATTGATTCAATTTCTACTAAATTTTACTTAGACTATGACAAAAATATGGAGCACAGAGCCACTATATAAAATAAAAAACATCGAAGTTCTATAAAGTGACACTTAGTACCTTTTGGTACGCATACACCAGTTCAAATCAATGTTCTATTGAATCTAGTATATCTAAGGATCAGTACAAATCGTTAATTAAAACATACATCGCTTGGAACGATCTGATATTTTTATTTTCAGTATTCATCCTAATACAGACATTTTACCGCAATATCCCCTCGTATTCTTTATATCATGAGTATATATAGTGTCTCAAATTAATTAACATGTACCTTTGATAATGATGAATACAGAAAATGAGATTATTAAAGGACCTGCGATGTTTTTCTTAATCTTATAATCCCGAGTCAATGCTTCTATAGTCATCTCCTTGCTCTCGCATCACAAACTTTATTGTGGATTCTGAATTTCCGTGCTGTATTTCGAATTTAGTAGAACTTTATAAGTCTACCAAAGATTAACACAAGTTTCTTTTCTGTTGTGTATTGAAAGAACAAGTTAACCACCATACCCCGTTCGGCATTTGGCTCCATATAACTGGGGCGCACTAGTATAGGCTCAAGTATTAGGGCCTGCTGTACCATTGTTAGGTGTCAAAACACCAAAAACACCTAATGCCTCTAGGGCATTCATTGGGTTCAAATATTAGGACACTAATTAGGGTCCAGGATTAGGACACTAATTAGGGTCCAGGATTAGAACACTAATTAGGCCCCAGTATTAGGGCACTAATAAGACTCCAGGATTAGGGCACTATACTCTGAATTAGGCTACAAGGTTTAAAGACTTTATAAATTCTTTATGATTACCATTACATTCCATGTATCTCTGTAGCTTTCATTTTTTTATATATAAAAAACAAAAGAGTAAATGTATATATTGTTTAGATTTGAACATTTGAGTTTTCTCTCAAATAAAAATCACGTTTTATCATTATTTTCCAATTTTATCCGAATGCTACTTTTTATCTGAATCATTTTTAGAGGAGTTCCGATAGAATGTTTACAACGATGGCCGCCGTTTTTGAAAGAAATGATTTCGCTCTGGAATAAAATGTCTGTGTTGTAAAATTAACACGTAACCTTAATTTGAAGGAAACTATGGTGGAAAAAGACAAATTTTTAGTTGTAATTTCTGTCTTAGAAGGTAAGATTTTTTTCAAATAATTGTTGATTAGGAATGCAATATTGATGAAACAGTCACAGAGACAGGTCTGTGCTCGTTTTGACAGGACCTGGAAAGTGAAGTATTGGATGTTTTAGTTGAATAAATCATTGATAAATTTGAACTATATGCGTAGATATGTATATTTATGTTTAATACCGAAGCCCAGAGTTTAAATCTGTTGTAATTTGTATTTTGATATCAGTTCGAAATTTCTCTGTTCGATCTACAAGCAACATTGAAGACATAGTCGTTGGCTTTATTCCATGAAGATCACCATAGAATACAGTAGATTTAAGCCTCAGATCACATTAACTTAAACTTGAATAACTGGGCCCTATGCGTTTTTGTTGACATGTTAAAAAATTTGTTAAGCGTTTCTCCATATATGGCAAGAATACAGTACAGTTTCCCAGTACAGCAAATCTGTAACCCAGTTACAAATGAAACCAGACCAATGTAATAACCACCCTTCCTAATTTGAACTTAAACAATGCTTCAAATTCTGTATTAGTTTAGCTAAAATGCAATCACATTTTACTAATTTTGAGATAGGAAATTTTTTTGCTTTATTTAAACTTTCACGGTACAGTAGTTAATTCAGATTTTTATAGCAGAAGTATCTTGAATTTTATGTGCTTAAAATAAAAAAAATCTTATAAAAATTTCAATACCTGGCATTATCATGATCCATAGTACATGATTTTTATTATGATCCAGTAAGATTGACAATTTTTGTTTTTTTTGGTTCATAGGTAGGAGATTCCCAAAGCGAGCAAAACACAAGATTGTAATTGAAGCTCGTTTTGATGGGGAGCTTTTGTCTACAGACCCCGTTGATCACATAGAGATCCCAAATTTCACACAAGAACTAGCATGGGAACTAGACAAGAAAGGCCTACAGCAACACCGACTACAGAGGACTTCCATAAAGATCCAGTGTTACGCTACAGATGGATCCGGCACAGTCAAAGAGGCGGTGGGATACGTTGTGCTCGACCTCAGATCCATCACCACCAAACAGGTCAGGCAACCTGCTCTCAGATTTGGCGGGTTTTTGTACTTATATAACAATATGTAGGATGATACTTTTAATAATACATGTTGATGACATAAGTTTATGCAAATATCTATCTTTTGAGTTAACATCACCAAAAATTAGATTGTTATTTCAGCAAACGGCAAGCAAACAATATCATGGACACTAGAAATCTGCTGATAAAACTTGTAATAATCATTTAGTCAGAATGGCAAGATGAATTTATTTTTATTTTCCAGACTCCCAAATGGTACCCTCTTCTTCACTCCAAGTACAGCAAGAATAAATCTGAGATCCGATTAGCTATTTATCTAGAAGATGACAAAGGTGGGGAACAGGAAACATCCTTCAAAGCCAAAGATGCCCCCGCCAGACGTATGTTATACATGTACTGTGCTCACAAGTCTATATTTATATACAACATGTTCATATATTCAGATATTTGAACTTACAATGTCAATGCAAACAAAACTTAATTGAGTCTATCCACAAAGTTATCTCTCTGTATGCATGGTATGTGTAATTGCAGTAAAAGAACGAGACCCAAATACAACACACAATATGGAGACTCAAACCCCAAAGTCTTCCCACAGTAAAAGACCCAGCAAAATTATTTTTCTGTTTATTTTGTCATGCTTTTTTTCTTGAATGGTATTTACCTTGTTTTTGTTTTTTAACTGCATGTTATTACTTATATATATTGCTTTCTGTTCCAGTTTTAAGGTTGATTCTGTATTGCTTTTAGTTTCATCAGTGGAGAAGGGTTTAATAATTTTGTTGGTTGTTGTAGTCCTTTGGTATTACTCTGTATTATTTTAAGGTTTTTTGTTGGAGACTACTGTTCAATGATTGATTTGTTGTTGTAGTACTGGATGACACCCAGAGCCTGGGCATTGACCCCCGCCACTTACAGCCCCTCCTTAATGAAGCAGAGGGCTTCTATCAGATCGGACCGAAGCTGAAGTGTAAAGAACAGTTCATCCTCTCTGTCACCATCGCACAGGCCTCAAACTTAACCCAGGTACGCACCCCAGATCATTGATCTAGTTTGTCTGTAAGGTTCAGTATCTGTTGGTTGGCAAAAAGCATGGACCTTTTTCCAGTGGAAAATCAACAGTAACTTGATCTCTAATTTTTCCAATCAATCTTTAAAAAAACAAGAAAATTAAATTAAGAAAAAAATATTTCTGCAAAATTTTATATTTCCCAATCTGAATATATTGTTGGACAAAAATTCATAATTCTATGGGCCCCTTAACCAAGTTGGAATAAGTCTATAAGACGCTTGTCAGCCAATCAGAAGAATTGTACCATTTGTGTTTATTTTAGCTGATTCCGAGCTCCCAGCCCCTCCCTGTGACAGCTAGTGGCTACTTCTTCTACTTCTCCCTGCTCGGTAACGATGTGACAAATGAGACTTTTCATGATTTGATTCATCCGAACTTTCCAGCCGAGCGGGCCTCTGTCAAAATCCGGAGTAACGTGGACACACTGCGAGCGTTCTTTTCCTGCCAGCCTGGAATACAGGTAGAACTTGGGGTCAGATTTACAATGGATTCCATCTTAACTGAATGTCAATTAAACGGATAAAATTTTCAGATTAACGGAAAATTAGATGAAGCAAATTGTTGGTTTGTAGCCCTTAGCTTCCATGAAATTAAATTAAACTTGCTGATTATTTATTTAAAGGTACATCTATGTTGTGGGGAACAGTCATTAGGAAGTTGTGAGATTCCTTTGAAAGACCTTCTAGTCAAGAACAGCACAGAGATCTACATGAAGCCAGTATCTATCGAGGGATCATTCCAACTGGTCCCTCCCAACAAAACCAAGCAGCAAATCAACCCTGCCCCCGGGGATCTCTCCCCCATGGTGGGGGTGTCCATTGTATTGAGAAAAGAGGAAACGGTAAGAGACCTTTGGTTGCTTGGCTATCAGAACTATTTAACATTACACTGGTGATCTGATCATTACACTGACAAGTTGATTTGATCATGTCTAATCAGATATCGTTATCATTGATTCGGATTTTGAAGGTTATGCCCTCCAGTGCAACAGACAATGCTCAGGAAACCAAAGTGTTGGGGTCCCCGGTCAAAGACAGAGACCTAAGCCCACCAAGGAGAGCTGCCTCGCCCCCTACCAAGGCCAAGAAATCCCCTGGAAAACAGCAGGACAAAAGTCGGGAACCAGCTAAACAAGAACAAGCTAGGGCAGGGGATGAGTATGAAGATGACTTTGAGGAAACCCAGGAATTTGTCAGTAGTTTTGAGGAAGAAAGTAAGTTTGTACTTATAAACATGTAAAAGAATATATAACAAAAAATTCATTATGTTTATTTTAAACAAAAATGATGAGTCAAACATATACATGTAAATATAATTATAGTAATTTTACACTAACAGCATTCATTTAGCAATAACAGATATCAGTTTGTTTACTGTTGTAAAATATCAGATTTTTTATTCATCACCTAAGCTTAAGATTTTCTATGAATTCATGATGATAAACTATAAAAGACATTGTTATGATTTCAGAAGGTGCTAAGAAAATCAAGGAGACAGGTGCCCCCCGCAGTCCACTCAGTCCGGTCAGATCACACCCAGGTCAGCCTCACACTGCACCCACACTTAAGTCTAACTTACTAGTGCACACACACTTAAGTCTAGCTTACTAGTGCACCCACACTTAAGTTTAACTTACTAGTGCACCCACACTTAAGTCTAACTTACTAGTGCACCCACACTTAAGTCTAGCTTTATTCAGTTTAAAGCTATTTAGTGGTTTACAATGCAGGTTGATATTTATAAAGTAAATCTAGTTTAGACTTTTGTGGCCCCTCCCTGACTTTCCGTTCTTTCACACAGTGGACAGTCAAACCACCACCTCCACTCACCTGGCCATACCGCCCGCCGCCCACCACTTCACCTTCTCCATTGACCTGCGCAGCATCAAGGACTTCCACAGCACTGCCACTCTGATGGTCTTCCTCAGGTAAACCATTTAATGTTTATTGGAGCTCAGGTAACTGACCAGAATTCTGTATCAGAAATGTTTGTGGCTGTGGTAGCACCAACATAACAATCAATATCAAACAACTTCCAAGTATGAGTAATTAGTCAATAAAAGACATATGCTGAAAACTTCATCAAATTCAGTGGCAAATTGAAGCAATTGTTTTTTTTACACCTGTAGCTAAGTTTTGAATTTAATTTTGAAACCAGTACACATACATCTTGTTCTCTATTCTGTTTTGTCATTTTATGAAACATTGATCAGAAATAATATTAACACTGAAGTCTTTATTACTGTTTATGATACATTTCTTTTACATTGTATCAATCCTGGAGAAAATTTTTTTTTTTACAGATACTCCTATCCTTTTTTCGGGAGTGCGGCACCAATATTGACAAATCCGCCGGTAGAGATAAGGAAAGGAATGGAAGTAATTCTGCCCCAGTCCTTCTGTGCATTTGACTTTGCCTGTACGATTCAGCAGCTTCAGGAAACGTTTCTGAGGTAGATTTTGATTTGATGCTGAGTTTGATTCTACATGTAAGTTCAGTACTCAGCAATTTTCCTGATTTTCAGATGGGAATGTTTTTGAAGTTCATTAAATCTTTAAAAAGATAGTACTGTTAGATTGATGAAAACACCTCAGTGTGTTACATTTTGCCTGTTTAGTTCTTGTAATTTTATATTGAACATAAAAAACTGCAATTCATACTTTATTTACATGTAGTAATTTCATGTTTTAAAAGTATGGCTTTTTGCAGTAAATGTAGAGAAACCTTGTCTGTATAATATTTCTGTCACCTTTTGCAGAGGCTTTCCCTTTGAATGTAAATACATGTACATGTATATGTTTTTGTTGTATCTGATAATCTGTTCTAAAAAGAGATTTGGCATAATTTTTTGGTTGTACAGATTGTGGTAAAAATTTCTATATTCATAGTTTTCTTAGGAATGAGGTAGAGAACACAACAGGGATGTTTATTGTGTGATGGTTGTGTATGTTTATTGTGTGATGATTGTGTATGTTTATTGTGTGATGATTGTGTATGTTTATTGTGTGATGATTGTGTATGTTTATTGTGTGATGGTTGTGTATGTTTATTGTGTGATGGTTGTGTATGTTTATTGTGTGATGGTTGTGTATGTTTATTGTGTGATGATTGTGTATGTTTATTGTGTGATGATTGTGTATTTCAGAGTTCCCCTTGTGATTGAGGTATGGCACCGAGACAAACAGCTCTCCCAGGACGTGATGATCGGAACCGGGGAACTACCGCTGGACCGCATCGTCACCACAGACAAGTTCAAAGTCTCTGTATGTATTTGTTTATGTATTAAAGTGTTTGTACTCTATACATAATTATGGATAATCAAAATCAGTTGTTAAAATTATAAAATCATTCTCCATGCCAGAACATTTTTACTAATGCTCAGATCTACTAAAAGCTTCAGATAGTTGATTCTGTACCTGGATATGTACCTGTATTTTTACCTGTGTTTACCTATGTTATACCTTTGTTTTATCTGTGATTTACCTGTGTATTTTAGAGTAGCACAGGCTCGCCTGGCTGGAGACAAACCTTCCACGACAGACTAGGAATCACAGCCAATGACAGGTATTCACAACAGATAGGGATTGTTTATCATTTTGAATTGAAAAAAGATAAATTACAGCTTTTAAAAAGAATAAAAAGTGGAGATTTTCATTTCCAGATGAGGTTTTTATGAACAGCTTTTACATTTAATTCTTTAATTCTTCAACTATAAAGTTTATTCGCAACATATGAATATGCCTTCAGGAAATGAAATTTATTTTTGCTTTGTATGTACTGCAGCGGTCACCAGAAGGTCGGCGAGGTTTGTTTTGTCCTGTGTCTGGAGGACTGGGGACCAATCACAGCTCAGCAAATCGTCATCCAGCAGGAGGCACCACCGGTAAGTCAGCTGATCCTCCATTATGTGGATTTTGATATGTAATACATGTATTTAGAGATAGAAAGAGTAAACAAGACTTTAGTTTTATTAGATAGAAGTCCCTTGAGATATTTTTTCAAATGAGAACATATTAATAGCTAATTATTTGTATATATTTTATACCTGCATTATGTTTAAAATATGTAAATCAAACCATTCTTTCTCATTACATTTAATTTTGAATTTTGGCACTGTAAAATTGCACATATGCCCTTGATAATGAAGTACAGAATTAAATTATTTTCATCAATTTTCTTACAGTTTTTTGTTAAGCTTTTGTTGGTAAGAAATATTTGGTAGTTGTGTATTCATAAAGGTATATCAAACAGCCTTGATTATTGATTGGTTGTGATATGTGTGTCCAGCAGCCAGTGATTGGATCCCCAGCCCGGCCCCCCAAAGTTTCTGGGAAGTCAGTGAGTCCGGAGCAGCCCCGGGAGACAGCTGAGTACCAGGCAGCTGTAGAACTGGAGATGTGGAAGGAGTCCCAGGAACAGATGTTTGAAAACCAGGTCAGCTTCTACAATTCCTTGCACACCAATAAACAGCTCCCACAATTCCGTTTAAAGCTTTCACAATTCTCTGCTCTGCTCCAGTAGTTGCCATTTGTTCAGTGGCTCAATATAAAGTTGATTTGATATAAAGCAAGACTTATTTTTTTGAATATTGAAAAAAAGTTTAAAATTGATAGTCTTGGTAAAATGGTTCCTAACTTGTCTTGACTATGGTGTATATTAATCAAAATATTTACATAATGAGTTCTGTTACTGCATATGCAACTGTATCTTTTATGGGTGCCTTTTTTAGCTAAATTTTGTGCGGTATCATGTCATTTGCCAAAAATTCAACACAAAGATTTCAAAAAAATGAAATCTCAAAAAAATATGTAAAACATACCTACTGGAATTAAGAAGCAGTACATTTATGTATAGGTTTTGTGTCATAAAATTCTCTTTCTTTGACAGCTGAAGCAGAAAGAAATAATGTACATGAAGGCTTTAGCTGAAGAGTGGAAGAAACGAGACAGAGAAAGGGAGATAATCACGAAGAAAAAGGTTATGCTCTGGTTTAATTCAGTCAAAGAGAGAGAGATAAGAGAGAGAGATAATAGATTAATTTTTTGTTCCCTGGTTTACACATGTCTTTCATTTGAGAGACAGTTCACTGAACTTCATATCCAAATTGAGCAAAGCCCAGTAAAACAAAGTTATAGTGAAGCAGGGAGAGCAATCAAAGTCATTGTATCCAATAAGTTTATTAAAAACTTTATAGATTAGAGGAATTAACTGACTCCCATGTTAATGCAAATTTGTACTTCTACTGTATTGATCAATTTTTTTTCCTGTAGTTAGCTGAGTACACTCAGTCGGAGGAGAAGCTGAGGAAGGCGCTGCTAGATCTACAGAAACGTGAGAAACAGCTGGCAGCCAATGAACAGGAGGTATGCAGTAACAGTCTGTCATATGTGTGTGTGTTTGTTTGAATGAACATAATCTGATTAAATTATATGAAAAGTTTGAGTTAATTATTGTCAAAAGAACCAGCTTATGATATAGACATAATAAATAATGATAAGTTAGACCTTATCATTCGGAGGTGGATAAATCTATTTAGGTGACACGACAGCGTGTGGAGCTACAGAGAGAACACGACCGGAAGCTTCAGGAGATAAAGGAGGCCTCCCACAGGATGAAAGAGGACTGTCACCACCAGGTGGAGCTAGAGAGGTTGGTCTGTTACTATATATAGACAACACTGATAAATAAAAACCACCACTAAGTGGAGCTAGAGAGGTTGGTCTGTTACTATATATAGACAACACTGATAAATAAACCACCACCAGGTGGAGCTAGAGAGGTTGGTCTGTTACTATATGTAGACAACACTGATAAATAAACCACCACCAGGTGGAGCTAGAGAGGTTGGTCTGTTACCATATCTAGACAACACTGATAAATAAACCACCACCAGGTGGAGCTAAAGAGGTCGGTCTGTTACTATATATAGACAACACTGATAAATATACCACCAATTGGGTGGAGCTAGAGAGGTTGGTCTGTTGCTATAAATAGACAACACTGCCACCAGGTGAAGCTATAGAGGTACTATGGATAGTAGACATTAATACATGTATTCTGTAAACCAACATTTATTCGCGTGCGAGAAATTTTTCGCGAGTTTTGTGAGAGCCTCATTGTCGTGAATATTTCTCGCCGAGGACCAGCATTTGTCACATAGTTGTAATATAAAAAAAAAAGGTGCGGATAAGGCTTGGTCGCGAAAAATAGTCGCCGCGAACCAGTTAATCTCAGGGAAATCGCGAAATAAAGTCGTCGTGAATAATAGTTGGTTTACAGTATTAACTACCAGGTAATATCAGGTGGACTACCTTACAGTTGTAGGAGGTCCATGTATTTGATAAATGATATTTCTTAATTGAAACATCTCATTAAAAGTTTATTTTCTTTCTTTAGAATGAAGGTGCGAGAAATAGAGGGCATAGTGGAACGTTACAAGAATGAGGTTAGTGACAGTTACTAGTATATGGGAACCAGCAAACACCAGAACGACAGTTCAACTTCTAAAGTCATTTCATTTTATGCAGTATATATATTTTAAATTATTGAAACTTTTTGAACATGTTAAGAAATCAAATAGATTAATGAAATCAGAAAATGTTTACTGCAAGATGTTGTTTTAAGTTTTGACTCAAATCCTTCATTTTTCTTTTGTTTTGATGAATGTTAGTGAGACATACACTTTTAATTAGTAATTTCTTTGTAGCTTGGTGAAATGGAAAAGAAATACAGAAGCTTGGAGAAAGACTTTGCTGTTTATAAAGAACAACAGAACAGTAAGCCTGAAGTCCGACTTCAGTCTGAAATCAACCTCCTGACTTTGGAGAAGGTAATCAGAAAATGACATTTAACAGGACATTAAAACTTGTGTCAGTAGTTTACAATTTGCGATTAATGAATAGGAATGATGACAGGTCAGGTTAAGATGGACAGAAGAAATCAATCACAAATAGAGATGTTTTCATCATCTATCTGATCCATCAAGATCTAAAGCATTTATCTGATCCATCAAGATCTAAAGCATTTATCTGATACAGTAATTATTACCTACCAAAGTAAGAAATCCAGAGCCAACTGCCTAAACACAGCTCTTACTCAGATTCAATAGACCTAATTTAGTTCTTTAAAAAAAGAAATATTTTTTTTGTAATTGAAAAGAAGATATATTTTTTGAATTGAGAAGAAAACAGAATGCCTGACAGCGAGAGTAAACTCTATTGTAGGTGGAGTTAGAGAGGAAGATTGACGCACTGTCCAAGTCGAAGCTTCACTACAAGCAGCAGTGGGGACGGGCCCTGAAGGAACTAGCCCGACTTAAGCAGAAGGAGCAGGCGTCGGCCAAGGCGGAGCTAAAGCGACAGCAGCAGGAGCTGGAACACATGAGGCTTAGGTACCTCGCAGCCGAGGAAAAGGAGGTGGTCAACTCGGAGAAGAGGGAGCTTGAGGAACTCAAGAATGAACTCTCAAAGTAAGAACTCAAATATCTGCAGTAAAACACAGTTATAGGGACAGGGACACACCATTTTAGAAGTTTTCAAATTTTACATACACCTTGTAATGTCAAAGTTTGGAATGAATTGCCATAAAACTAGAGAATGAAAAAAGATAAAATATTTGTTAATCCCATTGAGATTACCTCTCTTGTCAAAATGTGATTGAACTTAAATAAATTTGATAAAAATTTGATGTGTTCTACTACAAGCACAATAGGGTACATTTTTTTATATCTTTGTATTATAACATTGGTAATCATATCTCCCATAAAGTATAGAGGTGTTCTCACAGTCAAAATACTAAAATATTTACATTTTCCAAAGTCTTTGTTTGTGATAACAATACAAATCGATTCTTTTACTATACAGTCCAATAAACTCAAATGGTGTATCATTGGGGCGCCATCGGGGTTTGCATACTTAATATTTTAATTTTTAATCGTACAATTGCTGAAATTATATAAATACATGTATAAGTAATTAAGAATCATTCTTTGAATAGTATGAAATAATGATTTCGGTCAAAGGCATGATTTAATATATCATAAAGCCCTTTGGGCTCTATTGGATTTGATGTTATAACCTAATAATACTCAAAGAATGGTTCCCTATTACATAAAGAAAACAAACAACCAAGGTGTCCAACAAACATAATGCAGACATGATATTGTATTTATTTTGATGATTTCAGGTTGAAGAAGCTAGAGGAAGAGAAGGGTAAGTTTGGGAGCGAGGACAGCCCCCGGGACGGGACACGCCCCTTCCAGCCAGACCTTGACCTCAGTCTGGACGACCACATCAGTCGTCTGATTGAGGAGCGAGACACGCTGCTCAGGACCGGGGTCTACTCGACTCAGGACAAAATCATCTCCGAGCTCGACCGACAGATCCGAGAGTCCATCGCTCAGAAGAAGACCAACGCCTTATAGCGGTACGCCGGTGTCTACTCAATGGGGGGATGCCTACTGACCAAGCTCTGATATTAGTACTTCTTATCACAGTCATCAGAATGTGATACAGCTCTAAATGAGGTCATAGACTGACTGCATTTATCTTGTAAACATTTAAGTCATTGATGAGTTATTGTTGGATTTGCATCACCTGTCCTCCTTTTTATTTTAATCCCTAAATTTTTAGCATTTATGCGTGTAGAAGTAGGAAAAGCTTCATTTGTGTCTTTATACAGGGGAATACAATGGAGATAAGAAAATCAGCCTTTGATTAGTATATGTAAAATTGTGTTTTAAACAGAAACAAATTTAGAGTATTTGAGCATACAAGCTACACGAGAATTAGATAGAAAGTGAATATGTATAAAAGAATTCATGATAGAGGCCACAGTGAACAAATTTGTATCAAGAATAAATGTACATTAACCTAATGGATTTCATCATGGTGTTTCATTTCATTGTCTTTGTTTTGTCACTGGAATTGTTTGTACTACTCATCAATAGAAATATTTGTGTTTAAGGACATGTGTAGGAAATGTCTTGAATAGTTTGCATGTGAACAGCTATGCAGCTTATATACAGCAACAACTTACACTTAACAGACGAGTTAACAAATGGGTTTATCTATCAACACATGAACTCAAAATATTGTAGATAAAACCCATGTAAACACATCAAAATGTGTAAGTTTATATGCTCTAAGTGGCAAATTTTATGATTCTAAAACTTTTATATATGTGGAGAGATCTGTCTTGTGTGGAATCTGGATAGAGTAGACACCCAGCATTGTTTTAATCAGTGATAGGAGACACATTTTATGTTCATGACCAATATGAGGGATTATAGTGATGATATATTTATTTTTAATATTTCGGCTCATTTAATGCAGGTGGCCGATTAGAGAGAGACATTTGGTTTACATGCAGTCTCAGTTGTATACATTTGTGTGAGCAGAATGAAACTTGTTTGCTTTTTGTTTAATGTAAGCAATATTGTGATATGTAAATAACAGGCTATATATGTAATGTATATAATGTCAATTGTATTAACATATTAACTGAACAAACATTCAATAAAATCGTAAAATCTTCCTACCATAGTAGTTGTGATGAAACAATATACATTTATCAGAAATGCAGAAGGAGTTTGATAGATTATGATTCTGTGGAGGTATAAAGCAAAAAACAAAACAAAAAAACAAAAAAAAATTACCCTGGATGAAGACCAAAAGACATTAAGGTAGATTTAGAAAATAGAACTGTATTCTTTTAAATGATTCATGGAAATTGAGAATGCAACAAATAATCTTAAATAAATTATTTAGAACCCATCTAAGCAGTCTAGAATCCCCGTGCTATACCTTACACTTTACGACTACTTCACCCAGGGGCAGGAATACTTAAATAACCCTCTAGAATCACCATGCTAGACCTTCAACTTTACTTCTTCACCAAGATGCAGGAATACTTATATAACCCCTCCTCTAGAATCACCATGCTAGACCTACGACTTGATTACTAGTTTACCCAGCCGCAGAAATATTTAAATAACCCTCTAGAATTACCATGCTAGACCTTCAGCTTGACTACTACTTCACCCAGGTGTAGGACTAACTAATAAACCATCTAGAATCACCATGCTAGACCTTGACTTGATTACTAGTTTACCCAGGCACAGGATTACATAAATAACCCCTCTTGAAGAATCACCATGCTAGACCTTCAACTTGACAAATAGTTCATCCGGGCGCAGAAATACTTAAATAACCCCTCTAGAATCACCATGCTAGACCTTCAATTTGACTACTACTTCACCCAGGCTCTGGAATACTTAAATTACCCCTCTAGAATCACCATGCTAGACAATCAACTTGACTACTACTTCACCCAGGCTCTGGAATACTTAAATTACCCCTCTAGAATCACCATGCTAGACAATCAACTTTACTACTACTTCACCCAGGCTCTGGAATACTTAAATTACCCCTCTAGAATCACCATGCTAGACAATCAACTTGACTACTTCTTCACCCACCCAGGCTCTGGAATACTTAAATTACCCCTCTAGAATCACCATGCTAGACAATCAACTTGACTACTAGTTCATCCAGACGCAGGACTATGCTAGACAATCAAGTTGACTTCTAGTTCATCCAGACACAGGAAAACATAGATAGGTAAAGTTAGCTACTAGTAACTGGCTACTAGTAACTGGCTACGCGAAGTAAGAAAAGCTAGCTACTAGTAACTGGCTACGAGATGAACGAAAACTTGGCTGCTAGTTACTAGTTACTGTCCAAGTGACAAAACATACCTGAGATTTCTATTTGTGTTCTTAATATGTACATTGCACTATATCATCCACATGATTTATCATCTTTTGTGATATATTTACAAGTGATGTTAAATCAACATTTGACTAGGTTATCTATATGATTATACCTTAAAAGTACTCATATTCCTCTCATACTCTCATCAGTAATTGGTTCATTTCGTTTAAAATATCTCTATATTAGACAATTTTGTCTATTTGACTCAAGTAGCAGTACATATAGATTGAAAATATCAACAAGTGTTATTAACTATAACAATCTATCATGTCATCCGCATGATATTACAACAAAATTATTCAGATATTTCTCTTAATCTCATCAGCTACCAGTGCATTTCTTTCCAAACATCTCTATGTTAATTTAAAATAATTTTTCCATGTAGTTCAAGTAGCCGTACGTAAAGATTGAAGACATCTTCAAGGGTTGTTAATATCAACATTGTATCAGGTCATCCACATGATATTACGATACAATTACACAGAAATATCTTTTTATGTCGACATCTAGTGCATTTTGTTACAATTATCTTTAATTTTGGGGGGTTTTGTCAATATATCTCAAGTAGCTGTATATGTAGAATAAAGATATATACCAGTCTTGCTAATTTCAACATTCTATAATGTCACCCACATGATATTATGACACAATTACTCAGATATCCTTTTAAATCTCATCAGCTACTTGTGCATTTCGGTACAAATATCTCCATTTTCAACAGTTTAGTTCATATACCTCAATTAGCTATATATATATTTTAAAGATATCTACAAGTGTTGTTAATTTGAACATTCTGTAAGGTCACCCACATGATATTATGACACAATTACTCAGATATCTCTTTAAATCTCTTCAGCTTCTAGTACATTTTGTTACAAATATCTTTATTTTTGAGGGATTTGTCAACATATCTCAAGTAGCTGTATATATAGATTGATGATATGTACCGGTCTTGCTTATTTCAACATTCTATAAGTTCATTCACATGATATAACGACACAACTACTCCGATATCTCTCTTGATCTCGTCAGCTTCCAGTGCATTTCGTTACAAATATCTCCACTTTTAACAGTTTAGATCATATAACTCAAGAAGCTGTATACCGGTATAGAGATTGGAGATATCTACAAGTGTGGTTAATTTAATCATTCAATAAGGTCACCCACATGATATTACGACACAATTAATCAGATATCTCTTTAAATCTCTTCAGCTACTAGTACATTTTGTTACAAATATCTTTATTTTTGAGGGATTTGTCAACATATCTCAAGTAGCTGTATATATAGTTTGATGATATGTACCAGTCTTGCTTATTTCAACATTCTATCAGGTCATCCACATGATATAACGACACAACTACTCCGATATCTCTCTTAATCTCGTCAGCTACTAGTGCATAGTGCATACTAGTATATAGATTGGAGATATCTACAAGTGTTGTTAATTTGAACATTCTATAAGAACACCCACATAATATTATGAAACAATTACTCAGACATCTCTTTAAATCTCTTCAGCTACTAGTACATTTTGTTACAAATATCTTTATTTTTGCCGTTTTTATCAATATATCACAAGTAGCTGTACATATAAATTGAAGATATCTACAAGTATGGTTTATTTTAACATTCTATAAGGTCACCCATATGATATTATGACACATTTACTCAGATATCTCTTTAAGTCTCGTTAGCTTCTAGTACATTTTTTTTAAATATCTACATATTTGGCGGTTTTGTCAATATATCACAAGTAGCTGTTTATATAGATTTAAGATATCTACAAGAATGGTTTATTTTAACATTCTATAAGGTCACCCACATGATATTATGACACAATTTCTCAGATATCTCTTTAGGTCTCGTCAGCTACTAGTACATTTTGTTACAAATTTCTTTATTTTTGCCGTTTTTATCAATATATCACAAGTAGCTGTACATATAAATTGAAGATATCTACAAGTATGGTTTATTTTAACATTCTATAAGGTCACCTTCATGATATTATGACACAATTACTCAGATATCTCTTTAAATCTCGTCAGCTACTAGTACATTGCGTTACTAGTAGCCAACTTTTATTTCATCTCATAGACAGTTACTAGTAGCTAGCTTTCCTTACTTCTCGTAAGAGAGATATCTGAGAAATTGTATCGTAATATCATGTGAATGACTTCAAAGATTGTAGTAGTTAACAACATAATTATATATATTCAATCTATATTTACAGCTACTTAAGTTATATGGACAGAACCGTCTAGAAATGGAATATTTGAAACGAAATGCACTAGTAGCCGACGAGATAACGAGAAATATGAGTAACTGTGTCGTAATATCATGCTTATGACATACAAAGATTTTGATATTAACACTAGATATATTCAATCTATATGTGTAAGTAACTAAGTTATATGGACAGAACTATCTAAAAAGAGAGATATATGTAACGAAATGCAATAGTAGCTGACGAGATTTAAAGATATATCTGAGTATTTGTGTCGTAATATAGGCGACCTAATAGAATATTGAAATAAGCAAGACTGGTACATATCATCAATCTATATATCCAGATACTTGAGAAATGTTGACAAAACCTTAAAAAATAAAGATATTTGTAACAAAATGTACTAGTAGCTGACAATATTTAAAGAGATATCTCAGTATTTGTGTCATAATATCATGTGGGTGACCTTATATAATGTTCAAATTAACCACACTCGTAAATATCTTCAATCTATATATCAAGCTACTTGAGGTATAGGAACTCAACTGTTAAAAATAAAGATATTTGTAACAAAATGCACTAGTAGCTGACGACACAAAGAGAGATATCTGAGTAATTGTGCCGTAACATCTTGTAAACGACCTTAAAGAATGTTTAAAATTACCAACACTGGTACATATCTTCAATCTATATATCTAACTACTTGTGATATATTGACAAAACCGCCAAAAATAAAGATATTTATAACAAAATGCACTAGTAGCTGACGACATAAAGAGAGATATCTTGTGCCTTAATATCACGTGGAGGACCTTAAAGAATGTTAAAATTACCAACACTTGTCCATATCATCAATCTATATATCCAGCTACTTGAGATATGTTGACGAAACCTAAAAAAATAAAGATATTTGTAATAAAATGTACTAGTAGCTGATGAGATTTAAAGAGATATCTGAGTATCATGTAGGTGACCTTATAGAATGTTTCAATAAACCATACTTGTAGACATCTTCAATCTATATATCTAGCTACTTGAGATATATGAACTCAGATGTTAAAAATGTAAATATTTGTAACGAAATGTACTAGTAGCTGACGAGACTTAAAGAGATATCTGAGTAATTTTGTCATTATATCATGTGGGTGACCTTATAGAATGTTAAAATATACCAGATTTGTAAATATCTTTAATCTATATATCCAGCTACTTGAGATATGTTGACAAAACCCTAAAAAAAATAAAGGTATTTGTAACAAAATGCACTAGTACCTGACGACACAAAGAGAGATATCTGAGTAATTGTGCCGTAATATCATTTGGATGACATAATAGAATTTTTTTAAATTACCAACACTGGTACATATCATTAATCTAGATATCCAGCTACCTGAGCTATGTTGACATAACCCTAAAAAATAAAGATATTTGTAACAAAATGCACTAGTAGCTGACGAGATGAAGAGAGATATCTGAGTAATTGTGTCGTAATATCATGTGGAAGACCCGATAGAATGTTGAAATAAGCAAGACTGGTACATATCATCAATTTATATATACAGCTACTTGAGATATGTTGACAAATCCCTCAAAAATAAAGATATTTGTAACAAAATGTACTAGTAGCTGAAGAGATTTAAAGAGATATCTGAGTAAGTGTGTCATAATATCATGTGGATGACCTTATAGAATGTTCAAATTAACCACACTTGTAGATATCTTCAATCTATATATAGCTACTTGAATTATATGATCTAAACTGTTAAAAATGGAGATACATGTATTTGTAATAAAATGCACTAGTACCTGAGGAGAGAAGAGATATATGAGTAGTTTTGTCGTTATATCATGTGGATGACCTGATAGAATGTTGAAATAAGCAAGACCGGTACATATCATCAATCTATATATACAGCTACTTGAGATATGTTGACAAATCCCTGAAAAATAAAGATATTTGTAACAAAATGTACTAGTAGCTGAAGAGATTTAAAGAGATATCTGATTAATTGTGTCGTAATATCATGTGGGTGACCTTATTGAATGATTAAATTAACCACACTTGTAGATATCTCCAATCTATATATATATATACAGCTACTTGAGTTATATGATCTAAACTGTTAAAAATGGAGATATTTGTAACGAAATGCACTAGTAGCTGACGAGATTAAGAGAGATATCGTAGTAGCTGTGTCGTTATATCATGTAGGTAACCTTATTGAATGATTAAATAAGCAATACTGGTACATATCATCCATTTATATATACAGTTACTTGAGATATGTTGACAAAAAGCCCTCAAAAATAAAGATATTTGTAACAAAATGTACTAGTAGCTGAAGAGATTTAAAGAGATATCTGAGTAAGTGTGTCATAATATCATGTGGATGACCTTATAGAATGTTGAAATAAGCAAGACCGGTACATATCATCAATCTATATATACAGCTACTTGAGATATGTTGACAAATCCCTCAAAAATAAAGATATTTGTAATAAAATGTACTAGTAGCTGAAGAGATTTAAAGTGATATCTGAGTAATTGTGTCATAATATCATGTGTGTGACCTTATTGAATGATTAAATTAACCCCACTTTTAGATATCTTCAATCTATATATACAGCTACTTGAGTTACATGATCTAAACTGTTAAAAATGGAGATATTTGTAACGAAATGCACTAGTAGCTGACGAGATTAAGAGAGATATCTGAGTAGTTGTGTCGTTATATCATGTGGATGACATAATAAAATGTTGAAATAAGCAAGACCGGTACATATCATCAATCTATATATACAGCTACTTGAGATATGTTGACAAATCCCTCAAAAATAAAGATATTTGTAACGAAATGTACTAGTAGCTGAAGAGATTTAAAGAGATATCTGAGTAATTGTGTCATAATATCATGTGGGTGACCTTATAGAATGTTCAAATTAACAACACTTGTAGATATCTCCAATCTATATATACAGCTACTTGAGTTATATGATCTAAACTGTTAAAAATGGAGATATTTGTAACGAAATGCACTAGTAGCTGACGAGATTAAGAGAGATATCTGAGTAGTTGTGTCGTTATATCATGTGGATGGCCTGATAGAATGTTGAAATAAGCAAGACCGGTTCATATCATCAATCTATATATACAGCTACTTGAGATCTGTTGACAAATCCCTCAAAAATAAAGATATTTGTAACAAAATGTACTAGTAGCTGAAGAGATTTAAAGAGATATCTGAGTAAGTGTGTCATAATATCATGTTGATGACCTTATAGAATGTTTAAATTAACCACACTTGTAGATATCTTCAATCTATATATACAGCTACTTGAGTTATATGATCTAAACTGTTAAAAATGGAGATATTTGTAACGAAATGCACTAGTAGCTGAGGAGATTAAGAGAGATATCTGAGTAGTTGTGTCGTTATATCATGTAGATGACCTGATAGAATGTTGAAATAAGCAAGACCGGTACATATCATCAATCTATATATACAGCTACTTGAGTTATATGATCTAAACTGTTAAAAATGGAGATATTTGTAACGAAATGCACTAGTAGCTGAGGAAATTAAGAGAGATATCTGAGTAGTTGTGTCGTTATATCATGTGGATGACCTGATAGAATGTTGAAATAAGCAAGACCGGTACATATCATCAATCTATATATACAGCTACTTGAGATATGTTGACAAATCCCTTAAAAATAAAGATATTTGTAACAAAATGTACTAGTAGCTGAAGAGATTTAGAGATATCTGAGTAATTGTGTCATAATATCATGTGGGGGACCTTATAGAATGTTCAAATTAACAACACTTGTAGATATCTCCAATCTAAATATACAGCTACTTGAGTTATATGATCTAAACTGTTAAAAGTGGAGATATTTGTAACGAAATGCACTAGAAGCTGACGAGATTAAGAGAGATATCGGAGTAGTTGTGTCGTTATATCATGTGAATGACCTGATAGAATGTTGAAATAAGCAAGACTGGTACATATCATCAATCTATATATACAGCTACTTGAGATATGTTGACAAATCCCTCAAAAATAAAGTTATTGGTAATAAAATGTAATAGTAGCTGATGAGATTTAAAGAGATATCTGAGTATTTGTGTTATAATATCATATGAATGACCCTATAGAATGTTCAAATTAACCAAACTTGTAGACATCTTCAATCTATATATACAGCTACTTGAGATATGTTGACAAAACCTTAAAAAATAAAGATATTTGTAACAAAATACAATAGTAGCTGACGACATAAGAAAGACATCTGAGAAAATGTGTCGTAATATCATGTGGGTGACATTATAGAATGTTCAAATTAGCAACACTGGTACATATCCTTAATCTATATATACAGCTACTTGAGATATATTGACAAAACCGCCATAAAATATAGATACATGTATTTGTAAGTAAATGCACTAGTAGGTGACCACATAACGATAGCTATCTGAGAAATTGTGTGGTAATATTATGTGGATGACTTTATAGAATGTTGAAATTAGCAAGACTGTTATATATTTGTAATCTAAATATACAGCTACTTGAGATATATTGACAAAACCCTAAAAAATAAAGATAATTGTAACAAAATGCACTAGAAGCTGTCGACATAAAAGGATATTTCTGTGTAATTGTATCGTAATATCATGTGGATGACCTGATACAATGCTGATATTAACAATCCTTGAAGATGTCTTCAATCTTTACGTACGCCTTCTTGAACTACATGGAAAATTGTCTTTAACATAGAGATATTTGGAAAGAAATGCACTGGTAGCTGACGAGATTAAGAGACATATCTGAATAATTTTGTTGTAATAACATGCGGATGACATGATAGATTGTTATAGTTAATAACACTTGTTGATATTTTCAATCTATATGTACTGCTACTTGAGTCAAATAGACAATATTGTCTAATATAGAGATATTTTAAATGAAATGCACCAATTACTGATGAGAGTATGAGAGGAATATGAGTACTTTTAAGGTATAATCATATAGATAACCTAGTCAAATGTTGATTTAACATCACTTGTAAATATATCACAAAAGATGATAAATCATGTGGATGATATAGTGCAATGTACATATTAAGAACACAAATAGAAATCTCAGATATGTTTTGTCACTTGGACAGTAACTAGTAACTAGCAGCCAAGTTTTCGTTCATCTCGTAGCCAGTTACTAGTAGCTAGCTTTTCTTACTTCGCGTAGCCAGTTACTAGTAGCCAGTTACTAGTAGCCAACTTTTATTTCATCTCGTAGCCAGTTACTAGTAGCTAGCTTTTCTTACTTCTCGTAGCCAGTTACTAGTAGCCAGTTACTAGTAGCTAACTTTACCTATCTGGAAAACATTGGGTAAATGAAAAATTGACGTTTAAAGACTAATTTGTTTGTAATTGTTTATGGTAGACTTGTGTGTAAAATTTGATTTGTTATGGGTAATCGAGAATCCTGACAGAGAACAATATAATGGCAACTATCAATAGCATTATAAATGTAGCGATTTATGTCAGGAACTGATTGCTGATATATATACGTTAAAAAAAAACCCAAACACCCATTGGTGAACAAGTAGGTAAAATGTTACAAAGCACAGAGGAGAAATATGTAATGAGACGAAGGATAGAAATGGTTCTATTACGCATTTACAATGTCCTTTCACATTATGCCCTTGATCTTTTTGAAAGCACTTTGGACAGCTGCTGGATTCAAATGGTTTTGAGAATTGGAATGTTGCCTGAAATTGGAACCGAGAGAGGCAAGTAGATGTAACATAATGCTTAGCAGAAATATGTTTTGCTTAAACATTTATATTAATTGCATTCCAAAGTTGCTAAAACTGGACGACAGACTATTCTCATAATTGTTCTGGCGTCTGAGATTGTTAATTCATGATCTGGTTCTCCGCTTTATTATCAGACACGGATATTTCTTGTTCTTGATACGATTTCTCAATGTTAATTGAAATAAAACCTCTATGGCTAATACTATTGAAAAGGTCCAAGTGAGAAGCAAACCATTCACATTCTATAATAATTATTGCGTAAAACCCTATAGCCCACAGATGCATAGAACTGTAAAGAAAGTATGCGTATCCTGATCTCAAGATAACCTTTTTTGAGAAAGAAAACCTGACTTTCCATGGAGCTTATGAAACTGCATATCTGTTTTTAAATGAGTGAATTAATATAGAAGGTCTACTTACTCGATATGTGGCTTTTTAATTATGATAGATAATAATTGCAAGTAACAGAAATAATTCGGTTAAAAGTTTGCACTTTTAAAAATAAAGTAAATAATGTTTAAATATTAAACAATTCAAGGTTTTAATACCGCAAACACAGTTCGGTGATACAATTTTTGTTTTTTAAATGTTAAGCGAACTTTTAGAATGGTTAACCCTCAAATATGATACCTTACTCAATTATAAGAAATGATACAATTTATTATTAATCTTTGATCAAACTTTGAAATGTTTTCTTCGATCTATTAAACTTTCACAATGTAAACGCAGAAATTACTCAAATTTACAATGTCTTTACTCTGATTTTAAGAATTTGTCAGCAATCAAAATTTTATTACAGTTAAAAAAGTTTTCACTAATTAATATGAGAAAAATTAATTATTTTTACGATAGTTATCAATTTATACAAACTCTTTACACGGGAAAATCTAGGCATTTACCGGTACTATAGTAAATGAAATGTTCATTGTTTACCTCAAATCATAGCGTTTCTATAACAAGAGGACCATGGGCCACATCGCTCACCTGAGCAACAATAGGCATGATAAAATCAGCTTAATGGAGTCATAATACAAAATATCTGGACAATGTGGAATAATACATGTCGATCCTGTATAAATAGAAACTCATTTTACCCCTAAATATTCTTATGTTTATAATCAAGTCCCTTTTCTAACAGGATGATTTTTTAGTCATATCACATGTTGAGTATTGCAGTTCTAAAAAGATCCTAAACAATTGTTTATGTATGGGATATAAACCTACATCAAACTCTGATCCCCTTGTGAGGCCCAATAATCGTCTAGTGGCCAGAGTCTTAACAATTTTAAAGAATCAGCAATATGTCAAAATGCTTGCATATAAGTAAAACCATATGTGATAACATGTCCATTTTTGTGAGTAATTAAAATGTTTTTTTTTTGTACAATTAGATCCCCAATGTGGCCCCATCCGACTCCTCAAAATTTTGATTTTAACGTATTTGAATCTACACTATCTGAAGTTGCTTCCACTAAAGTTACAGCCTTTCTAAACAAATGGTTTTTAGAAGAAGATTTTTCTCTATATATTCCTATGTAAAATTTGCCATTTGCCCCCCCCCCCCCGTTGTGACCCTATCCTACCCCCGGGGATCTGAATACATTTGAATTTACCCTACCTGAGGATCCTTCCACACAAGTTTCAGCTTTTCTGACCAATTGGTTTCTGAGAAGAAGATTTTTGAAAACTTTAATCTATATATTACTATGTAAAAGTTTGACCCCCCATTGTGGCCCCACCTTACACCCAGGGGTCATGATTTTTACACCTTTGAATCTACACTACCTGAGGATGCTTTCACATAAGTTTCAGCTTTCCTGGCTGATATGTTTTGAAGAAGATTTTTAAAGAATTACTCTATATATTCCTATGTAAAGTTTGACCCCCCATTGTGGCCACACCTTACACCCAGGGGTCATGATTTTCACACCTTTGAGTTTACACTACCTGAGGATGCTTTCACATACGTTTCAGCTTTCCTGGCTGATTGGTTTTTGAGAAGAAGATTTTTGAAGAATTACTCTATATATTCCTATGTAAAAATTCGACCCCCCACTGTGGCCCCACTCTACCCCCGGGGGTCATGATTTTCACAACTTTGAAATTACACTACCTTAGGATGCTTCCACATACGTTTCAGCTTTCCTGGCTGATTGGTTTCTGAGAAGAAGATTTTTAAAAACTTTAATCTATATATTCCTATGTAAAAGTTTACCCCCCCCCCCCCGCACATTGTGGCCCCACTCTACCTCCGAGGGTCATGATTTTCAGAACTTTCAATCTACACTACATTGGGATGTTTCCACTTAAGTTTCAGCTTTCCTGGCTGATTGGTTTCTGAGAAGAAGATTTTTAAAGATTTACTCTATATATTCCTATGTAAAAAATCAACCCTCCATTATGGCCCCACCCTACCCACGGGGGTTATGATTTTCACAACTTTGAATCTACACTACCTGAGGATGCTTCCACATAAGTCTCAGCTTTCCTGGCTGATTGGTTTCTGAGAAGAAGATTTTTAAAGATTTACTCTATATATATTCCTATGTAAAAAATCAACCCTCCATTATGGCCCCACCCTACCCACGGGGGTTATGATTTTCACAACTTTGAATCTACACTACCTGAGGATGCTTCCACATAAGTCTCAGCTTTCCTGGCTGATTGGTTTCTGAGAAGAAGATTTTTAAAGATTTACTCTATATATATTCCTATGTAAAAAATCAACCCTCCATTATGGCCCCACCCTACCCACGGGGGTTATGATTTTCACAACTTTGAATCTACACTACCTGAGGATGCTTCCACATAAGTCTCAGCTTTCCTGGCTGATTGGTTTCTGAGAAGAAGATTTTTAAAGATTTACTCTATATATTCCTATGTAAAAAATCGACCTCGATTGTGGCCCCACTCTACCTCCGAGGGTCATGATTTTCAGAACTTTGAATCTACACTATATTGGGATGTTTCCCTTAAGTTTCAGCTTTCCTGGCTGATTGGTTTCTGAGAAGAAGATTTTTAAAGATTTACTCTATATATTCCTATGTAAAAAATCAACCTCCCATTGTAGCCCCACCCTACCCTCTTGGAGTCACGATTTTCACAACTTTGAATTTACACTACCTGAGGATGCTTCCACATAAGTTTCAGCTTTCCTGGCAAAATGGTTCTTGAGAAGAAGATTTTTAAGATTTACTCTATATTCCTATGTAAAAAATCAACCCCCCATTGTTGCCCCACCCTACCTCCGGGGGTCATGATTTTCACAACTTTGAATCTACACTACCTGAGAATGTTTCCACATAAGTTTCAGCTTTCCTGGCCAAATGGTTCTTGAGAAGAAGATTTTTGAAAATTACATGAAAATTTTCTTAATTATTAATTATCTCCCTTTGTAAAAGGGCGTGGTCCTTAATTTTCACAACTTTGAATTCCCTTTTCCTAAGGGTGCTTTGTGCCAGGTTTGGTTGAAATTGGCCCAGTGGTTCTGGAGAAGATGTCGAAAATGTGAAAAGTTTACAGACAGACAGACAGACGGACAGACAGACGGACGACAGACAAAATGTGATCAGAAAAGCTCACTTGAGCTTTCAGCTCAGGTGAGCTAATGATAGAGAGAGAACAAGTTTAAAGATTTTTAAAAATGCAAAAAAATGCTTTAGTTACAGCAATTAAATATTTCAATCTAAACAAAAGATTTTTCTCTATTGTACATCAAAAAATGACTACAATGGAAAAGTTTTTCAATAATTAACAACTTTTGGTTTTTTATTACAATTGTTAAACATTTACTTTAGTTAATCAAATATTTTCCATCCAAAATATTTTTTTTCCAGGGTAACCGAGGTTTGTAGCATAAGTATTTTAAATCGAACTTTAATGCTTAAATAAAAATAAATCCAATAATGTTTCATTTAATATTGTATTGTTATTGCTTTTACATGTAGTTATCGGTGAATTGTCTATGGATTTCTCTGTTTATCCAATAATGACAATGAGTAGAAAGGCGAGAGTAACGGATCAACAGGGGATGTTTACTTCTTCGTATCCTGACATGTGGTGATAACAACAGTGTTCAAATTCAAAAGTCCAAAGGAAAATTACAAAACAGGAGCAGAGCGAACTCGGACCTCTTAAAAAAGGGCATTCAGAAGTTGGAGTTCTATTCGCTTTTCGCTATTCACTATTCGAATAGCGAATAGAATTCCCTGGTCGGTTCGCTATTCAAATTACCGTAAACATGCTAATAAACGTAAATTCAAAATTCCACATAAACTTTCCTTTTTCAATGTTAAGAAACAGTTATGTATTAAAAATCATAACTTGCTGACCAGACCTGAACATTGACATAATTAGCTAGCCTGGCGAAAAGGTAAGAAATTCATCAAATTCTATTGCAATGGGGATATCTTTCAAGGGGCTGGCTAACCCCCTGTATCCCATATTTGGGCCTTCATATTTGGTGAGGATGGGGCCCCGGGAATGCCCAGTCGACCCTCAAAAGGAATTGGGTTTACACGGCCATTAACAGGCTTAGCTAGCCTGGCGAAAATAGGAAATTTCGTATAATACAGTTATAGTGGGATATCTTTCGAGGGGCTGGTTTTCCCTCTGTATCCCATATTTGGGCCTTCATATTTGGTGAGGATGGGGCCCCGGGAATGCCCAGTCGACCCTAAAAAGGATTTGGGTTTACACGGCCATTAACAGGCTTAGCTAGCCTGGCGAAAATAGGAAATTTCGTATAATACAGTTATAATGGGATATCTTTCAAGGGGCTGGCTAACACCCTGTATTCCATATTTGGGCCTTTATTTTTGGTGAGGATGGGGCCCCGGGAATGTCCAGTCGACCCTCAAAAGGAATTGGGTTTACACGGCCATTAACAGGCTTAGCTAGCCTGGCGAAAATAGGAAATTTCGTATAATACAGTTATAGTGGGATATCTTTCGAGGGGCTGGTTTACCCCCTGTATCCCATATTTGGGCCTTCATACTTGGTGAGGATGGGGCCCCGGGAATGCCCAGTCGACCCTCAAAAGGAATTGGGTTTACACGGCCATAAACAGGCTTAGCTAGCCTGGCGAAAATAGGAAATTTTGAATAATACAGTTATAATGGGATATCTTTCGAGGGGCTGGTTTACCCCCTGTATCCCATATTTGGGCCTTCATATTTGGTGAGGATGGGGCCCCGGGAATGTCCAGTCGACCCTCAAAAGGAATTGGGTTTACACGGCCATTAACAGGCTTAGCTAGCCTGACGAAAAGAGGAAATTTCGTATAATACAGTTATAATGGGATATCTTTCAAGGGGCTGGCTAACCCCATGTATCCCATATTTGGGCCTTCATTTTTGGTGAGGATAGGGCCCCGGGAATGTCCAGTCGACCCTCAAAAGGAATTGGGTTTACACGGCCATTAACAGACTTAGCTAGCCTGACGAAAAGAGGAAATTTCGTATAATACAGTTATAATGGGATATCTTTCAAGGGGCTGGCTAACCCCCTGTATCCCATATTTGGGCCTTCATTTTTGGTGAGGATGGGGCCCCGGGAATGTCCATTGACCCTCAAAAGGAATTGGGTTTACACGGCCATTAACAGGCTTACCTAGCCTGGCGAAAATAGGAAATTTCGTATAATAAATTATAATAGGATATCATTCAAGGGGCTGGCTAACACCCTGTATCCCATATTTGGGCCTTCATATTTGGTGAGGATGGGGCCCCGGGAATGTCCAGTCGACCCTCAAAAGGAATTAGGTTAACACGGCCATGAACAGGCTAAGCTAGCCTGGCGAAAATAGGAAATTTCGTATAATACAGTTATAGTGGCATATCTTTCGAGGGGCTGGCTTTACTCCTGTATCCCATATTTGGGCCTTCATATTTTGTGAGGATGGGGCCCCGGGAATGTCCAGTCGACCCTCAAAAGGAATTTGGTTTACACGGCCATTAACAGGTATAGCTAGCCTGGCGAAAATACGAAATTTCGTATAATACAGTTATAGTGGGATATCTCTCAAGGGGCTGGCTAATCCCCTGTATCCCATATTTGGGCCTTCATATTTGGTGATGATGGGGCCCCGGGAATGTCCAGTCGACCCTCAAAAGGAATTGGGTTTAAACGGCCATGAACAGGCTTAGGTAGCCTGGCGAAAATAGGAAATTTCGTATAATACAGTTATAGTGGGATATCTTTCGAGGGGCTGGTTTACCCCATGTATCCCATATTTGGGCCTTCATATTTGGTGAGGATGGGGCCCCGGGAATGCCCAGTCGACCCTCAAAAGGAATTGGGTTTACACGGCCATGAACAGGCTTAGCTAGCCTGGCGAAAATAGGAAATTTTGAATAATACAGTTATAATGGGATATCTTTCGAGGGGCTGGCTAACCCCCTGTATCCCATATTTGGGCCTTCATATTTGGTGAGGCTTGGGCACCGGGAATGCCCAGTCGACCCTCAAAAGGAATTGGGTTTACACGACCATTAACAGACTTAGCTAGCCTGACGAAAAGAGGAAATTTCGTATAATACAGTTATAATGGGATATCTTTCAAGGGGCTGGCTAACCCCCTGTATCCCATATTTGGGCTTCATTTTTGGTGAGGATGGGGCCCCGGGAATGTCCATTGACCCTCAAAAGGAATTGGGTTTACACGGCCATGAACAGGCTTAGCTAGCCTGGCGAAAATAGGAAATTTCGTATAATCGGTTATAATGGGATATCATTCAAGGGGCTGGCTAACACCCTGTATCCCATATTTGGGCCTTCATATTTGGTGAGGATGGGGCCCCGGGAATGTCCAGTCGACCCTCAAAAGGAATTGGGTTTACACGGCCATGAACAGGCTTTGCTAGCCTGGCGAAAATAGGAAATTTCGTATAATACAGTTATAGTGGCATATCTTTCGAGGGGTTGGCTTTACTCCTGTATCCCATATTTGGGCCTTCATATTTTGTGAGGATGGGGCCCCGGGAATGTCCAGTCGACCCTCAAAAGGAATTTGGTTTACACGGCCATGAACAGGTAAAGCTAGCCTGGCGAAAATACGAAATTTCGTATAATACAGTTATAGTAGGATATCTTTCAAGGGGCTGGCTAATCCCCTGTATCCCATATTTGGGCCTTCATATTTGGTGATGATGGGGCCCCGGGAATGTCCAGTCGACCCTCAAAAGGAATTGGTTTTACACGGCCATGAACAGGCTTAGCTAGCCTGGCGAAAATTCAAAATTTCGTATAATACAGTTATAGTGGGATATCTTTCGAGGGGCTGGTTTACCCCCTGTATCCTATATTTGGGCCTTCATATTTGGTGAGGATGGGGCCCCGGGAATGCCTAGTCGACCCTCAAAAGGAATTGGGTTTACACGGCCACGAACTGGCTTAGCTAGCCTGGCGAAAATAGGAAATTTTGAATAATACAGTTATAATGGGATATCTTTCGAGGGGCTGGTTTACCCCCTGTATCCCATATTTGGGCCTTCATATTTGGTGACGATGGGGCTTGAAAGTTTGAAAAAAACGACATCAATCAACCAAACTTGTTGTAAATTTATTAAGACCCGACACTCTAGACCACATTATGAGTACACGTTATACAATGATATTGTTATTATGGATGCATAGAGTGTTTCGGCGGTTTTTAATAGAGTTATGATTTTAACTCTTAAGGCCCGCCTCATCAGGGGTCTACCTATTATGATTTTTACATTATTGTAATCGTGATTGAATTATCATTTCGCCGATATTCTTGTGTTTACTGTAGGCGATTATAGGTTCCTTGGTAAATAATTCTTTGCATATTTCATCATTTTTAAGGACATTCCAGTATTTCAGGATGCGCTTTTTGAGACCCTTAAAATGTGGGTTGTACTTGGTTATCATGACATTTGGTTGTCGTTGTTTGCATTTCAGATCTGTTTTCACCAAGAACTTTTTTCTATTTGTGTTTTCCATTGTACGAATAATGGGATCTATTTCTTTATCAGAGTAACCTCTCTTTGATAGGTGTGTCTTGAAATCCGTTAGAATTGTAGATAGAATACAAGGATCACTGGTATTTCTTGTATGTCTGATGCATTCGCCTTTTATAAACCCTTTAAAGACAGAAGGGCTGTGGGTGCTTTTTCTGTGTAGATATTGAAAATTGTTTGTTGGTTTTACATATGACTTGATATCAAGTATGTTATTTTCCTGAAACCTTATGCCTTTGTATATAGTAGTGTCCAGAAAATTGACGCTTTTTTCTGAGATTTCATACGTGAATTTCAGGTGTTCGTGACATGTATTGCCGATGTCAAAAAATTGTAGAATTTCATTTTGTGTACCGTTGAAGGCTATAAAACCATCGTCTCTAAATCGCCCGTGGTAAAGAACTCGATTGGCGAATTTGAATTTTGACATTATATAGTTGGTGATTTGATACATTCTTGTATCTGAAATTTCTGGAGATGGTATTGCACCCATACTGCATCCTATGATTTGTTTAAAATATTTTCCATTGAACTCAAAGTAATTGTTTTCTAAGACGCATTTCAATAAGAAGATAAGATCTTCGGTCTCTGGATAAGGAATGTCGATTTGTGGTTTGTTAGCGTTTTTGTAAGTTTCATTGACGGCACTGAGTAATTCGCCGAATTCCATGTTGGTATACATACTAGTTACATCATATGTAATTAGTAACACTTCTGCTGGAAGTTCGAGAGTCTCGATTTTATTGATAAAATCGGCGGTGTCCTTAATATAAGTTGATTGATTTTGTACTATGGGAATGAGAAAGTAATCGCAGTATGCGCCGATTTTCCGTGTTGGCGTATCACACTGTGAAATAATCGGGCGGCCAGGTGGTAGTTGTCTGATGCTGCACTGGCCGTTTTGAAGGGCATATCGGACTTCATCTTTGATTTTGTGTATTTTAGGGAGCAAGTAGTTTGAAAAAAACGACATCAATCAACCAAACTTGTTGTAAATTTATTAAGACCCGACACTCTAGACCACATTATGAGTACACGTTATACAATGATATTGTTATTATGGATGCATAGAGTGTTTCGGCGGTTTTTAATAGAGTTATGATTTTAACTCTTAAGGCCCGCCTCATCAGGGGTCTACCTATTATGATTTTTACATTATTGTAATCGTGATTGAATTATCATTTCGCCGATATTCTTGTGTTTACTGTAGGCGATTATAGGTTCCTTGGTAAATAATTCTTTGCATATTTCATCATTTTTAAGGACATTCCAGTATTTCAGGATGCGCTTTTTGAGACCCTTAAAATGTGGGTTGTACTTGGTTATCATGACATTTGGTTGTCGTTGTTTGCATTTCAGATCTGTTTTCACCAAGAACTTTTTTCTATTTGTGTTTTCCATTGTACGAATAATGGGATCTATTTCTTTATCAGAGTAACCTCTCTTTGATAGGTGTGTCTTGAAATCCGTTAGAATTGTAGATAGAATACAAGGATCACTGGTATTTCTTGTATGTCTGATGCATTCGCCTTTTATAAACCCTTTAAAGACAGAAGGGCTGTGGGTGCTTTTTCTGTGTAGATATTGAAAATTGTTTGTTGGTTTTACATATGACTTGATATCAAGTATGTTATTTTCCTGAAACCTTATGCCTTTGTATATAGTAGTGTCCAGAAAATTGACGCTTTTTTCTGAGATTTCATACGTGAATTTCAGGTGTTCGTGACATGTATTGCCGATGTCAAAAAATTGTAGAATTTCATTTTGTGTACCGTTGAAGGCTATAAAACCATCGTCTCTAAATCGCCCGTGGTAAAGAACTCGATTGGCGAATTTGAATTTTGACATTATATAGTTGGTGATTTGATACATTCTTGTATCTGAAATTTCTGGAGATGGTATTGCACCCATACTGCATCCTATGATTTGTTTAAAATATTTTCCATTGAACTCAAAGTAATTGTTTTCTAAGACGCATTTCAATAAGAAGATAAGATCTTCGGTCTCTGGATAAGGAATGTCGATTTGTGGTTTGTTAGCGTTTTTGTAAGTTTCATTGACGGCACTGAGTAATTCGCCGAATTCCATGTTGGTATACATACTAGTTACATCATATGTAATTAGTAACACTTCTGCTGGAAGTTCGAGAGTCTCGATTTTATTGATAAAATCGGCGGTGTCCTTAATATAAGTTGATTGATTTTGTACTATGGGAATGAGAAAGTAATCGCAGTATGCGCCGATTTTCCGTGTTGGCGTATCACACTGTGAAATAATCGGGCGGCCAGGTGGTAGTTGTCTGATGCTGCACTGGCCGTTTTGAAGGGCATATCGGACTTCATCTTTGATTTTGTGTATTTTAGGGAGCAAGTAGAGATGACCGCATTTTAGCGATGGTTTGTTATCGCAGAGATAACGATACGTTTCCTTATCTATTGAGCCCTTAGAGTACATTTGCGTTACTCTATTTTGTATGATATGATGCAAGTTATGTAGATCTGGTTTATCAACTTGCATGTAATGTTTTGATTTAAGTTGACGCATGGCCTCTGCAATATATTGGTCTTTGTCCATAATAACAATTGTATTGCTTTTGTCCGCTTTTTTGATAACAATATTGTTATTGTTTCTCAGAGACGTCAGTGCTTCTCTTTCAAGCTTAGACGTATTATTGTGAATTTTCTTGATTGGAATAGATGACAATTCTAATTTAGTTTTGTCAATGTAATCCTCTAATGCATAACATGTGAATGGGGGGTTGTAACCGGATGGTTTTTTGAATGGGTGAATTGGAAGATTTTCACCTTTGTCAAAATGATACTTGCATCGGAGTTTTCTAGCAAACTCGTCAAAGTCGTTTAATATGACTTTTTTAATGTTGCCGTTTTGTGGAGTTGGTATAAATTTTAAACCTTTACTGAGCACAGAGTACTCGTGATGGTTGACTTTGTACTTAGATAGATTGAGTACATACTTCTGAGAGTTGTTCTCATTATTTTTGTAAGTACTTTTGAATTGCATTAAATTGGATTGGGATCTACGATAGTTTTTTCTGGTTTTGTTCCGTCTATTAAAACGTCTTGCCATTTTAATGAGGAATGACCAAAAATGAAGTAGATCTTTGTTACTTATGAGAATCAAAAGTTCCGTCTACTAAACGACTGGTCGATGTAGTAGAGGAAAGTAACTGGTTTGTTAAAATCCTTGGGAAGATATCAGTTAAGATAACACGTGGCTTCAAACTACGCCCCGTTTGAAAATGAGGCTAATACACCTAACTAACAACAGCACAACTTTGTGTACACAATCGGATGATAATGAATAAAAACAAAAAAGCAAATAATGCAAGTAAAATGGTATATTCTGGTATCACATGATCTGTAAGCATTACAGTAGTAATTTGAGCTTTAACTAACAACGTTAGTTATTAAACTTTACATGTTCTTGATCAATCCAATCACATAGTAAATTGTGCATCACATTGTCACAGAAACGCTATGTTCATTTTGGGTAAATTGTTTCCCGGACTTTTAATTTGGACATTCCGTTGGTCAGTTAAAAATATTATAAGTGTTAATATGGCCTCCCTCTCGATTGTTGTCTGCGAGGTCCAGGTCTACGGAAAGGTCTTCCGCGCGGTCTTTTGGATTGGTCCCGCGTTTGGGAGTTAGATTGGGTTGCCGTTGCTAGCCTGCTTCTAAATTCCTGGATTTCCGATATCTGTTCTTGGTTGATTTTAGTAATGTTTTCGTCAAAGCGACGCTTTTCACTTTCAAAATCAACAGACTGGCGCCTTACTGCTTGGAGAGTCTGAATTCGGATTTGATTACTCTCCATTTCCTTGGCTTTTATTTCGGCCTCCACATAGTCAAGGACTAACTGTGCTGTTTGTTTATTCTGGGATTCGGCCAGATCTCGCCAGAATTTTTCAAACTTCTCATTCCCTTCATTGTCCAAGTTCAGCGCACAGTGAGACCGGGTATAAAACCAAGCCGGAAATCTTCCTGTCTGGATGCCGTAGCGCAGACTTTCCTTTCTCTTTGCCAGGGTCAGGCGATTTTGAAGGGTTTGGCGGATTTCTCCCAGTCCTTCAGAAATTATAGTGGAGGAGTTATCATTTCCCTCTGGAAGGGTGATTGTCAGATCAAGGTCTGGGATAGCGAATAAAGCTTCCTGGTTAGAAGGGACCAAATCGTCATCCATTCTGGTTTCATAATTGTTGTTCTGCATGTTACTAACAGTAGATTGTTTCTTAAGTGAAAGTTTGTTGAATCTATGGAACATATTAGAAGAATGAGGGGCGTGAAGTTGGTACACTGCCTTATATTTTGTCGTAGGAAACAGATTTTATTGGTGACGACCACTGTAAGCTGTGAAATATCTTTGAAGTAACGTACATTTGAATGGCTGACCGGATGTGACAATTGTTAGGGAGATGCGAATCGAAGTTCTTTGAGTTTGCGGATCTTCATCACTCAAGGTGGTCTGAGGGGAGAGACCCTAATAAATTGTAACAAGCTGATCGCTGTCACTGGTAGGCGATACACGGGATGATGCCGGTGGGACATTGTCCCTGATCACAAGTTTGAAAAAAACGACATCAATCAACCAAACTTGTTGTAAATTTATTAAGACCCGACACTCTAGACCACATTATGAGTACACGTTATACAATGATATTGTTATTATGGATGCATAGAGTGTTTCGGCGGTTTTTAATAGAGTTATGATTTTAACTCTTAAGGCCCGCCTCATCAGGGGTCTACCTATTATGATTTTTACATTATTGTAATCGTGATTGAATTATCATTTCGCCGATATTCTTGTGTTTACTGTAGGCGATTATAGGTTCCTTGGTAAATAATTCTTTGCATATTTCATCATTTTTAAGGACATTCCAGTATTTCAGGATGCGCTTTTTGAGACCCTTAAAATGTGGGTTGTACTTGGTTATCATGACATTTGGTTGTCGTTGTTTGCATTTCAGATCTGTTTTCACCAAGAACTTTTTTCTATTTGTGTTTTCCATTGTACGAATAATGGGATCTATTTCTTTATCAGAGTAACCTCTCTTTGATAGGTGTGTCTTGAAATCCGTTAGAATTGTAGATAGAATACAAGGATCACTGGTATTTCTTGTATGTCTGATGCATTCGCCTTTTATAAACCCTTTAAAGACAGAAGGGCTGTGGGTGCTTTTTCTGTGTAGATATTGAAAATTGTTTGTTGGTTTTACATATGACTTGATATCAAGTATGTTATTTTCCTGAAACCTTATGCCTTTGTATATAGTAGTGTCCAGAAAATTGACGCTTTTTTCTGAGATTTCATACGTGAATTTCAGGTGTTCGTGACATGTATTGCCGATGTCAAAAAATTGTAGAATTTCATTTTGTGTACCGTTGAAGGCTATAAAACCATCGTCTCTAAATCGCCCGTGGTAAAGAACTCGATTGGCGAATTTGAATTTTGACATTATATAGTTGGTGATTTGATACATTCTTGTATCTGAAATTTCTGGAGATGGTATTGCACCCATACTGCATCCTATGATTTGTTTAAAATATTTTCCATTGAACTCAAAGTAATTGTTTTCTAAGACGCATTTCAATAAGAAGATAAGATCTTCGGTCTCTGGATAAGGAATGTCGATTTGTGGTTTGTTAGCGTTTTTGTAAGTTTCATTGACGGCACTGAGTAATTCGCCGAATTCCATGTTGGTATACATACTAGTTACATCATATGTAATTAGTAACACTTCTGCTGGAAGTTCGAGAGTCTCGATTTTATTGATAAAATCGGCGGTGTCCTTAATATAAGTTGATTGATTTTGTACTATGGGAATGAGAAAGTAATCGCAGTATGCGCCGATTTTCCGTGTTGGCGTATCACACTGTGAAATAATCGGGCGGCCAGGTGGTAGTTGTCTGATGCTGCACTGGCCGTTTTGAAGGGCATATCGGACTTCATCTTTGATTTTGTGTATTTTAGGGAGCAAGTAGAGATGACCGCATTTTAGCGATGGTTTGTTATCGCAGAGATAACGATACGTTTCCTTATCTATTGAGCCCTTAGAGTACATTTGCGTTACTCTATTTTGTATGATATGATGCAAGTTATGTAGATCTGGTTTATCAACTTGCATGTAATGTTTTGATTTAAGTTGACGCATGGCCTCTGCAATATATTGGTCTTTGTCCATAATAACAATTGTATTGCTTTTGTCCGCTTTTTTGATAACAATATTGTTATTGTTTCTCAGAGACGTCAGTGCTTCTCTTTCAAGCTTAGACGTATTATTGTGAATTTTCTTGATTGGAATAGATGACAATTCTAATTTAGTTTTGTCAATGTAATCCTCTAATGCATAACATGTGAATGGGGGGTTGTAACCGGATGGTTTTTTGAATGGGTGAATTGGAAGATTTTCACCTTTGTCAAAATGATACTTGCATCGGAGTTTTCTAGCAAACTCGTCAAAGTCGTTTAATATGACTTTTTTAATGTTGCCGTTTTGTGGAGTTGGTATAAATTTTAAACCTTTACTGAGCACAGAGTACTCGTGATGGTTGACTTTGTACTTAGATAGATTGAGTACATACTTCTGAGAGTTGTTCTCATTATTTTTGTAAGTACTTTTGAATTGCATTAAATTGGATTGGGATCTACGATAGTTTTTTCTGGTTTTGTTCCGTCTATTAAAACGTCTTGCCATTTTAATGAGGAATGACCAAAAATGAAGTAGATCTTTGTTACTTATGAGAATCAAAAGTTCCGTCTACTAAACGACTGGTCGATGTAGTAGAGGAAAGTAACTGGTTTGTTAAAATCCTTGGGAAGATATCAGTTAAGATAACACGTGGCTTCAAACTACGCCCCGTTTGAAAATGAGGCTAATACACCTAACTAACAACAGCACAACTTTGTGTACACAATCGGATGATAATGAATAAAAACAAAAAAGCAAATAATGCAAGTAAAATGGTATATTCTGGTATCACATGATCTGTAAGCATTACAGTAGTAATTTGAGCTTTAACTAACAACGTTAGTTATTAAACTTTACATGTTCTTGATCAATCCAATCACATAGTAAATTGTGCATCACATTGTCACAGAAACGCTATGTTCATTTTGGGTAAATTGTTTCCCGGACTTTTAATTTGGACATTCCGTTGGTCAGTTAAAAATATTATAAGTGTTAATATGGCCTCCCTCTCGATTGTTGTCTGCGAGGTCCAGGTCTACGGAAAGGTCTTCCGCGCGGTCTTTTGGATTGGTCCCGCGTTTGGGAGTTAGATTGGGTTGCCGTTGCTAGCCTGCTTCTAAATTCCTGGATTTCCGATATCTGTTCTTGGTTGATTTTAGTAATGTTTTCGTCAAAGCGACGCTTTTCACTTTCAAAATCAACAGACTGGCGCCTTACTGCTTGGAGAGTCTGAATTCGGATTTGATTACTCTCCATTTCCTTGGCTTTTATTTCGGCCTCCACATAGTCAAGGACTAACTGTGCTGTTTGTTTATTCTGGGATTCGGCCAGATCTCGCCAGAATTTTTCAAACTTCTCATTCCCTTCATTGTCCAAGTTCAGCGCACAGTGAGACCGGGTATAAAACCAAGCCGGAAATCTTCCTGTCTGGATGCCTTAAGAGTTAAAATCATAACTCTATTAAAAACCGCCGAAACACTCTATGCATCCATAATAACAATATCATTGTATAACGTGTACTCATAATGTGGTCTAGAGTGTCGGGTCTTAATAAATTTACAACAAGTTTGGTTGATTGATGTCGTTTTTTTCAAACAACGACAACCAAATGTCATGATAACCAAGTACAACCCACATTTTAAGGGTCTCAAAAAGCGCATCCTGAAATACTGGAATGTCCTTAAAAATGATGAAATATGCAAAGAATTATTTACCAAGGAACCTATAATCGCCTACAGTAAACACAAGAATATCGGCGAAATGATAATTCAATCACGATTACAATAATGTAAAAATCATAATAGGTAGACCCCTGATGAGGCGGGCCTTAAGAGTTAAAATCATAACTCTATTAAAAACCGCCGAAACACTCTATGCATCCATAATAACAATATCATTGTATAACGTGTACTCATAATGTGGTCTAGAGTGTCGGGTCTTAATAAATTTACAACAAGTTTGGTTGATTGATGTCGTTTTTTTCAAACTTGTGATCAGGGACAATGTCCCACCGGCATCATCCCGTGTATCGCCTACCAGTGACAGCGATCAGCTTGTTACAATTTATTAGGGTCTCTCCCCTCAGACCACCTTGAGTGATGAAGATCCGCAAACTCAAAGAACTTCGATTCGCATCTCCCTAACAATTGTCACATCCGGTCAGCCATTCAAATGTACGTTACTTCAAAGATATTTCACAGCTTACAGTGGTCGTCACCAATAAAATCTGTTTCCTACGACAAAATATAAGGCAGTGTACCAACTTCACGCCCCTCATTCTTCTAATATGTTCCATAGATTCAACAAACTTTCACTTAAGAAACAATCTACTGTTAGTAACATGCAGAACAACAATTATGAAACCAGAATGGATGACGATTTGGTCCCTTCTAACCAGGAAGCTTTATTCGCTATCCCAGACCTTGATCTGACAATCACCCTTCCAGAGGGAAATGATAACTCCTCCACTATAATTTCTGAAGGACTGGGAGAAATCCGCCAAACCCTTCAAAATCGCCTGACCCTGGCAAAGAGAAAGGAAAGTCTGCGCTACGGCATCCAGACAGGAAGATTTCCGGCTTGGTTTTATACCCGGTCTCACTGTGCGCTGAACTTGGACAATGAAGGGAATGAGAAGTTTGAAAAATTCTGGCGAGATCTGGCCGAATCCCAGAATAAACAAACAGCACAGTTAGTCCTTGACTATGTGGAGGCCGAAATAAAAGCCAAGGAAATGGAGAGTAATCAAATCCGAATTCAGACTCTCCAAGCAGTAAGGCGCCAGTCTGTTGATTTTGAAAGTGAAAAGCGTCGCTTTGACGAAAACATTACTAAAATCAACCAAGAACAGATATCGGAAATCCAGGAATTTAGAAGCAGGCTAGCAACGGCAACCCAATCTAACTCCCAAACGCGGGACCAATCCAAAAGACCGCGCGGAAGACCTTTCCGTAGACCTGGACCTCGCAGACAACAATCGAGAGGGAGGCCATATTAACACTTATAATATTTTTAACTGACCAACGGAATGTCCAAATTAAAAGTCCGGGAAACAATTTACCCAAAATGAACATAGCGTTTCTGTGACAATGTGATGCACAATTTACTATGTGATTGGATTGATCAAGAACATGTAAAGTTTAATAACTAACGTTGTTAGTTAAAGCTCAAATTACTACTGTAATGCTTACAGATCATGTGATACCAGAATATACCATTTTACTTGCATTATTTGCTTTTTTGTTTTTATTCATTATCATCCGATTGTTTACACAAAGTTGTGCTGTTGTTAGTTAGGTGTATTAGCCTCATTTTCAAACGGGGCGTAGTTTGAAGCCACGTGTTATCTTAACTGATATCTTCCCAAGGATTTTAACAAACCAGTTACTTTCCTCTACTACATCGACCAGTCGTTTAGTAGACGGAACTTTTGATTCTCATAAGTAACAAAGATCTACTTCATTTTTGGTCATTCCTCATTAAAATGGCAAGACGTTTTAATAGACGGAACAAAACCAGAAAAAACTATCGTAGATCCCAATCCAATTTAATGCAATTCAAAAGTACTTACAAAAATAATGAGAACAACTCTCAGAAGTATGTACTCAATCTATCTAAGTACAAAGTCAACCATCACGAGTACTCTGTGCTCAGTAAAGGTTTAAAATTTATACCAACTCCACAAAACGGCAACATTAAAAAAGTCATATTAAACGACTTTGACGAGTTTGCTAGAAAACTCCGATGCAAGTATCATTTTGACAAAGGTGAAAATCTTCCAATTCACCCATTCAAAAAACCATCCGGTTACAACCCCCCATTCACATGTTATGCATTAGAGGATTACATTGACAAAACTAAATTAGAATTGTCATCTATTCCAATCAAGAAAATTCACAATAATACGTCTAAGCTTGAAAGAGAAGCACTGACGTCTCTGAGAAACAATAACAATATTGTTATCAAAAAAGCGGACAAAAGCAATACAATTGTTATTATGGACAAAGACCAATATATTGCAGAGGCCATGCGTCAACTTAAATCAAAACATTACATGCAAGTTGATAAACCAGATCTACATAACTTGCATCATATCATACAAAATAGAGTAACGCAAATGTACTCTAAGGGCTCAATAGATAAGGAAACGTATCGTTATCTCTGCGATAACAAACCATCGCTAAAATGCGGTCATCTCTACTTGCTCCCTAAAATACACAAAATCAAAGATGAAGTCCGATATGCCCTTCAAAACGGCCAGTGCAGCATCAGACAACTACCACCTGGCCGCCCGATTATTTCACAGTGTGATACGCCAACACGGAAAATCGGCGCATACTGCGATTACTTTCTCATTCCCATAGTACAAAATCAATCAACTTATATTAAGGACACCGCCGATTTTATCAATAAAATCGAGACTCTCGAACTTCCAGCAGAAGTGTTACTAATTACATATGATGTAACTAGTATGTATACCAACATGGAATTCGGCGAATTACTCAGTGCCGTCAATGAAACTTACAAAAACGCTAACAAACCACAAATCGACATTCCTTATCCAGAGACCGAAGATCTTATCTTCTTATTGAAATGCGTCTTAGAAAACAATTACTTTGAGTTCAATGGAAAATATTTTAAACAAATCATAGGATGCAGTATGGGTGCAATACCATCTCCAGAAATTTCAGATACAAGAATGTATCAAATCACCAACTATATAATGTCAAAATTCAAATTCGCCAATCGAGTTCTTTACCACGGGCGATTTAGAGACGATGGTTTTATAGCCTTCAACGGTACACAAAATGAAATTCTACAATTTTTTGACATCGGCAATACATGTCACGAACACCTGAAATTCACGTATGAAATCTCAGAAAAAAGCGTCAATTTTCTGGACACTACTATATACAAAGGCATAAGGTTTCAGGAAAATAACATACTTGATATCAAGTCATATGTAAAACCAACAAACAATTTTCAATATCTACACAGAAAAAGCACCCACAGCCCTTCTGTCTTTAAAGGGTTTATAAAAGGCGAATGCATCAGACATACAAGAAATACCAGTGATCCTTGTATTCTATCTACAATTCTAACGGATTTCAAGACACACCTATCAAAGAGAGGTTACTCTGATAAAGAAATAGATCCCATTATTCGTACAATGGAAAACACAAATAGAAAAAAGTTCTTGGTGAAAACAGATCTGAAATGCAAACAACGACAACCAAATGTCATGATAACCAAGTACAACCCACATTTTAAGGGTCTCAAAAAGCGCATCCTGAAATACTGGAATGTCCTTAAAAATGATGAAATATGCAAAGAATTATTTACCAAGGAACCTATAATCGCCTACAGTAAACACAAGAATATCGGCGAAATGATAATTCAATCACGATTACAATAATGTAAAAATCATAATAGGTAGACCCCTGATGAGGCGGGCCTTAAGAGTTAAAATCATAACTCTATTAAAAACCGCCGAAACACTCTATGCATCCATAATAACAATATCATTGTATAACGTGTACTCATAATGTGGTCTAGAGTGTCGGGTCTTAATAAATTTACAACAAGTTTGGTTGATTGATGTCGTTTTTTTCAAACTTGTGATCAGGGACAATGTCCCACCGGCATCATCCCGTGTATCGCCTACCAGTGACAGCGATCAGCTTGTTACAATTTATTAGGGTCTCTCCCCTCAGACCACCTTGAGTGATGAAGATCCGCAAACTCAAAGAACTTCGATTCGCATCTCCCTAACAATTGTCACATCCGGTCAGCCATTCAAATGTACGTTACTTCAAAGATATTTCACAGCTTACAGTGGTCGTCACCAATAAAATCTGTTTCCTACGACAAAATATAAGGCAGTGTACCAACTTCACGCCCCTCATTCTTCTAATATGTTCCATAGATTCAACAAACTTTCACTTAAGAAACAATCTACTGTTAGTAACATGCAGAACAACAATTATGAAACCAGAATGGATGACGATTTGGTCCCTTCTAACCAGGAAGCTTTATTCGCTATCCCAGACCTTGATCTGACAATCACCCTTCCAGAGGGAAATGATAACTCCTCCACTATAATTTCTGAAGGACTGGGAGAAATCCGCCAAACCCTTCAAAATCGCCTGACCCTGGCAAAGAGAAAGGAAAGTCTGCGCTACGGCATCCAGACAGGAAGATTTCCGGCTTGGTTTTATACCCGGTCTCACTGTGCGCTGAACTTGGACAATGAAGGGAATGAGAAGTTTGAAAAATTCTGGCGAGATCTGGCCGAATCCCAGAATAAACAAACAGCACAGTTAGTCCTTGACTATGTGGAGGCCGAAATAAAAGCCAAGGAAATGGAGAGTAATCAAATCCGAATTCAGACTCTCCAAGCAGTAAGGCGCCAGTCTGTTGATTTTGAAAGTGAAAAGCGTCGCTTTGACGAAAACATTACTAAAATCAACCAAGAACAGATATCGGAAATCCAGGAATTTAGAAGCAGGCTAGCAACGGCAACCCAATCTAACTCCCAAACGCGGGACCAATCCAAAAGACCGCGCGGAAGACCTTTCCGTAGACCTGGACCTCGCAGACAACAATCGAGAGGGAGGCCATATTAACACTTATAATATTTTTAACTGACCAACGGAATGTCCAAATTAAAAGTCCGGGAAACAATTTACCCAAAATGAACATAGCGTTTCTGTGACAATGTGATGCACAATTTACTATGTGATTGGATTGATCAAGAACATGTAAAGTTTAATAACTAACGTTGTTAGTTAAAGCTCAAATTACTACTGTAATGCTTACAGATCATGTGATACCAGAATATACCATTTTACTTGCATTATTTGCTTTTTTGTTTTTATTCATTATCATCCGATTGTTTACACAAAGTTGTGCTGTTGTTAGTTAGGTGTATTAGCCTCATTTTCAAACGGGGCGTAGTTTGAAGCCACGTGTTATCTTAACTGATATCTTCCCAAGGATTTTAACAAACCAGTTACTTTCCTCTACTACATCGACCAGTCGTTTAGTAGACGGAACTTTTGATTCTCATAAGTAACAAAGATCTACTTCATTTTTGGTCATTCCTCATTAAAATGGCAAGACGTTTTAATAGACGGAACAAAACCAGAAAAAACTATCGTAGATCCCAATCCAATTTAATGCAATTCAAAAGTACTTACAAAAATAATGAGAACAACTCTCAGAAGTATGTACTCAATCTATCTAAGTACAAAGTCAACCATCACGAGTACTCTGTGCTCAGTAAAGGTTTAAAATTTATACCAACTCCACAAAACGGCAACATTAAAAAAGTCATATTAAACGACTTTGACGAGTTTGCTAGAAAACTCCGATGCAAGTATCATTTTGACAAAGGTGAAAATCTTCCAATTCACCCATTCAAAAAACCATCCGGTTACAACCCCCCATTCACATGTTATGCATTAGAGGATTACATTGACAAAACTAAATTAGAATTGTCATCTATTCCAATCAAGAAAATTCACAATAATACGTCTAAGCTTGAAAGAGAAGCACTGACGTCTCTGAGAAACAATAACAATATTGTTATCAAAAAAGCGGACAAAAGCAATACAATTGTTATTATGGACAAAGACCAATATATTGCAGAGGCCATGCGTCAACTTAAATCAAAACATTACATGCAAGTTGATAAACCAGATCTACATAACTTGCATCATATCATACAAAATAGAGTAACGCAAATGTACTCTAAGGGCTCAATAGATAAGGAAACGTATCGTTATCTCTGCGATAACAAACCATCGCTAAAATGCGGTCATCTCTACTTGCTCCCTAAAATACACAAAATCAAAGATGAAGTCCGATATGCCCTTCAAAACGGCCAGTGCAGCATCAGACAACTACCACCTGGCCGCCCGATTATTTCACAGTGTGATACGCCAACACGGAAAATCGGCGCATACTGCGATTACTTTCTCATTCCCATAGTACAAAATCAATCAACTTATATTAAGGACACCGCCGATTTTATCAATAAAATCGAGACTCTCGAACTTCCAGCAGAAGTGTTACTAATTACATATGATGTAACTAGTATGTATACCAACATGGAATTCGGCGAATTACTCAGTGCCGTCAATGAAACTTACAAAAACGCTAACAAACCACAAATCGACATTCCTTATCCAGAGACCGAAGATCTTATCTTCTTATTGAAATGCGTCTTAGAAAACAATTACTTTGAGTTCAATGGAAAATATTTTAAACAAATCATAGGATGCAGTATGGGTGCAATACCATCTCCAGAAATTTCAGATACAAGAATGTATCAAATCACCAACTATATAATGTCAAAATTCAAATTCGCCAATCGAGTTCTTTACCACGGGCGATTTAGAGACGATGGTTTTATAGCCTTCAACGGTACACAAAATGAAATTCTACAATTTTTTGACATCGGCAATACATGTCACGAACACCTGAAATTCACGTATGAAATCTCAGAAAAAAGCGTCAATTTTCTGGACACTACTATATACAAAGGCATAAGGTTTCAGGAAAATAACATACTTGATATCAAGTCATATGTAAAACCAACAAACAATTTTCAATATCTACACAGAAAAAGCACCCACAGCCCTTCTGTCTTTAAAGGGTTTATAAAAGGCGAATGCATCAGACATACAAGAAATACCAGTGATCCTTGTATTCTATCTACAATTCTAACGGATTTCAAGACACACCTATCAAAGAGAGGTTACTCTGATAAAGAAATAGATCCCATTATTCGTACAATGGAAAACACAAATAGAAAAAAGTTCTTGGTGAAAACAGATCTGAAATGCAAACAACGACAACCAAATGTCATGATAACCAAGTACAACCCACATTTTAAGGGTCTCAAAAAGCGCATCCTGAAATACTGGAATGTCCTTAAAAATGATGAAATATGCAAAGAATTATTTACCAAGGAACCTATAATCGCCTACAGTAAACACAAGAATATCGGCGAAATGATAATTCAATCACGATTACAATAATGTAAAAATCATAATAGGTAGACCCCTGATGAGGCGGGCCTTAAGAGTTAAAATCATAACTCTATTAAAAACCGCCGAAACACTCTATGCATCCATAATAACAATATCATTGTATAACGTGTACTCATAATGTGGTCTAGAGTGTCGGGTCTTAATAAATTTACAACAAGTTTGGTTGATTGATGTCGTTTTTTTCAAACTTGTGATCAGGGACAATGTCCCACCGGCATCATCCCGTGTATCGCCTACCAGTGACAGCGATCAGCTTGTTACAATTTATTAGGGTCTCTCCCCTCAGACCACCTTGAGTGATGAAGATCCGCAAACTCAAAGAACTTCGATTCGCATCTCCCTAACAATTGTCACATCCGGTCAGCCATTCAAATGTACGTTACTTCAAAGATATTTCACAGCTTACAGTGGTCGTCACCAATAAAATCTGTTTCCTACGACAAAATATAAGGCAGTGTACCAACTTCACGCCCCTCATTCTTCTAATATGTTCCATAGATTCAACAAACTTTCACTTAAGAAACAATCTACTGTTAGTAACATGCAGAACAACAATTATGAAACCAGAATGGATGACGATTTGGTCCCTTCTAACCAGGAAGCTTTATTCGCTATCCCAGACCTTGATCTGACAATCACCCTTCCAGAGGGAAATGATAACTCCTCCACTATAATTTCTGAAGGACTGGGAGAAATCCGCCAAACCCTTCAAAATCGCCTGACCCTGGCAAAGAGAAAGGAAAGTCTGCGCTACGGCATCCAGACAGGAAGATTTCCGGCTTGGTTTTATACCCGGTCTCACTGTGCGCTGAACTTGGACAATGAAGGGAATGAGAAGTTTGAAAAATTCTGGCGAGATCTGGCCGAATCCCAGAATAAACAAACAGCACAGTTAGTCCTTGACTATGTGGAGGCCGAAATAAAAGCCAAGGAAATGGAGAGTAATCAAATCCGAATTCAGACTCTCCAAGCAGTAAGGCGCCAGTCTGTTGATTTTGAAAGTGAAAAGCGTCGCTTTGACGAAAACATTACTAAAATCAACCAAGAACAGATATCGGAAATCCAGGAATTTAGAAGCAGGCTAGCAACGGCAACCCAATCTAACTCCCAAACGCGGGACCAATCCAAAAGACCGCGCGGAAGACCTTTCCGTAGACCTGGACCTCGCAGACAACAATCGAGAGGGAGGCCATATTAACACTTATAATATTTTTAACTGACCAACGGAATGTCCAAATTAAAAGTCCGGGAAACAATTTACCCAAAATGAACATAGCGTTTCTGTGACAATGTGATGCACAATTTACTATGTGATTGGATTGATCAAGAACATGTAAAGTTTAATAACTAACGTTGTTAGTTAAAGCTCAAATTACTACTGTAATGCTTACAGATCATGTGATACCAGAATATACCATTTTACTTGCATTATTTGCTTTTTTGTTTTTATTCATTATCATCCGATTGTTTACACAAAGTTGTGCTGTTGTTAGTTAGGTGTATTAGCCTCATTTTCAAACGGGGCGTAGTTTGAAGCCACGTGTTATCTTAACTGATATCTTCCCAAGGATTTTAACAAACCAGTTACTTTCCTCTACTACATCGACCAGTCGTTTAGTAGACGGAACTTTTGATTCTCATAAGTAACAAAGATCTACTTCATTTTTGGTCATTCCTCATTAAAATGGCAAGACGTTTTAATAGACGGAACAAAACCAGAAAAAACTATCGTAGATCCCAATCCAATTTAATGCAATTCAAAAGTACTTACAAAAATAATGAGAACAACTCTCAGAAGTATGTACTCAATCTATCTAAGTACAAAGTCAACCATCACGAGTACTCTGTGCTCAGTAAAGGTTTAAAATTTATACCAACTCCACAAAACGGCAACATTAAAAAAGTCATATTAAACGACTTTGACGAGTTTGCTAGAAAACTCCGATGCAAGTATCATTTTGACAAAGGTGAAAATCTTCCAATTCACCCATTCAAAAAACCATCCGGTTACAACCCCCCATTCACATGTTATGCATTAGAGGATTACATTGACAAAACTAAATTAGAATTGTCATCTATTCCAATCAAGAAAATTCACAATAATACGTCTAAGCTTGAAAGAGAAGCACTGACGTCTCTGAGAAACAATAACAATATTGTTATCAAAAAAGCGGACAAAAGCAATACAATTGTTATTATGGACAAAGACCAATATATTGCAGAGGCCATGCGTCAACTTAAATCAAAACATTACATGCAAGTTGATAAACCAGATCTACATAACTTGCATCATATCATACAAAATAGAGTAACGCAAATGTACTCTAAGGGCTCAATAGATAAGGAAACGTATCGTTATCTCTGCGATAACAAACCATCGCTAAAATGCGGTCATCTCTACTTGCTCCCTAAAATACACAAAATCAAAGATGAAGTCCGATATGCCCTTCAAAACGGCCAGTGCAGCATCAGACAACTACCACCTGGCCGCCCGATTATTTCACAGTGTGATACGCCAACACGGAAAATCGGCGCATACTGCGATTACTTTCTCATTCCCATAGTACAAAATCAATCAACTTATATTAAGGACACCGCCGATTTTATCAATAAAATCGAGACTCTCGAACTTCCAGCAGAAGTGTTACTAATTACATATGATGTAACTAGTATGTATACCAACATGGAATTCGGCGAATTACTCAGTGCCGTCAATGAAACTTACAAAAACGCTAACAAACCACAAATCGACATTCCTTATCCAGAGACCGAAGATCTTATCTTCTTATTGAAATGCGTCTTAGAAAACAATTACTTTGAGTTCAATGGAAAATATTTTAAACAAATCATAGGATGCAGTATGGGTGCAATACCATCTCCAGAAATTTCAGATACAAGAATGTATCAAATCACCAACTATATAATGTCAAAATTCAAATTCGCCAATCGAGTTCTTTACCACGGGCGATTTAGAGACGATGGTTTTATAGCCTTCAACGGTACACAAAATGAAATTCTACAATTTTTTGACATCGGCAATACATGTCACGAACACCTGAAATTCACGTATGAAATCTCAGAAAAAAGCGTCAATTTTCTGGACACTACTATATACAAAGGCATAAGGTTTCAGGAAAATAACATACTTGATATCAAGTCATATGTAAAACCAACAAACAATTTTCAATATCTACACAGAAAAAGCACCCACAGCCCTTCTGTCTTTAAAGGGTTTATAAAAGGCGAATGCATCAGACATACAAGAAATACCAGTGATCCTTGTATTCTATCTACAATTCTAACGGATTTCAAGACACACCTATCAAAGAGAGGTTACTCTGATAAAGAAATAGATCCCATTATTCGTACAATGGAAAACACAAATAGAAAAAAGTTCTTGGTGAAAACAGATCTGAAATGCAAACAACGACAACCAAATGTCATGATAACCAAGTACAACCCACATTTTAAGGGTCTCAAAAAGCGCATCCTGAAATACTGGAATGTCCTTAAAAATGATGAAATATGCAAAGAATTATTTACCAAGGAACCTATAATCGCCTACAGTAAACACAAGAATATCGGCGAAATGATAATTCAATCACGATTACAATAATGTAAAAATCATAATAGGTAGACCCCTGATGAGGCGGGCCTTAAGAGTTAAAATCATAACTCTATTAAAAACCGCCGAAACACTCTATGCATCCATAATAACAATATCATTGTATAACGTGTACTCATAATGTGGTCTAGAGTGTCGGGTCTTAATAAATTTACAACAAGTTTGGTTGATTGATGTCGTTTTTTTCAAACCGGTAATGTCCAGTCAACCCTCAAAAGGAATTGGGTTTACACGACCATTAACAGACTTAGCTAACCTGACGAAAAGAGGAAATTTCGTATAATACAGTTATAATGGGATATCTTTCAAGGGGCTGGCTAACCCCCTGTATCCCATATTTGGGCCTTCATTTTTGGTGAGGATGGGGCCCCGGGAATGTCCATTGACCCTCAAAAGGAATTGGGTTTACACGGCCATGAACAGGCTTAGCTAGCCTGGCGAAAATAGGAAATTTCGTATAATACAGTTATAATGGGATATCATTCAAGGGGCTGGCTAAAACCCTGTATCCCATATTTGGGCCTTCATATTTGGTGAGGATGGGGCCCCGGGAATGTCCAGTCGACCCTCAAAAAGAATTGGGTTTACACGGCCACGAACAGGCTTACCTAGCCTGGCGAAAATTGGAAATTTCGTATAATACAATAATACAGTTATATTGGGATATCTTTCAAGGGGCTGGCTAACACCCTGTATCCCATATTTGGGCCTTCATTTTTGGTGATGATAGGGCCCCGGGAATGGCAAGTCGACCCTCAAAAGGAATTGGGTTTACACGGCCATTAACAGGCTTAGCTAGCCTGGCGAAAATAGGAAATTTCGTATAATACAGTTATAGTGGGATATCTTTCAAGGGGCTGGCTAACACCCTGTATCCCATATTTGGGCCTTCATATTTGGTGAGGATGGGGCCCCGGGAATGCCCAGTCGACCCTCAAAAGGAATTGGGTTTACACGACCAATAACAGGCTGACCTAGCCTGGCGAAAATACGAAATTTCGTATAATAAAGTTATAATGGGATATCTTTGAAGGGGCTGGCTAACCCCCTGTGTCCCATATTTGGGCCTTCATTTTTTGTGATGATGGGGCCCCGGGGATGTCAAGTCGACCCTCAAAAAGAATTGGGTTTACACGGCCATGAACAGGCTTAGCTAGCCTGGCGAAAATAGGAAATTTTGTATAATACAGTTATAATGGGATATCTTTCAAGGGGCTGGCTTACCCCCTGTATCCCATATTTGGGCCTTCATTTTTTGTGAGGATGGGGTCCCGGGAATGTCCAGTCGACCCTCAAAAGGAATTGGGTTTACACGGCCATGAACAGGCTTACCTAGCCTGGCGAATATAGGAAATTTCGTATAATACAGTTATAATGGGATATCTTTCAAGGGGCTGGCTTACCCTCTGTATCCCATATTTGGGCCTTAATATCTGGTGAGGATGGGGCCCCGGGAATGTCCAGTCGACCCTCCAAAGGAATTGGGTTTACACGGCCATTTACAGGCTTTGCTAGCCTGGCGAAAATACGAAATTTCGTACAATACAGTTATAGTGGGATATCTTTCAAGGGGCTGGCTTACCCTCTGTATCCCATATTTGGGCCTTAATATCTGGTGAGGATGGGGCTTCGGGAATGTCCAGTCGACCCTTAAAAGGAATTGGGTTTACACGGCCATTAACAGGCTTAGCTAGCCTGGCGAAAATAGGAAATTTCGTATAATACAGTTATAGTGGGATATCATTCAAGGGGCTGGCTTACCCCCTGTATCCCATATTTGGGCCTTCATTTTTGATGAGGATAGGGCCCCGGGAATGTCCAGTCGACCCTCAAAAGGAATTGGGTTTACACGGCCATTAACAGGCTTAGCTAGACTGGCGAAAATACGAAATGTCGTATAATACAGTTATAGTGGGATATCTTTCGAGGGGCTGGTTAACACTGTGTATCCCATATTTGGGCCTTCATATTTTGTGAGGATGGGGGCTCGGGAATGTCCAGTCGACCCTCAAAAGGAATTGGGTTTACACGGCCATGAACAGGCTTACCTAGCCTGGCGAAAATAGGAAATTTCGTATAACACAGTTATAATGGGATATCTTTCAAGGGGCTGGCTAACCCCCTGTATCCCATATTTGGGACTTCATTTTTGGTGAGGATGGGGCCCCTTTACAAATAATTAATTGCTTCGGTGGTGCTTTAATACCGTTGAATCGGGAGAAACTGTTTTTATTTAAGATATAATAAATCTGTAACTAATATATTTCTTTCCAAGTTGAAACTAACTATTTACTAATCAACTATATTCGATAATTAATTTCTCATCATGTAATATTATTCAAAATGTGTATGTATTTTGACATGTCTATATATTGGTGTTGGTATTTAATTATACATACATGTTTTAAATATATGAATAAACATGTATGCTAATGCTTTATGTCTGTAACCTTTCAATCATACAATCGCTTCCTCTTGTGGATATGTGTATTGTACATTATGAATGTTTATTGTAAAATCTTCCTGTTACCCCTATGAGGGTTGTGTATAATTAATAAATAATTTGAATTGAAATTCACAGCTTTAAAGAATAATTGTATCGAATTATTAAATTTTTATGATAGATTTTGAAGACTTGTTATAATTCATAAAAAAGGTATTTGCTTATCAAGATATAGGATATTTCTGGCACCCACATTCAAAACTGTTTAACAGATGCTACTTCCCTGATACATTCAATTTAGAACATGTGCAAACTAGGAATATATATAGCTAGGACAGCGCACCAGTGGTGACTCAAACGCTTCGGATTCGCAGGCTAGGTGATGGTAGTGGTTGTAGAAAAATAACATCGAAAGAAATTGATTTAAACCATGCCAATAGTGCAATATCATTTAAAATCATGAAATAGATATTGGCACACCACATTTCGTTCTTTAAACGAAATGCTTTGGTATGTACAGCAGTGTGAAAAAGCCAAGAATCAAATGAAAAAAAAATATTTTAAGTTCTCACGAATTTGCTATATATGTTCGAACAAATAAATTAATTGATTTTAAAGACTAATTTAGAGTCAGTTAGACTATCGGATCTGGCAATGATGTAGATTACGAGGAGGAGGGGGTAAGTGCAGTAATCAATCCACTCATTTCCTGGATTGTCTGTTTTCCTTTAAACGATAAATTATTATATGCAAATAAATGCATACATGTACTATTTTTTTTATATTTATACGATATCTGACATATTTTACTGACAGAATATGTTTTCCAATATATGAGAATATAAGTTTTCCAAATCTATCACAATTTTTCAAGTCGATAAAGAGTGGGAGTATTTCTTCTGGCGTAGCGTGAATTTTTCTATCATAGTTACCAACGAACAAACCTACGTTACCCTAGAATTGGCATCTCCATGCGCGGATCTAGAGGAGGGAGTCCCCCCCCCCGCCAAAAAATTATCCCTCAGACACCCCCTAACCCTTTCGAGAGAAATTTTCTGAATCCGGGCACCGTCCTGTAAACTATGTGTATCCATGGTTTATATGTTGGTATAACAGAGAGAGAGAGAGAGAGAGAGAGAGAGAGAGAGAGAGAGAGAGAGAGAGAGAGAGAGAGAGAGAGAAAGAAGAGAAAGAAGAGAGACAGACAGTCAAGTCGATAAAGAGTGGGAGTATTTCTTCTGGCGTAGCGTGAATTTTTCTATCATAGTTACCAAAGAACAAACCTACGTTACCCTAGAATTGGCATCTCCATGGAGGGAGTCACCCCCCCTCCCCGCCAAACAAAATTATCTCTCAGACCCCCCCCCCCTAACCTTCGCGAGAGAAATTTTCTGCATCCGGGCATCGTCCTGTAAACTAAGTGGACATTTTACACCTGTGTATCCATGGTTTATATGTTGGTATAACAGAGAGAGAGAGAGAGAGAGAGAGAGAGAGAGAGAGAGAGAGAGAGAGAGTTAGTTGGAGATAAAGAAGAGAGAGACAGTCAGACAGAGAAAGAGAGAGAGAGGGAGTAAGAGAGAGAGAGAGAGAGAGAGAGAGAGAGAGAGAGAGAGAGAGAGAGAGAGAGAGAGAGAGAGAGAGAGGGTGCTTTCAAGATCAAGAAAAATTCACCCAAAAGGAGGGGTGAAATATAATTTTGTTTGCCGGGGGAGGGGTCCGACCCTCTCCATCTAGATCTACCCATATAGTTGCCCACTCTAGGTACACTGATTTTTTCTTTGGTATCTATACAGATATAAATATAATGTCAATTGACAAAGTCATATACACATCGCCTCCTTTACATGGAAAAGTTGAAAAACATTGAGAAGCAATTGGTCGAATAAAAGACATATTTCAGGTGTGTGTGTGGGGGGGGGGTGTTATTGCTGATAATTAACTATTTGGAAGCATAGTGTTGATTAACCTGTTAAGAAATAAACAAGACTAGTCAATTTTTTGTCGTGCGCGGTTATTTTTACATATTGAAGGCTACCTTGACTTTTATGTCAACAAACTGATATGGTATTTTGGTAGGTGGCATGGGACAGTTTCGCACGAAAGACCCTGTCAAATTTTACAAAAAGGAGTAAATATGGGGCTTTGGTGGTTACTTGAAGGCCATAAATTGGTATAATATTTATTCATTTACGTTTTGGTGAGAATCAGCCCTTTTATCAGATAAGAATAGAAAATGCGAAACTGTGGCCTAAATTTTCACTTTCGATTTTATAATGGAACATGGGGGGGGGGGGGGGGACAGAACATGAAATCTCATTCGAAGGGAAAGTGATTGATCTTTCCCATACTTGAAAACAGGATTTAAAAAATTTAAAACAAAACTGCATCTCGTGATTCAGCAAAGAAAGAAGACATAAACCATAAGACATAAATATAAAAGAAATTTAGATAACAAAGCTACGTGTAAAATAAGGTGTATATAATTTATTAACATATCATAATTAATCGCTACACCAACAAAAGACAGGGCATTCTCGGGGCCCCACCTCCTCCAAATATGAAGGCCCAAATATGGGATACAGGGTGTTAGCCAGCCCTTTGAAAGATATCCCATTATAACTGTATTGTACGAAATTTCCAATTTTCGCCAGGCTAGCTTAGCCTGTTAACGGTCGTGTAAACCCAATTCCTTTTGAGGGTCGACTGGGCATTCCCGGGGCGCCACCTCCTCCAAATATGAAGGCCCAAATATGGGATACAGGGTGTTAGCCAGCCCCTTCAAAGATATCCCATTATAACTGTATTGTACGAAATTTCCAATTTTCGCCAGGCTAGCTAAGCCTGTTAACGGTCGTGTAAACCCAATTCCTTTTGAGGGTCGACTGGGCATTCCCGGGGCCTCACCTCCTTAAATTTGAAGGCCCAAATATGGGATACAGTGTGTTAGCCAGCCCCTTCAAAGATATCCCATTATAACTGTATTGTACGAAATTTACAATATTCGCCAGGCTAGCTAAGCCGTTAACGGTCGTGTAAACCCAATTCCTTTTGAGGGTCGACTGGGCATTCCCGGGGCGCCACCTCCTCCAAATATGAAGGCCCAAATATGGGATACAGGGTGTTAGCCAGCCCCTTCAAAGATATCCCATTATAACTGTATTGTACGAAATTTTCAATTTTCGCCAGGCTAGCTTAGCCTGTTAACGGTCGTGTAAACCCAATTCCTTTTGAGGGTCGACTGGGCATTCCCGGAGCCCCACCTCCTCCAAATATGAAGGCCCAAATTTGGGACACAGTGTGTTAGCCAGCCCCTTGAAAGATATCCCATTATAACTGTATTATACGAAATTTCCAATTTTCGCCAGGCTAGCTAAGCCTGTTAACGGTCGTGTAAACCCAATTCCTTTTGAGGGTCGACTGGGCATTCCCGGGGTCCCACCTCCTCCAAATATGAAGGCCCAAATATGGGATACAGGGTGTTAGCCAGCCCTTTGAAAGATATCCCATTATAACTGTATTGTACGAAATTTCCAATTTTCGCCAGGCTAGCTTAGCCTGTTAACGGTCGTGTAAACCCAATTCCTTTTGAGGGTCGACTGGGCATTCCCGGGGCGCCACCTCCTCCAAATATGAAGGCCCAAATATGGGATACAGGGTGTTAGCCAGCCCCTTCAAAGATATCCCATTATAACTGTATTGTACGAAATTTCCAATTTTCGCCAGGCTAGCTTAGCCTGTTAACGGTCGTGTAAACCCAATTCCTTTTGAGGGTCGACTGGGCATTCCCGGGGCCTCACCTTCTTAAATTTGAAGGCCCAAATATGGGATACAGGGTGTTAGCCAGCCCCTTGAAAGATATCCCATTATAACTGTATTGTACGAAATTTCCAATATTCGCCAGGCTAGCTAAGCCGTTAACGGTCGTGTAAACCCAATTCCTTTTGAGGGTCGACTGGGCATTCCCGGGGCCCTACCTCCTCCAAATATGAAGGCCCAAATATGGGATACAGGGTGTTAGCCAGCCCCTTGAAAGATATCCCATTATAACTGTATTGTACGAAATTTTCAATTTTCGCCAGGCTAGCTTAGCCTGTTAACGGTCGTGTAAACCCAATTCCTTTTGAGGGTCGACTGGGCATTCCCGGGGCGCCACCTCCTCCAAATATGAAGGCCCAAATATGGGATACAGGGAATAAGCCAGCCCCTTGAAAGATATCCCATTATAACTGTATTGTACGAAATTTCCAATTTTCGCCAGGCTAGCTAAGCCTGTTAACGGTCGTGTAAACCCAATTCCTTTTGAGGGTCGACTGGGCATTCCCGGGGCCTCACCTCCTTAAATTTGAAGGCCCAAATATGGGATACAGGGTGTTAGCCAGCCCCTTGAAAGATATCCCATTATAACTGTATTGTACGAAATTTCCAATATTCGCCAGGCTAGCTAAGCCGTTAACGGTCGTGTAAACCCAATTCCTTTTGAGGGTCGACTGGGCATTCCCGGGGCCCTACCTCCTTCAAATATGAAGGCCCAAATATGGGATACGTGGTGTTAGCCAGCCCCTTCAAAGATATCCCATTATAACTGTATTGTACGAAATTTCCAATTTTCGCCAGGCTAGCGAAGCCTGTTAACGGTCGTGTAAATCCAATTCCTTTTGAGGGTCGACTGGGCATTCCCGGGGCCCCACCTCCTCCAAATATGAAGGCCCAAATATGGGATACAGGGTGTTAGCCAGCCCCTTGAAAGATATCCCATTATAACTGTATTGTACGAAATTTCCAATTTTCGCCAGGCTAGCTAAGCCTGTTAACGGTCGTGTAAACCCAATTCCTTTTGAGGGTCGACTGGGCATTCCCGGGGTCCCACCTCCTCCAAATATGAAGGCCCAAATATGGGATACAGGGTGTTAGCCAGCCCCTTCAAAGATATCCCATTATAACTGTATTGTACGAAATTTTGTATTTTCGCCAGGCTAGCTAAGCCTGTTAACGGTCGTGTAAACCCAATTCCTTTTGAGGGTCGACTGGGCATACCCGGGGCTCCACCTCCTCCAAATATGAAGGCCCAAATATGGGATACAGGGTGTTAGCCAGCCCCTTCAAAGATATCCCATTATAACTGTATTGTACGAAATTTCCAATTTTCGCCAGGCTAGCTAAGCCTGTTAACGGTCGTGTAAACCCAATTCCTTTTGAGGGTCGACTGGGCATTCCCGAGACCCCACCTCCTCCAAATATGAAGGCCCAAATATGGGATACAGGGAATAAGCCAGCCCCTTGAAAGATATCCCATTGCAACAGGATGATGAATTTCTTACCTTTTCGCCAGGCTAGCTAATTATGTCAATGTTCAGGTCTGGTCAGCAAGATATGATTTTTAATATATAACTGTTTCTTAACATTGAAAAAGGAAAGTTTATGTGGAATTTTAAATTTACGTTTATTAGCATGTTTACGGTAATTTGAATAGCGAACCGATCAGAGAATTCTATTCGCTATTCGAATAGTGAATAGCGAAAAGCGAATAGAACTCCAACTTCTGAATGCCTTTGAGGACGGCCTTATAATTTTCATTAATTATCCTCTTTGCAGATCAAAAGAGTCCTGGGTAATAAGTTCCAAACTTCTATTATCAAATATATGTTTATAACTTTATATCTTGTTTTGTGAACGGCAGTATTTGCAAATGCCATGAATTTTTGGTCAAGATACAAGATAAATTATCGAGATAGCTATTCCAACAAAAAGTCGGTCTTAATTGAGAAATTAGTAAATTTTCTCGACTTCACGAGATAGTTATCTTGGCTTTATGTGATATGCTATGTTGACCAAAAATTATGTGGATGGCATAAATATGCCACCATAATATTACATTTTGTTGTGATAATTATCTCAACAAGATAAGATAATTTATCTTGTATCGTGACTAAAATTTGTTGCATTTGCAAATGCTGCCATCCACAAAACGAGATAATACTTGTATAACAATTGTATAATCGTATTTCGGAACTCATTACTCAATCCTCTTACGTTTATAGAAAGGCACTTGTGCGTAATCAAAATGAAATATACCGAATAGCCCGTCAATTAGTGTGATTAATTATCTTTTAAGACCAACATGTAAAATATGCAGTACAGTGTATAGAGCGGGCAGGGAGGGATACTATCAACTCCTAACAATCTTGTAACGATCGTCGCAATGACCAAAATGACACATGAAAAACTTTTTATACTACGCACCAAGTCACTCGTGCGTGACGAGACTACTAAAAATATAATGAGGATTTTCGTAACGTCGTTAAATCAAAAACGTTAAGAAATTTATAGATTGAAACCTAATGCAATACCTTTCTGACCAAATTGAATACCCTATTGAGCAATTTAACAAGGTATTGAAAACTCTACTATATACAGCTTAAATTTATCAGGGTCAAATCTTAAAGCGGTTGACAAAATGGCGAAGGAAATGGTTTGTATTATGGACATACAAAAAATAGAAGTGTGATAAATAACACAATTTAAAAAATCCATCCCATGAAAAAAGGTCGTATAACTGACCGGAGTGATTGGTCCAATGATTAATCAATTAACACTTTTCATCCAAAAAGACCCGTGGAGGCAGCAGTGATATCATGAGAGTGGAACCATGCGACAATAGTTATTGATCTCCAGGTAGAAAATTAGACTTTTGATCATAACTCAATAGATCATTTATCAATTAATGAAAAAATGACAATAACAAAGCGTCAACCATCTCAAAAATCCATAAAACGAAATACAAATTCAAAGCAGAGCAACACGGACCTCCAAGATAGAGGTAGGATCAGGTGCCATGGAGGAGTGAGCATCCTCTGCTGACCGGTCACACCCGCCGTGTGCTCTTTGTCGTAATCGGGAAAATAAAAACCGCAGAAGTCCGTAGACAATTAGGTAATTAATTATGGTCTTACAATTAGTATGAAAAACGTCAGTCAGCATGCGACTCAGTGGAAGATTGTATTTGATGACAAGGTCGTCGTATTGACCATAGAACTTACGAAGAGATGACTTTAAATGAGACTGTTGATAGTCCTGTTTTATCAACTTGTTTGTCAGTAGCTTGCCTCGTCTTAGAAACTGTTCATACGAAAAGCATGCCCTTGCGTATCGAATTAACTGAGAGACAAAAACACCATATGCAGGTGATGAAGGTATATTGCTACATAAGTAAGGAAAGTTGACTATAGAAAAATTGAAGTCATCGCGTTTATCATAAAGTTTTGTTGTTAGGTTACCATCAATGTCCATTTCCAGTAAAATATCCAAATATGAAACAGATGACGCTGACTCTGTGGTATCTTTTATTTCAAGTTCACTGGGATATATCGAGTCGACGTAAGTATGGAAATAACAATTGTTAATTGATAATACGTCGTCGATATACCTAATTGTTGAGTTGAAGGCCACAGCCCCTACCATATCCCAAGATATGATGTGTCTATTTATTAAATCATAAGAGGAGTTCTGAGAACAAGGTTTCTTTAGGACTGATAAATGTCAATTTTCTGCTACTTTTTGATTCCCTGGATGAAATTTAAATTTTTAAAACCTTATCGCACATCTATAGGACAGCCCCTTTCATATCTTAAGATATGATGTATCGATTCATTAAATCATAAGAGGAGTTTGGGGATCTAGCTAGGTTTTTTTTAGGAATGATAATGTTAATTTTCTGCTACTTTTTGACTCCCTGGATGAAATTTAAATTTTTAAAACCTTATTGCACATCTATAGGAAAGTCTCTATCATATCCCAAGAGATGATGTAGCTACTTCATAAGTTGTAAGAGTTCTGGGAATCATACTTTTTTTTGCACAAAAAAAAACCCCGACATTTTTTGTTGCCCATCGACCTCTGTAATAAAATAACAAGAGGCCCATGGGGCCACATCGCTTACCTGAGCAACAATGGCTTTATATGGGTGTTCAAAGGATATTGTGCCATATGGCCCCTCGGTACAATAACAAAAAAAGAATGCCGTAAAGTATCCAAATTTTACGCATATTTTTGCATACACTTAATCTTTGACACTGTACCTTTATGAAATACCATTTTTACCAAAAACGAGATCCTTTGCAAGATATAAAACTAAATGTTTGGTAGAGGTACACTGTTAACTTCCAAGTACCTTTTTTTCAGTTCTGCCCCCTCCTCCCCACACTTTATAAAGCGATCAAAATATATGAGAGCATATAGGTACATTTTCTTCTTCAACTTCTTACTAGTTGTTTTATTTTATTAAAAAAAAACCTATATGTGAAAGAAGAAAATTGTACCTCAATGCGCTCAAATTTAAAAAAACATTCAAAAATTTAATTGGTCTTCTGCATTATCAATGAGTGTTGTTAACCTGGCGTGAATTCGTGCTATGGTTTATAACCTTACTCACTTGATCGTTGAATACACTTGAATGAAAAATGGTGTCCTGTGAAATGTTAAAGAGCTATTATAATCAATGCACAGGCTTCGGAACGGGGTGGGTGGGGACTAAGCCCCCCACTTTTTTTTTGCAAAGTTAGACATAGCCATACTCAAAATCCTTTTTTTTTTTTTTTTTTTTTTTTTTGCTTGTCAAGATTTCTGATAAGCTCTAGCCTACCCCATCCATTTTAAATTTGCTTCAGACACCACTGCAATGTATTGACAGGCATATCACTCTGTTTTACCACGGCCCACCCATTATTTTCATCTTTATTTAAAAACAACAAATGGCTTCAAACCAATGATTTTCCGCTGTAATATTTTCTTAAAAGCGATAATACATTTATCCCCATAACAGTAATGCGTCATAACTATGGAAAATGTTTTAAAGCGATCGTTTATATTTGTGTCTGAAAACCAACAATTTCATATAATACATCGTATTAGGAAGGGGCCCAAGAAAGTAGTTACAGTGTATCTTCTTTTAATTTTTCTGTACAAGTATTTAACGTTTAGCTAGAAATTTCTAGTAATCAATCAAAATTTCAGCGTCAATCATAAAATTATAAGCAAGATATCGAGCTCGCAATTCTGCTAGTTTGAGTAAATTTTGTTTTTGTTCAAAAGTGTTTATATTACCTATTCAGCATTTAAAATGTAAAAGAACAAAAGCAAGGCCTCAGCTCTGTGTGCAAACAGAAAATTGTGAGCAAAGCTCTGTATCTTGCTTATAATTCGAAGCTTGACACTCAAATATGGAAAGTAAATAAAAAATTGTAAACAATTAAAACAGATGAAACTTGCACTAAAACAACAAAAGATCACAATTTATTTTTCATCACATATATACCTATATAATTCTAGCAGCGAAAACAATCTCCGTTTATACTGAAAATGCTGAGCATCTTAACAAAACACGTTGCATTAATCAACCATTCAGTAGAGATCGTACCGAATTACCAATAAAATGTATAGTATTTTAATAATGTTGTAAGTGCAAATGTCAGCGCATTGAAATATTTAACCTCAATTTACATCACAAAATCGGCAAATCTATCGACAAATCTATGTTGCATGTTTCAAATATTCTCTTCGCACGTTAAGTGTTGCACAACCAGCAAATTCATCTTTGTCAACCCGTGTGTCATGCGCGTTCAACATGGCTGCTTCAAACAAAGAACTTTCGTTTTCGAGGTATGGAATACCGAACCCGAAGGTATAAACTGATTGACAGCTATTATTTCTTTATTATTAGTTACGTGAATTACTCAAATTTGAAACTGAATTAGATCATAATTTTTGCAATTTATATTTTCCTTTCCATAAGGATTATTTTGGCTAAATTACGTTTAATTTGACTCAGTAGTTCTTGAGAAGAAGATTTTTAAAAATGCACCCCCCTTTTTCACATTTTCGAGGTTTTTTCCGTTTTGAATAAAGATCAGCCTTTCATTTCTGCAATTTATATTCACCTTCTTATAAGGATACTTTTTGCCAAATTTGGTTGAATTTGGCCAAGTGGTTTTAGAGAAGAAGTTCAAAATGTAAAAAGTTTACAGACGGACGGACAGACGGACAGACAGACAGACGGACAGACGGACGACGGACAACGGGTGATCAGAAAAGCTCACTTGAGCTTTCAGCTCAGGTGAGCTAAAAATTATTAAACCTGATCACACATCAAAATGACACCCCAATCATATTCTAGTAGATCTTTTGGCTACTGCAAAAAATGTTGACTTTTTGAAATCAGACTTTTGTTTAAAAAAAACCGTAATTTTTCAGCCACTTAATGATCCCCAAGACAAAATTGAAATTTCCGACACCTTATTGCGCATCTATAGGACACCCTAAACTTATTCCAAGAGATGATTTGTCTACTGTTGAAAATGTAAGAGGAGTTCGAGGAACCAGGGGGTTTTGTGTGTGAAAAAACGTCATTTTTTTCCAATTATTTGACCCCCAGGACTACCAGAGAATTTTTGAAACCTTTTTATAACACAACATGACACCCCAAATCAAACTCCAAGAGTTCAGTTTGCTGGTTTATAAGATGTAAGAGCAGTTTGAGAAAGTAAAACGTGACGGTCGGACGGACGGACGGACGGACCGGGGTAACAACAATATACCTGAACTTTCTTTAGAAAGTGCAGGTATAAAAATCAATTAACAAAGCTCATTAAATGTGTACAACACTTCACAACCTCTCGGTAATCATTCTTCAATAAACTCTAAATGCTCTTTTGTTGAGAGTGGCTGGAGCATATCGCTGCAATACTTTTTGTCTGCTCATCGTAAACTATCTGTGCAGACAATGTGAAAAACATAAGGTGGTAGTCGTGATTGTATAGATGTAGATTGAAGAAAAAATAGAAAGTGGAGCAGTAATTGGTAGCTGCTCATAAACTGATCTATAGCTGAATGTGGGTATACTGAAAGAGTTTAGTGTTCATTGCATTTGTAGGCTTCCATACTGTATTGAATTGGTCAGTCATGTGATTTAGATGCACCTCCAGATTACCAGAATGTAGACCAGATTGCGTTGTCAGTGTTGGGATTATTAGGGAGGCTGTAAGTACCTGTAATTATTATACTTTATAATAAACAGCCACATTAGGCGGTAACACATTGCATGATTATAATTTAAAAGAATATATTTCAAAATAACCATTTCTTCCGGTCATAAAAAAATAATTTACGTTATTTATGTTATTTATATGATTTGAATGATTTATAGCTATCCAATTAATGCAGTTGCAAAGTTTTATTCATTCATTGATGCATGAAAATGGATAAACTTGAGCTTTCATTTATCTAGGTCAAGTCTGAATCTAGTGCGAACGAGTCTGATCAGCCTTGTGTTTAAACTAATAAAAGATTATTTTCCTTAGCGACCTGTTTTTTAATCAACAAGAAATTTGTAATGGTAGTAGATATCATGAACTAATAATAAAAAAAGTGTCGTTAACAATTGAATGTATTATAGGCGGTATTATTTTCTATCGTTTTAGCATGGGTTATCTATACCGTAACTAATGGGCGGATACTGGCTAAATATAGATTGGGAAATCATTGACTCAGACAGAAAATAAACCAAATTTGTATTTCAGTAAAGAAAACAAATCAATTATAAATTAGAGTTATAATTAAAGTGGATGAATACTGAGTAATTACTGAACTTAAGTCAGTTCACAATGTTCCAACTTTACAACGGTAGTTTCAAACTTTAATTTTGATTTTGAATATAAATTTTTAACTGTACAGGTTTGAATAAAATGAACAGGTTGGCTCACTTTCCTCTTTTATTCTAAATTTTCAGCATCTTTTGCTTAAATCTACCTCCATGATAAATTTACTGTCCGTCTTTGCTTTTCGACTGTAAGTGCGCATTTGAGCGGAATAAAATATTCAAAGTCTAAATCGCGCGCCCGCATGTGTCAGGTGACAAACAATATAAGGAAACCCTATTCTGTTTCATCATCTAGCCATTCTGATCACTTCCGCTGCGCCTTCTCGTGCCCCTTTTATACTCTCTATAGGGAAGCTAAAGAAAACCAATAAAAACTTGTACGGTAACTAATACTAGTATAAGATGTTTTAGTAAATAAAGAGCGTCGTGACATTTGATTTCTTATCGATTAAAATAATTCATATGTTGAATTACGATAACTTGGCAGTTTTTATTGCAGACTCCAACTGACCAGCATGGACCCTAGTGCCCAGGATGTAGTGCGATGTGACATGTGTGAGACAGCCTTGGCCCAGATGCACTGTGACACCTGCTTTGTCAACCTGTGTAAGGCCTGTGTGGGGGAACACATGTTTGATGAATCTATAGACCACAAAATCGTCAAGTTTAAGTCCAGGAAAACCACCCCTATCTATCCTTTCTGTTTACAGCGAGATGTACTGTAAACACTGCGATACATCAGTTTGCACCGCATGCATAGCGTCTGACAAACATCGCGGTCACGTGATCTTTCAAGCCCTCCAAATGTGTGATATTATTAAACAGGATATTCGGAAGGATATTGATGATTTGAGAGCAAAACTCACTCCATTGGTCAAGAAGCTTCAATATGATTTAGAAATGAAAATTATAGAGGTGGAAGAAAAGTGTGAAGAAGCTGGCAAGTTGATCAGCAAACAAAGCGACGACTGGCAAAGGAGATAGACAAAATTGTCGACCAACTCAAAACTAAGCTTGAGAAAACAAAAGATGAAGGAGTGAATCTGCTTAAACTTCAAAAGTCAGAGATAGAGCAGACATTGTCAAAAATTGATGCTGTCATACAATCCAATGAAGAAATTCTAGATTCAGATGATGTTGGGTCAGCGATTAACTACAAAAGTCAATATGCGAAATTCTGTAAACTTCCTTCTCCAGTCGATTTCTCGATGGCTTCTTTTACGCCTACAGAAATCAACCCACAAAGTCTGTTTGAGCAGTTTGGTGTTTTGTCGAGGGAAACATCAGATCGCAGCATTTCTCTTACCGACGTGTCACGTGGGCTAGATCAATTACTGCGAAACGAACCCGAAGAAATCGCATGCCTATGCACTGGGTTTACCTTTCTTTACGGCATTGCATATCAAAGTAACGATAAGGTCTGGGTAAGAGGTGGTTATGCAGACAAGAAAATGAACTATTTAAAATTTTATGATATCAATGAAAGCAGAGAAATCAAATCTATCAGTCTTGATACGATACCTTCGAGTTCAATTGATGTTGCATTGACCAAAAGTGGAGCATTGATCTACAGCTGTTCATTAACAAAAACTGTTAACATTTGTAGAGGCGATGATGAATCAGAAACATTGATAAGACTAGAGGATTGGTCGCCACGCGGCATTTGTGTAACTTCTTCTGGAGATATGCTCATTACACTGACACAAAAGAATAAATCGAAAATGGTTCGGTATTCTGGTACCATCAAGAAACAGACCATTCAATTTGATGACAGAGGGAAGCCAATTGAAGATACCGACAGTTTTCATTTGTATATTACAGAAAACAAGAACAACGATATCTGTGTCGCTGGAAAGATTATGGTAATGTCATTCAACGAAACTGGGACATTAAAATTTCGCTACACTGGTCCCAAAAATCCAACAAAATGGAACCAAGCTTTCTGTCCAAAGGGAATAGCCACTGACAGATATTGTCACATCCTAATCGCTGATACTGATAACAAATGTGTTCACATCCTCGACAAGGATGGGAAATTTCTGCAGTACATTGACTGCGGAATGCGAAAACCTTGGGGATTGTGTACAGACTCCAGCGGCTTCCTCCTTGTTGCAGACAGCAAGAAGAAAAGTGGAGAAATTGTCAAATTCAAATACCTTAAGGACATAAAGGCCTAAACCTTTTAAAAACTGTTAATTTACATTCCTTTCGTTTGAAATGCCAAGATGGATGACTATAGGGAATTTTAACTTTTACGTTGACCTCTTACATGCATCTGTAAAGACTTGATATTAAAAAAAAATTCGGTTCTTGTTGATATCGCATAGATCACTTATACCTTAAAACAATGGCATGAAGTTTAAATGCATGTTTAAATAAAAAAAAACAAACAAACCCAAAAACTGATGCTCGAATGTGGACATTGTTAAACAGATGTTGAGTTTTTTTTTATTAAAACAAAAAATACACAATGATGATGATAATAAAATACAACCAGTTACATTTTCACGGTGCTTCTTTTCCATCTCCATGTAGACACAATAAAATGGTTTAAAATTTATATAGTTTAATCTTCAATTTGACAATTAACGATTTGACCAGTACATGCCAGAACCTATGATTGTCAATAACGTTAACAAAGAAAATATTTGCATACGGTGGTGTACTTCATGACTTGATTGTGCAAACAATAATTATGTTGATTTGTCCTTGATAATCAAGTTACACATAAGACATTTTAATTGTAAATCTCTCTTGTGGCCAATCTTTGGAAAGCTTGCTCTGAGCTAAATCTTTAGAAAATGTGCACAGTGTGATCAATATTCGGAAAGTGTTTACTGTGGCCGATCTTTGAAATTGTGTACTGCTGTCGATCTTTAACATAACTGAATTATTCGTCCTTTTATCTTACGTTGCCCTCACTGCTCCCATCCTCTGACCATAAATATGTTTCACATTTTGCAGGTTGCACTAAAGTATTAAATTTTACTATATATTCTTACCAAAATTGCACAACTTTAGATACGGATTAAAAATTCAAAACGAACTTCTGGATAAAATCCTCTTAACATCTTTTTAAACAACGCTTCATTTAAAATTTTTAGCAAAATACACACGTGCATCCAGCAAGGCATGAAACTTTGTTTACCTCGAAGTTACACATGTGCTTGAAAATCAAGCCCGGGCTTTTTAACCCCCTCCGGAAACAACACGCATAAAAAATTCAATTGACCTTGCATTATTGCAAAACTGGGATAGTTAGACCTCTTACACTGTTTTTCATCTCATTAGAAAAAATCAGCTCCTGTCGCCTGCGGAAACGCCCCAAATTCAAAGGAAAATTCGGGAATTATTTTGCCTCAGTCATGTTTTGACGTGAACCTTTAGTGAAATACTGTTATGACACCTGCAATATAACTCATTCTTTGTTATAGCAAAATCAACATCAATAAATTGATTAATACTCATTGTGTTGTGTGATTTAAAAAAATATGAAGATATCTACTCATTTCAGAAAGTTATGAGCGATTTTTTAACACCACGGTGTACACGGTAGACACCGATTTATGAAAATATTATCAAAGTTATACTGTATGCATTTACACGGTGTTTTGATATTCAGTGATTCTTTGGTTTTAAATTGACAAGTTATGTATGAAAATGTAAAAAATGACGCAAATTATTTAATATCATGTGGACCCCAGAAATTGTGTCAGCAAAAAAATCGATGACCCTGTCTCTGGGGTGTGTGGTAGAGAAAACGTCATTATTAAACTGGGATAGTTAGACCTCTTACATTTTGTTTTTCATTTCATAAAAAAAATCAGCTCCTGTCGCGTGAGGAAACGCCCCAAATTCAAAGGAAAATTCGGGAATTATTTTGCCTCAGCCATGTTTTGACGTGAACCTTCAGTGACATACTGTTATGACACCTTTAATGTTAACATTGTGATGCTAGTAATGGCAGTAGTGGCACATGTCGGGACATCACGTAGACCAGTGGCGGATTCAAGGAGAAAGAAGGGCGCATCCCCATAAAATTGTCAAAATAAAGTTAAATCATACTCCTTCTGGGGAAAAGAAATGTACAACTTGCGAGTCTTAATATTCCTCTTTTTGGAACTTCATGTTATTTCTCTACATTAGACTGATTTCAACGATGTAGTATAAAGGAAACCCGTGGGTTCAATGGTGTAACGTATAGAGAAAGCCCATTTTAGTTACGCTCTCCTTGGGTTCAAATTTGACTAGTTACCCAACTTTAAGTAATTGTGTTTTTAACTACTCTTCCATGTTTATTATAATACAAGCTCGCACGGTTGTCTTTTTTTAAACTTCATTTACATCGTCCCATTGAACTTGATTTTTTTAAACCGACTAATGTACAGCCATTCGTAAGAAAAAAAATTTAAAAAAATGTTTCTTTTATTTCGCAAGGCAGGGTGTTTTGGTGTGATTTTTGCAGGTTATAAATCTACAAACCTTTAAAAATTAAAAATAGTTTTGTTACTTTTAAGTATTATCACGAGAAGAAATATTAGACGTCAAGTCTAAATTTTAAGACTTCATTTTCACCCTATAAAATCTCTAGAATTCAGGAGCTTCCGGGGGCTTCGCACACTGGGCCCCCATCAGGGTTTTACCCTGGACCCACTGGGGGATCCAAGGCGGCCCTAGACCCATAAAACTGGCGTCCTCTCTAACTTCAAATCCTGCCTAGACACTGATGTGCAAAATGGATTTTCCGTTGTTAATACGGTATTTCTGCATGCAATATATTTTCCATCTACCCTTGTTTACATAACAAAGAATCATTACATCTCATCATGCTTGAGATTTGATCTCTGGCATTAAAATTTTGGTTTACCATTTTGAAAGCTTATTATCAGATAAACCATAAACATTGCAGAAAGTATTGTCCAATCGTTAACTTTGTTAGACTTGATGCTATAGGACAAAAACGAGGTCAACTAAATATTAATTTATTTGCCTTTTGTTTGCTATATGATGTGTTTTGTTTGGAATAATACATTTGCAGGCCTCCATACTTTATTTTTTTAATTGATCAATCACGTTACTGAAGACTTGTTGTTAACCAGATCGGTTGTGAGGCAGCTTTGTCAGTGTCATAAGGGGTCGTAAGTAATTGGTTTATTACTTTTAATTAATTACTTTCGTTACAGTTACAAACGTACATAGGTATATATGTTACAGGATCTCACTAAAAGCAATTCTCAACATTGGTGTTAACAGGAATGTCATACCACAATGTTTTTGTTTTTATAAATCTTTTATGTCTATAATTTAATTACTATATATAAAAAAAAACTCTGTCCCGAGTTTTTGGTTCCATCACTTTTTGCTTGATATTTCTATAATCATAAATACCTTTGTGCTCAAACTATGTTCATCCACTAATATGAAAAATGTCCAGATTATCTGTTTTGAAACGCCCCCTCCACCGCTTCAGGTTTCAATACACATCCCAAAATAGAAAGTCTACGGAGATTTAGCATTGCATCAGCCATTATTAAGCCCGGATGATAACGTTGAAAAATTGTGCGAGGTGTCCCGAGAACTTCCGAATGGAGAAAAGATGTAAACATTTCCCATTATAAATTTCCGTAAGAAATTTGTTTTCGTTCCTGTGAACTTTTATGAGTGAAAAATGATAATTTTTCAATGAAGATATTTTGGATATTTTCCCTTTTATCGATTTCAACAGCATTTCTTTCACAGGTATGCGTATTTTTATTTAAAATCATCAAAAAGTGATGAAAGCAATAACTTGGGACAGACTATAAGTATATAATTAAATGTAACCATAGTCACGTCTTATTTTTGTGTGCATGAGCATGGATCAATGCGTGCCAAACTGGGTCTTCGATATAAAAGAAGCTATGTATTTCTTAACAGACTTTTACGGTCATAACGAGGAATTTAAAGTACAGGGTGATCCAAAATATCTGATACTGTTTTGAATGCTCATTACAGTTTAAAGGAACAAATTTGAATTTAGTGAAACATACCGTATGAATATACAAGGAGTACAGTTTTATACTATGTTGGTTAAGTACAGTTTGCGTGCTTTACATAGCAGAGCTGGGAAATTAAATATTAACATGAAAGTAGCACAATTACGTCCTAAGGTTTACTTGACGTTTTTTGTTTTGCAGGCACAAAAATATAGTTTTTATGTCAAATTGCCATTGCACGCTGTTTTACACTTCTCTAGGTTCCTCTTCACATTTCTTTCATTTAGCAGCTCTAATACATGTATTTAAGATTTTAAAGTTTTATTTGATAACTTGATCATTTAATATCATCAAATAAAATATCCCCACTCCAGGTTTACACCAGGGTTATGAGTAACGCAGCAGTAATTCACCATCTGGGCTGTAAATAAGTCCAAAAAAGAATGAAACTTTCTTCAAGTTTGTTTCAAACCACTCAACCATTCTTGGTGTGGTTAGGGTACATTTTTCATGCTTTGACCTTCTATTATTCACAATTATGTTACTTTGTATATCATTGAATACCCTTCTGCTAACATATTCAGCTTTTTCAGATAATCAGTCAGAGAACCTAAACAAATTAGAGATCTTGATTTTCCTTTTTGTCCATAGTTGTCCTTAATTCTTCTTTCACGATATAAGCCTGTACGATGAACTCTATTTTTCTTCGATTTTTAATTCTTTATAACCCCAATACTCTTAAAAGTTTTTATATGTCTGCAAAAACCAGTTCCTCATAGAACGAATTACAGTTTAAGGTGAACGAGTCTCAAAGTATCAAATTACAGTAGCTCGATTCTGTAGCCAGTTGGTAAAGATGGGTCACTATGAAAAAACCAGCACCAATTTTATGACGTCTTTTGTTCGTTTTAAAGTTTTTCTGTACATTACAAATGATATAAAATTTTAGCACCTGGAAATTAGAATGATACCTTATTTAAGAGTTTATCTCATTGGGTAAGGGTTTTATTAAGTTTTAAAATGGTATCAGAATTTATGGATCACCCTGTACATTATTCAGTATATCATCAAACAAATACAGCTAGTTCATCAGCAATCTTATCTAATAATGTAAGCAGGAACTTGTAAATTAATGAATTAAAAGTAAAATCAATTCTTCATTTAGTTGGTTTTTTAAATAACACGTTACCTGGGTTATCCTTTATTAAATTAATTTAAAATCGCGTAACATTTGAACTAACGATTTCCCAATATGATTAATTATAACATCCGCTCACTACATGTAGTGTAAGAACACCAGTATAGCTAGTTACCGACAAATACATTACAATAGACGGTTGTTTTAAGAGACAAATTGTCCTATTTTATTACAAGATTGTGATAACTCTGTTTTTTTCCAAAGTTCAACAAACTGATAAAGTATGTTTCATGATAAAATTATCATCTAAATTGAACAATTGTCTCAATCACCATCCATTTTAAGTAATAACACTTGCAAATAATATTGTTTTTGGCTTTTTCAGCAGAGTCTTCATTTATACATCATAATGGACCCCCGTGCTCAAGATGTGGTGCGGTGTAACGTGTGTAACAACACCACACCAGAGATGCACTGTGACACCTGCCTCATTAACGTGTGTAAGGCCTGTGTGGGGGAACACATGTTCGATGAATCTATAGACCACACCATCGTCAGGTATAAGTCCAGGAAAACCACCATTCTTTATCCTTTCTGTTCAGAGCACTCCAAAAAACGATGTGATATGTACTGTAAAGTTTGCGATTTTACAGTCTGCACATTGTGCATAACATCTGACGCACATAAAGGTCACAAGATAATGAGTCTTCTCAAAAAGTGCGATATTATTAAAAAAGACATTCAGAAGGATAATGATAATTTGCGATCAAACGTTACCCCATTGTATCAGAAACTGTTATATGATGTAGATATGAAAATCAAAGAAGTTGAGGAAAAGTGTGAAGAAGCTAGCAATTTGCTCCAAAAACAAAGCGATGACTGGCATCAACAGATTACCAGTATTGTTGAACAATTTAAAGTCGAGATTTTTAAAACAAAAGAGACAAAAGTAAACACTTTAAAAGTGCAAAAATCAGAAATAGAAGAAACATTGTCTAAAATAATTTCTGTTTTAAAATTCAATGAAGAAATTAAAAAATCAAGTGAACTGCTAAAAGCGATTGCCTACAAAAGCCAAAATACGCTTTTTCTAACACCCACAAATGTTGATATTCCTTTACAGATGCCTTTCTTTTCGCCTAAAAATATCAACCTTGAGAGTCTTAAGCAGCAATTCGGTTCTTTGTCATTTAATGAAATTTCTTACTTTTCACCAACACCAGTAGCCAATGAGAAAGAGCAGCTCCTACTGAATGAACCAATAGAGATTGCAGTTATAGATACAGGTTTCAGCAATCTTCAAAGTATTGCATGCACAAATACAAATCAAATCTGGGCTATTGGCGATTGGGCTTTAAAACTTTTTGAAACCATTGAATGCAAAGAAGTCAAACGAATACAAAAATATAATCGTACAAAAGATCTAGACCTTGCAGTTAACCAAGATGGAGAATTAATTTACAGTTGTTTAGATACAAGAACTGTGAATATTCTAAAAGGTGATAGATGGAAGACATTGATCAGACTTGAGAATTGGTTGCCACGAGGCATCTGTATAACTTCGACCGGAAACATGCTAATTACCATGACACGGAAGAAACAATCCAGAGTAGTGAGATATGCTGGAACCATTCCGAAACAAACCATTAAATTTGGATACAAGGGTAAAAACACCATACCATACTCTGAAAAGCCTTTCTTATATGTTACTGAAAATAAGAACAGAGACATTTGTGTCTCCAGAGGAGAAGTGGTAGTGTTCAAAGAAACTGGGGAAATAAAATTTCGATACAATGGCGGTTATTCTCCTCCAAATTGGAATGTAGATTTCAGTTCAAGTGGAATTACAACAGATAGATATTGCCATATCCTAATAGCTGATACGGGAAGTAAGTGCATCCATATCATCGATCAGAATGGTGAATTTTTGCAGGACATTGACTGTGGAATTAGAAAACCTTTAAGGTTGTGCATAGATTCAGTTGGCTTCCTTTTCGTTGTCGATAAAAACAGCAAGTGTGGAGAAATTGCGAAATACAAGTACCAGGAGATAGACGAAGCTAGTATTGCGAAATGCCAGAACCAAGAGATAGACGAATCTACCATTGCGGAAGGCAAGAACCAAGGGATAGACGAATCTAGCATTGCGGAAGGCAAGAACCAAGAGATAGAAGAAGCTAGCATTGCGGAAGGCAAGAACCAAGAGATAGACGAAGCTAGCATTGCGAAAGGCAAGTGCCAAGAGATAGCCGAAGTTTACATCCCGAAATACAAGTACCGTGAGATAGACGAAGATAGCATTGCGAAAGGCAAGAACCAAGAGATAGACGAAGCTAACATTGCAAAAGGCAAGAACCAAGATATTAATGAAACTAGCATTGCGAAAGTCAAGAACCAAGAGATAGACAAATCTAGCATTGCGAAAGGCAAGTGCCAAGAGATAGACGAAGCTAGCATTGTGAAAGGCAAGTACAAAGACAATGATAAAGCTAGCATTGCGAAATGCAAGAACAAAGAGATAGACGAAGCTGGCATTGCGAAAGGCAAGTGCCAAGAGATAGCCGAAGTTTACATCCCGAAATACAAGTACCGTGAGATAGACGAAGATAGCATTGCGAAAGGCAAGTGCCAAGAGATAGACGAAGCTAGCATTGCGAAATACAAGTATGAAGAGATAGAAGAAGCTAGCATTGCGAAAGTCAAGAACCAAGAGATAGACAAATCTAGCATTGCGAAAGGCAAGTGCCAAGAGATAGACGAAGCTAGCATTGTGAAAGGCAAGTACAAAGACAATGATAAAGCTAGCATTGCGAAATGCAAGAACAAAGAGATAGACGATGCTAGAGATACTGGTAGCGAGGTTCCATCATTTTTCTCAAAGGATTGGTACACTTATATTTTCTAAAGGTCAATTAAAATATAAAGTTTTATTCATGTAGCTGTTGCATTGTAATTACTATTTGTCATGTTTGTTCTAATGAGAGAGAGAGAGAGAGAGAGAGAGAGAGAGAGAGAGAGAGAGGAGTACTTATTTAGCTTTAAGCAATGTCTACTCATGCTAAGGTCAGACGACACGTTCCTCAATTTTATATAATTTTTCTAGGAATTTGTTATTGATTTACTACTACTTTGACAAGCTTTCTTGCCAAAAAACCAACAAAAAACCATGGCACATTACCAAATATTTGTGCGAGATACTAGAGTATGTAATTTCCTATATAATCTTGTTGAATTTTATTTCCAATCATAGATGAGCACAGAAAGGGACATAATCAAATATAATATTTGAAACCAAATTAGGTCAAAATCAGGATTATTTTTATTGGAACTCTTTATTACGAGAAGATCGATAAAAAAAGATGCTCGAGGAACGTGTCTTCTGACGTTAATTTTAAGTCAAAAATTTAATGAATGAAAATATATTCATCCGATATCAATATTTGCGCACAAATAGTAAAATGTTTGTGGAAATATCCATTAAGAGTCCGACATCAGTAGAATTTTTCTTTAAAAAACGAATTAAATTATTTTGCAATTATTGATATTTAAATTACTTATAAGATTATCTCTAGTTGAGACAGATGTTCGTGCTGTAACGTACAAGCCCCCTCCCTGGTAAGGTGAGAGGTGATGGTCCTACCCGAGAAAGAATCTGACTGTTGTGAAAACTTTATATATGAACAAGTACATACATAATCACTGCTTCTGCAAAAACATAAGGACAGGGATGACCAAGCACTCACTATTGCAAGATGTTTTGATAATTAAGAGGACGGATGGTCGCTCAATCTTTCGTATGATTAAAAAAAGTGTTGACAGTTAGGGCAGTGTTGCGGTATTTAAAGAGCAAATGTCACCTCCAACTCCGGTTCACATTAAGCTAGGAAGATTTCAATTATTCCAAAATTAAAGCTCTTAGCGATATATGATATTGTTAAATTATAAACGTTCATAGTTCTTAATGTTGATTTTTATGATATTTTTCTGATTTCTTTTAATCCGATATACCGATCACAAAATTTGTAACCGGTTACCATCATTCCAATTCTTAGCAATTGCCATCTCTAATATTTATACAACTGTGGTTTTGCCATCGTTCGTTGTACACCAAGTTTGCTGTCGATTCGATCCATGAACCTTAATGACCACGGAGTTACGTATTCTTTAAACTGTAGTTTTCAATTGATCTATGAAATTGATGCCCAAATACGCCACATTATATCAAACCCAAATATCTTTAAATTTGAAAATGATTCGATTCGATTTAAACATTGGTTTATAAAGGTGATTAAATTCGAAGTACACTCAAGTTTAGAAGCCGTGATCAATTAAATGGTTCAAATTATATATCTGCTTTAGATACTCATATCATAAGTTTTTGACATTTTATTGCTTTTCTTATGTACTTTAAAATTAATATACAAAATCCCATTTATTATTTTAATATATTTATTTTAATTAAAATATATTAATAATTGCGCTAAATGTATAGGTGGGAAGGCCCTATCTAAACCAAATTTGATATAAAAGATTGATTACTGGAAAAAAGTGGTTATTTACGCGTGGGGGAAATTTACACTACTTACCCAGTAAGCTTAAGACCCTGTAAAATACCCCTGCGCGTATAGTAAATCAAGCATCCGCGTATTTGATACCCACGCGTATCGTTTTACCATAGAAAACGCGTTCTAAAACACCTGCGTACATGTAAATAACCACTTTTACACTACCAAGTGAATAATTAGGAAATTCGAAAAATTGTTTTGCTTATAAAGATAACATTTTAGTTTGTTTCGTTCACCGTCAAAAATCTTTCTCTTACGGTTTTATTACTGTTCGGTACTTTGATTAATTGTTGCAAACAACAAGTATATATTTCAATTATTTGTTCAAATCTTTACGTTTGCTCATAAATGTGAAAGACATAAACTTTAATTATCTATCCCAGTTTATGCACTTCTGTATAGAAGGCGGTACCAATGTATCTCCATCTTTTTAATTCATTTCCAGTCCGGTGATGTTGTTCGTTCCAGTCGTATATCATCCTCCCTCCAATTTTGTTATACTGGCAGTAGTCCTTCATTACGTGCACTTGGTTTCCTTCTTCTCTAAGCTAGTCTGTCTTTTTTTGCATGTGATGTTGTGTATGGCTTGCTAAACTTGCTTAAGTATTGGATGTTTCATCAATCAAATATGAACTTAAATATATAAAAGAGATTATGATATAAGCAATCAAAGAATGAATCCTCTTAACGCCCAAAATCGCCCCCCCCCCCCCGATAATTAGCAGAAAAATCAATCTGAAGATTTTCTACATATTATTGCCTTTCTTCAAACAATGAAGCTTTTAAATTTCAAATCCTTTTTTTTTTACTTCTAAACACTGCAATAACGCAATACTTCAATTACTAATGCAGAAGCATGTTGTTGACATCAATTTTCTATTGATTTTAGGCCAAACCCCCATTTTGAAAGCCTATTTTCATCATGAGCCATTATGACGTCATAATTGATTTGATGAATCTTTTCCCGTATTTTACGGCTTTAATGGAATTATGTAGAAAATAAAACAATATTTTGACATTCTATATTTAATCACGGGAAAAATAATCCTGATACCTATATTGAATTTGACATCATTTTAAAGAGGAGGTCAAGAGCTTGTTTAATGCCGTGTTTGGAAAGATATATTTCATTAGTCAAAAATGAACAAATCTCCGAGATTTGTTACTTTTTTCTTCATATTTCATAGAAATGGTTGTTTAAAACATGATTTTTCATTGTGTTTTCATTGTGTTTAGCCCCGGTACACCCTATGAAACAAAGATATATATTTTTTTGAAACATTTTAATGAAACTCTTTTACAGTTTTGCAAGATACAAAACTACATATAGCACAATATTTTGCAAAAGAGTTATATACGATAGATAGAAAGAAGAAAGAGAAAAAGACAGACAGGCAACCACAACATGTACATCAAACAGAAAACAGCTATGTGTTTAAGAATTGTTTATTCTTATTTATATGTTTATACGTTAAATAATTGGCGCGTTACATTTTTGGCACAACGTTGCACGTGTTGTTATGACTATGACGTCTTTAACGTTATTACTTGTTTATTTGTATATTGAAACGTAACTGCTGTTTACTGGTGTCTACAGAGATCAAATTTTAGAAAGAAATTATAATTATTTACTATGTATATTGTTTGTTTAGATTATTAATCTATAGTACGTAAGCAAGTTTATTGAACAACAATTACATCTGTGAACCTTTATTTTTTATTTAAATACTTAAAAAGCGGTATTGTTTGTTATTTGTTGCGTACATATAAATGTGTGTGAGTGAATTGTAAAATTGTATTTGTATTTGATTCTTTCAGAGAATCGTCATGATACATCATATGAATAAAACCAAGTGAAACGACGCATACTCTTGAATTCGATCACAGACAGCAGATTTATTAAAAATGTGTATTTTACTTATAATTGTAATGGATATTAGGTTCCTATGTATTATATATATATATATATATATATATATATATATATATATATATATATATATATATATATATATATATATATTCATGCTACCTACAGTAAATCAAATAAAGATATTGTTATGAAGCATCATTAAAAGAATTTATATCTTGAATTTCATAAACCTTTAGGCACCTTTCATTTACTAGATCTTGACCTTAAGAGCGCATTAATGTTTCAAGTTGTCGTAAATGTGGTCAATGAAAACAGTTATATTAATCATTTACATCCATGAAAGAAAATGGAACAGCAGTGTGCTCATGTGTTATTTATTTTAAAAACGTGATTCCCTTTATTTTTAACCCGTTTTTTCCCTTATGAATAACAAAGCCCAAATCACGTGACTCAAATCTATTCACATTCACGCTTTGAGCATACCGATGCAACGTCGTATTTAAAAATTTAAAAAATGTCCAAAGCTAGATTTGAATTAGTACATGTATATTTTGTCGGTCACAAGCCCAAAAGACGGTTTTAGATTGCTTTCTTTGGTATTCCTAAAAAAACTCAGTAAACACTTCAAACACACTATAATATACCCATGCATTCTATTCGAACGCATCATTGCCACTCCGCCTTTCATTCATATAATACAATGACCGATACATAGCCGTATCTGCTATTAGTTGGGATTTCGCACTGAAGTATACAATTTTATTTAATTGATTCTATGTTTATAATGAAAATCGCCCGGATAAAATTGATTTCAAATGTTTCCATACAGACCATGCTTGGAGCTTTTAGCTAAGATATAACAATATTTTTGTTTATAATGGAAAATTTTGGTTTTTAAAACGGAGCGAAATCGCTGTGTTTCCAGGGTTCATTTTCTAAATACCTTGGTGGTTGATAGAATCCGAACAACAACTAATATGCTTTAATAATAGTTTTTTTTTAGCTCACCTGAGCCTAAGGCTCAAGTGAGCTTTTCTGATCAAAATTTGTCCGTTGTCTGTCGTCGTTGGTGTTGGCGTTGGCGTTGTCGTTGTACACTTTTCACATTTTCATCTTCTTCTCCAGAACCACTGGGCCAATTTCAACCAAACTTGGCACAAAGTATCATTGAGTGAAGGGGATTCAAGTTCGTTTAAATGAAGGGCCACGCCCTCTTTAAAGGGGAGATAATTTAGAATTATTGAAAATTTGTTGATATTTTTCAAAAATCTTCTATCTTCTTCTCAAAAACTTGTGTGAAAGCATCCTCAGGTAAGGTAGATTTAAGTTTGTTCAAACCATGATCCCGGGGGGAGGGGGGGTAGGGTTGGACCACAATGGGGGTCGAATTTTTACATAAGAATATCTAGGGTAAATCTTTAAAAATCTTCTTCTCAGAAACTAATCAGCCAGGAAAGCTGAAACTTGTGTGGAAGCATCCTCAGGTAAGGTAGATTCAAGTTTGTTCAAATCATGACCCCTGGGGTTAGAGTGGGGTCACAATGGGAGGTCAAATTTTTACATAGGAATATATAGAGTAAATCTTTAAAAATCTTCTTCTCAGAAACTAATCAGCCAGAAAAGCTGAAACTTGTGGAGAAGCATCTTCAGGTAAAGTAGATTCAAGTATGTTCGAATTATGATCCCCAGGGTTAGGGTGGGTCACAATGGGGGGTGGGGTGAATTTTTTACATAGGAATATATATAGAAAAATCTTTAGAAATCTTCTTCTCAAAAACTAATCAGCCAGAAAAGCTGAAACTTGTGGAGAAGCATCTTCAGGTAAAGTAGATTCAAGTTTGTTCAAATCATGATCCCCAGGATTAGGGTGGGGTCACAATGGGGGGGGGGGGTTAACATAGGAATACATAGAGAAAAATCTTTAAAAATCTTCTTCTCAGAAACTTATCAGCCAGGAAAGCTGACACTTGTGTGGAAGCATCCTCAGGTTAGGTTGATTCAAATTTGTTCAAATCATGATCCCCAGGGTAAGGGTGGGGTTACAAGTAGGGGGGACACATTTTTACATAGGAATATATAGAGAAAAATCTTTAAAAATCTTCCTCTAAAAAACCATTTGCCTAGAAAAACTGTTACTTTAGTGAAAGCAACCTCAGATAGTGCAGATTCAAATTCGTTAAAATCAAAATCTTGAGTAGGGTGGAGCCACATTCGGGATCCAATTTTACAAAGGAAAACATTTTAATTATTCACAAAAACTGAAATGTTATAAATATAGTTTAACTTATATGCAAGCATTTTGACATATTGCTGATTTTTTAAGATTGTTTAGACTTTGGCCCTTGGACGATTTATCAACCTCAAAAGGGGTTCAGAGTTTGATGTAGGTTTATATCCCATATATAAACAGTTGTTTATGATCTTTTTGAGAACTGCAATGCTCAACATGTGATATGACTTTAAAATCATCCTGTTAGAAAAGGGACTTAATTATAAACAAATATAAGAATATTCAGGGGGAAAGAATGAATTTTTATTTATACAGGATCGACATGCATCATACCACATTGTCCAGATATTTTGTATAATGACTCCATTAAACTGATTTTATCATGTCTATTGTTGCTCAGGTGAGCAATGTGGCCCATGGGCCTCTTGTTGTCAATTCTTGTGGTTGCATCGTCATATCCGCCACATAGATTTATTTTCACTTATAGGCTTCCATACTATAAATCGTTCCAGAATTTATAGCACGAAAGTTCAACGTCACTTTACCAGTGTGGGGTGGTATGTAGTAATTTTCATTTTAAATTTTATACTATTTATAATATCTGTAAACAGTTAGCCAGTAATATAAACATATCCACTCAACTGTTCTTAGCGCTGAACAAAATTCTTGAACTATATTCAAAGTTTATGAAAGCATATTGTAGTACGGTACGCCATATTTGCAAGCTTGACCTCATTTAGAACATTTCCTCGTTGATAAACAAGTTTTACTAGCCAAAGTATTGATAATGATAACAAACCCAAGGATATATATACGTGGATCTAGAAATTTTTCCGGGGGCGGGGGTTCTGAGGGAACCAGTAACGTATGACAAGGGCAATTACTCTGGTGATCGAATCCCTAAAAGTCAAACAACCCGGGACTTAACTCATTTTTTCTTTAAATCATCGTTTTATGACATAATGATCTAATGTATACATTCATTGCACAAAATTACTTAAAATACACATTTTGAAAAAAACCCATATCCCCTCTATATATAATACAACAAGGTTGCTAACCTTGTCTGTCAGCCGAGAGGTACTGCCGATGAATATTTGTTGACCCAATTTACCAAATGAATGTATTTACATGGGCATGACATGCATATATTCAATGAAGGGAATTATCGGGCTACAACAAGAGGTCAGCGTGTTTACCGGTAGATGTAGTTTGATAGCACATTTCAACAAATATTCATCGGCAGTACCTCTCGGCTGGCAGACGAAGTTAGCAACCTTGCTGTGAACCTTGTGATATAGACATGTATAGAGGGATATGGTTTTTTTCAAAATGTTTGTATTAAGTAATTGTGTGCAATGAATTTTTACATTAGATAATAGTTATGTCATAGAAGGATAATTCGAAGAAAAAATGAGTAAAGTCCTGGGGGTCTAGATACTTGGGGGTGGGGGTTGAGTAGAGGGGGTTCGGTCCTGTCCTCAAGCACCTGTGTTGTCAACGCCACTTTAAATGAAAACCAGTAAGATAAGATTTTACAACTTATTAATGTTTGTAGGGTTGATTTGTACATCAAAGACAGCAAGAAGAATTTTATGATAATAGAAAAAGGCGAAAAATCACACAGAAGTATCAAAAGTGAAAAGGTCTATAAAAATAGGTCTATTCTTAATTTATAATGAACTGATACTACAATAAATCTTAAAAATTCAGTAATTAATCTTTTAAAACATAAGAAATGCAAAAATGTCATATTAATGTTAAATATCAAAATATGTCCATACTGGGCCACCATAGAATCTAAAAATAGATCCAAATGAAAATATAGAAGAGGAATGAGCAACATCTTGATGCCGAAAAATAAACCTCTAAAAACCAAAATAAACCTATATAAATTTAAGAGAAACTCACCTTATAATACTGTAACTTATCTACAACACCTTGAAACAGGACTCGATAAGGTGAAAAAATTAACTTACATTATTAAAAATGTTGCAAATACTGTTAAACAAAAGTCTAAAATACACCCTAACTTCCTAACTTAAACAAAAATTATGTTCTATCCATGTTAAAAGAGAGATAAGAAATATTCAGAGTTTTAAAACCAGGAAGTTTATTTCAATGTTTTGCTAAGAATAGAAAGGCCCGGAAACATACCATAAGATAGTTAATCCCTAACTAAGTAAAGTAAAACTGATCGAACAACCTTATTGAAAAAACTTGTATTCTATTCACTAATTGAACCAATGAAAGCAGACTGACTTAGCCAACCAGAAACTAGCTAACAAATATTTAGGCAAGAATGATAACAGTATACTGAAAAATGAATTACCTACAGTAAGTTTTTGAATGTATATGTAATGATAAACTGTTGAAACTGTCAGATATGTCAAAATATGAAACTGTTATAAAAAAACAAAACTACTACAATTTGTTCGCCGGGGAAGGTGTCCAAGGTCTATTTTGGTCATGTAAGTTCTACAATTTTGGATTTTTCCAGGACCTCTTCCCTCGATCACAGGCGCTTGTTTCTACGATAAAATTTACCCCATATCATAATAATGACACAGATATCTAACTTCAAATTTCGTTGAATACCCCCTTCCATGAATTGCAATCATATTTCAACGGAAAAGCAGTGGACATGTCATACCGGAAAACTACACAATAACTGTCACAGATGATAACATATAAATTAAAAGCAAACACACCCCTTAGATCAACTTTTTAGACCACATTAAACGGTGTTTACAAAGAACTATAAGAGGTCGTGTCATACAAATGTAGTTCGATTCCCTGATACGGATGTGTTGCTTCTCCTAATACACTATTTTCCTCGAATGAAAAACACAGACGAGCTGTGGTTCCAGACAGGGGTTTTATCAAGTGCAAGAGACGGACGGCGATAAATACACGTCCATGACATGTCGAAATCATTGGGTCCTTCCATATCTTCTTTGTTACCTGTTGTTCATGCCCTAACAGGTTGTGACACGCGATCGTCGTTCTTTGGGCTGGGCAAAAAAAATAGGTATAAAATTCTGTAAAAACATTCAGAAAAGGTTCAGTCTTTGTTAGATCTCTCCGGAAATAATTTGGATATTGCTAAAGATGCTGCACGCAAGCTTATTGCTCTGATGTTAGATCCAAAAGAAAAATGTAAGGATGCGCATGGAAAATTAAATAAACTTCGAGTGAGACTAGCTACTTCGAAAGAAACAACTCTTGTGCAGCATCATTTTCTCAGCGCATACTTCGTGTTATGTTACAAACTCATATTTGGATAAATTCACACGTAGCGTAGTCTGTGATTAAGTTAAGATTAAATTTCGGTTGGAGAGAATTAATACCAATATTCTTTAAGGACCAATGGCATCAGATTTTTTTTACAAGATCTTGTTTGTACGTGCAGAGGCAAATCAGCTTTTGCAAGAAACTGTTTATGCAGCAGACAAAATCTGTCTTGCACAAGTGTTTACCTTTGCTAAGGTTCAAATAATTGTAATAAGGAAGTTATACAACAAACAATATTCCATAATGATAATTTTGCCACTGTTTATGAGGAGGAAGACACTGCTGAGGACCTTTAGATGACTGTGGTTTGCTCTCTGGCTTTGCACAATGCGGTTTTAATTGATGGACAGTAATTAAAAATTTGTTTTTTCTTATTAATGAAAAATAATGGTTGAAAAACACACAGTTAAAATTTATCTTGCATACAAAGATTATGGTAAAACATATAGATCTTGCTTAAATGTTGTTGTTGTTTGTTGTCTTTATTTTGTTGTTTTTAAGTTTCTTCTTGCTTCAACTTCAAATATTAAAACATGGTGACCAAGGATATGTCGACGATGACATTTTTAATCTTTTAAAAGTACAATCATTTAAGTAAACAATATGCTCTACAAACAAACAGACAGGGTTTTATTTCTAAAAATTAAATTTATCCATTGGCAAGTAATATTATAAATATGCATGCAGAATAAAAGTATGAAATATTTAAATGGATGTACTGTAACATTTTAGAACGAAAAGAATACGTACTTTTAAGCTCTGATTTCCTTCATTGATCTTTGACCTTTAAATTTTTTAAATTTTGACCATAGAAATTTCTACGACCGGGTGAAAATTATTACTTGATATTATATCTTTCCAAAAATATACATATTAGCCGTGAGGTAGGGTGGTACATTAAAGTCAATTTTTTGAGGGCATTGTCACTCCACAATATCTTTCCAGACGTTAAAAAACATGACCAATTGGAAATATATTAGAAGTGATGCACACTCGTGAAAGGCATTTAAGGAGAGGGGCGTACAAGGTGTTACAGATCCCCCACTTGAAGCAATAAAAATGAAATTGATCGAATGTTAATAAAATATGTATTCTTGGCTTGTATACATTGTTTATACTATAAATTCCACGATGCATGTCAATAACGTGTTTTCATTCTATAAACACAGTATAGGTTTCCAAATTAAGCCACCTGACGTTTTATGCCTTATTCTTGACTATTTACTGTGCTAAATTGCAATATTTTGGTATGAATGGGTCTAGACTCCATCTAAAAGTACTTTTATTAAAAGGGCAGGTTTTCATTCTTTTTTATTATTGATTTTTTATAAGTGGAGACTAGACCCAACGCGGGTTATGTATTTTTTCTGCAATGTCGCCACCTTCATATCCCTCACGAATCACCAAAGAAAGCATTTTATTGTTTAAATGTATCATACGGCACTTGAATGAAGTGATTCAAAGCGGTTGTACGGTGTGAATTCATTAAAAAGGATATTCAGAGTTATATACCTAGTGTTATTGTTTTACTATAGGGTGAACTTTTATCACAAAAACAAGCATCTGTGCCCCCAACTCCCTTCTAGATCTGCGCATTCACAAATGTAAAATTCACTTAACATTTGCCATTGTACGATTTGACGATTTACAAATCTAAACGATAGTTTACAGTTAGTAAACTATCATTTATAGAGACATTGTTCGCTGAACTCACTAAAATTTGGTAAATATAGTTTTACATTTAAGAAAGGTTTTTCACATAATTTCTGATTTTGTATCAGAATTGTTTAATTTTCTAGGGGTTTTTCCTGACTGTAAACATAAGTTTACAATTTAAAGTATAATTAAACAGTTAATAATGCAAATATTTTGTATGCATGCCCTCTTATTTAAATTCCAAAATACTGTATATAGGGTTATTTTTGTCCCATGTTATTTTTGCCCTTCTTCACTTGCAAACAGGTCCCCCCCCCCCCGTCCTGAATTCGCTCAGATAATGTTGTGTTTAAAAAGAGATAATTTGAGCCAATACAATTCCCCCAGTCTTAAATTTGCCCGTAGACAATGCGGGTGAAAGGGGCGAAGATAAAACGAGGGCGAATATTTTCCTGTATACAGTTTGCGTTTAAATTAAATTATGCAGACGTAAGCGCAGTTTTGCACCGTGGAAAAATCCTCTGGTACATTTTCCAGAGGTGGTAATGTTCATAATCAGTGTAATAGCTTCGATCCCCATTTTTTTTAAATTTTAAACTAAATAGAGAAACCCATTTTTTAAAATTTAAATTCCTATTTTATTTCAAATGTGCTTTTCTTTACACTAGTACTTTTTCTGTGGTTCTATGATGGACATTTTATTCATTATATATTTTAACCTGGTGTAAAATGTAAAGATTGTTACAATTATTTATTATTGATCGATGCTTATTTTCTTTAAATGGAGAATTGTTGTAAGAGATAAGCAAATGTTCAAACTTTATAGCTAAAACATGAGGAATTTCTCTTTACTTTATAGTTTATAGTTAAAAATCATATATGATATGTTTAAGCACTATAGAGGGGTTTTCCTTAATATCTATAATTTAAATCCATTTAGGTACAGCAACATAAGGGATTTATATTCGAGTGATTCTGTAATAACATCTGTAATCGGACTAATTTGATATGTCGTTTATTGTTGTAGAATCCTTTGGAGCATCATGGATCCGCGTGCCCAGGATGTGGTGCGTTGTGACGTGTGTTACAACACCACAGCGGACATGCACTGTGACACCTGCTTTGTCAACCTATGTAAGGCTTGTGTTGGGGAGCACATGTTCGACGAATCCATAGACCACAAAATCGTCAAGTTTAAGTCCAGGAAAACCACCCCTATCTACCCTTTCTGTCTACTTCATACAAAAAACCGGTGTGAGATGTACTGTACACACTGCGACACACCAATATGTTCTGCATGCGTTGCGTCTGATGAACACAACGGTCACAAGATATCTCAAGTTCTTGAAAAATGTGACATCATTAAAAAGAATATACAAAAGGATAATGAGGAATTGCGATCAAAACTTGCTCCATTGTACCAAAAATTGTTACATGATTTAGAAATAAGAATAAGAGAGGTTGAAGTAAAATGTGAAGAGGCTAGCAAGTTAATAAGCCAACAAGGCGATAAATGGCACAAAGAAATAGACAGTATCGTCAACCAACTCAAAACACAGCTTGAAAAAATAAAAGAGAAAGGAGTAAAAAATTTGAAAGTCAATAAAGTGAAAATGGAAATAACATTGTCAAAAATTAGTTCTGTTTAACAATCAAATGAAGAAACTCTGGAATCAAATGATCTGAGAACAGCAATCGAATACAAAAGTCAAAATGTTGCATTCAGCAAAGGTCTGGAGATTGTTGATGTATCGTTGCCTACTTTTAAGTCCATTGAAATCAATCAACAGAGTATCCGTAATCAGTTTGGTGCCCTGTCGACTGACGTTTCAGAGGATCATAGCCTTACCGCCACACATGAGCTACTGCTGGATGAACCTGTCGAGGTGTCATCAATATGGACAGGGATTGACTATCTTCAACACATTGCATGTATAAAAAGTGATCAAATCTGGGCAGGCGATCATCATGCCGCTGCATCACTCTTCGATTTCAACAAGAAAGAAAAGATCAAATCATTAAGATTTGGTGGAAGTCTATTTGAACAAGTTAACGATATTGCAGTGCTTCAAAATGGAGAATTAGTTTATAGCTTTTCTGGAACAAACGCGGTGTACATTGTACGGAACGAGAAAGCAGAGATACTGATCACACTACACGATTGGGTTCCACGTGGAATTTGTGTCACCTCCTCCGGAGACCTGCTAATCACCATGACACATAAAGGTCAATCCAAAGTTGTTCGGTACGCTGGAACCGTGGAGAAACAGGTCATTCAAGTTGATGGTACTACTAGGTGTTATTATTTGTATGTCACTGAAAATAGGAACAGCGACATTTGTATTTCTAGAGATGACGTCGTAGATGTTTTCACGGAAACTGGTGAGCGAAAACTTGAATACACTGGTCATCGTCCTCTTCCAATATGGAACCAGGCATTCTCTCCAAGGGGAATCACCACAGACAGTTACTGTCATATCCTTATTGCTGACATCAATAACAAGTGTGTTCACATCATCGACAAGGATGGGAAATTTCTACAATACATTGTCTGCGGAATGAGAAAACCTTGGGGACTGTGCATAGACTCTCGTGATTTTCTGTACCTGGCCGACAATAAAAAGAAGAGTACACAAATTGTGAAAGTCAAGTTTCTCAATCTGTGATTTATACTTCTAACGGAACAAAGACTACAAAATGAATAAATGAACATTCAAAAAATTATTTAAATTATTTTTGTTCAAATGAGCTACTTTATTGATTATCCGGTATATATTTTAGTTTGATTGGTCAGATTAAGGACACGATGACGACAAAAGGCGAGAGATACATGTAAGCTTTGCAGCTTCCTTGTGTTCGTAAATGTATGCAGTTGATTTATAGTGGTTGTTGGTAGATATTGCAAAAGTTTAGACTCATAATATGGACCATATTGTTGATGTGTACTACCAATTTAGTTATATAATAAAAATGATAACCCCTCAGTCCAAATCATGTATGAATTTGAGTTACTCCTACGCCATGGTACAAGTATAAATATCAGAGGGTTCTGTTAGTTAACATTGCCTCACTCCTAAATCTAATTTATGTTCCTGAACAAAACACCGGAATATACAGGTAGTTAATTAATGATAATTTTGTCGACAAAATGTTATCTTTATAGATAGTTTCTTGAATCAACTGGAACTACATGAAATATTGTGATAACGAACAGTGTTCAATTTACACTACTTACGCGGTAAGCTTAAGACCCCCTAAAATACCACTGCGCGTATAGTAATTCAAGCATCTGCGTATTGATTTACCGTTTAGAAAACGCGTACTTAACCACCAGCATACATGTAAATAACCACTTTTACAGTACCAAGTGAATAATTTGGAAATTCGAGAAATTGTTTTTCTTATAAAGATAAAATTTTAGTTTGTTCAGTTCACTGTTAAAACACTTGCTCGTACTGTTCTATTACTGTTCAGTTTTTGATTATTTGTTGCAAACAACAAGTAAATATTTCAATTATTTGTTCAAATCTTTACGTTTGCTCGTAAATGTGAAAGCCATAAACTTTAAAGTTTATCCCAGTTTTTGCATTTCTGTATATAAGGCGGTAACAATGTATCTCTATCTTTTTATTTCATTTCCAGTCCGGTGATGTTGTTCGTTCCAGTCGTATACCCCCCCCCCCTTCAATTTTGTTAAAGTATAGTCCTCCATTACGTGCACTTTGGTCTTCCAGGCTTCCTCTTTCCAGGTGGAGTCCATGTATATTTATTTTCGTTCTATTTTCTATATTTAGTGTAAGCACATGGCAAAAATATCTCTAGCATCTGTTCTAAAGTTTAACATTAATATCAACTATTCCTACTGTTTTCTCGGTCACTTTCTTCTTGCCATTTTAGTTACTATTATTCGCCTAAAGCACTTGTCTTCAAACCCATGATGTTTGCAGCTTTCCTTTTCTCCTTGCTATCGTTCCAAGTATAAGCAGCATTTAAAAGAATTGTTTAATTTATTACTTTTAAACAGCTTAATCAACATGTTTTATTGAGATATTCCTTGGTTGTCAGTTTATTTAGTTTTTTAACTTTGATGGTGCTTTTTCAAATCTAACTTTTGAGCTTTAAACATCATGTGTCGATGTACCTTGTACTTTGATATCATTATTCTTGTTGATAACGCTTCATAGGTAGTAAAACGTTTTAAACTCTTTGTGTTCTTTAATTATTAATGACTTAATGCTCGGTATGTAATTTTAAGTATTGTACTTTCGACAAAACATATTGCAATTTACAATTTGAAAAAAAAAACTATAAAAAGCAAAAAATCTCCAGACATATAAATTCACGCAACCTACATGATGTGGCAAAGAGTATTGAGCTTTAGACTTCAAATGAATAACGCGCGTTGTCCCGAAGATCCTGGATTTTACATATTTTTGTGTAAAAATAATAAAATCTAAATATGGATATTTTATGGTGCGATTAATAATTGTATAAAAATTAAATTTATGCATATTTTAAGGTTTATAGTTCAACTTATAGGCGCCACTGCGTGTTAGAAATATATTTTTAAAAAGGAAACATAATCATTTACACTTTCACTTTTGTCTGATAAAAGAATGATATATATTGATCATCAATCAATCTTGTAGATATGATATAAGGAATTAAAGAATAAATCCTCTTAACCCCCCCCTCCCATCCCCCGATAATTAGCAGAAAATCAAACCGAAAATTTTCTACATATTATTGCCTTATCCTTATCTTCAAACACTGAAGCTTTTGAATATCAAATTCTTTTTTTTTTTTACTTCCAAACACTGCAATTACGCAATACTTCAATTAATATAGCAGTATGTTGTTTACATCGCTTTTCAATTGATTTTAGGCCACATTCGCATTTTAAAGCCTATTTTCATAACATAATGAGCGAATTAATGTTTCAAGTTGTCGTGAATGTGGTCAATGAAAACAGTTATATTAATCATTCACATCCTTGAAAGAAAATGGACAGCAGAGCGATCATGTGTTATTTATTTTAAAAATGGCTTCTCTCAATGTAGTAGATGACTTTGTTAACGAATTTAACCCGTTTTTACCTCATGAATAACAAAGCCCCAATCACGTGACTCAACTCTATTCACCTTCATCCTTTGAGCACACCTACGCGACGTAGTATTTTCCACTGGGTCGCATGCTGACTGACGTTTTTCATACTAATTGATAGACCATAATTAACCACCTAATTGTGTAAGGTCTTTTCCGTTTTTCCCGATTACGACAAAGAGCACACGGCGGGTGTTACAGGTCAGCAGAGGATGCTCACTCCTCCATGGCACCTGATCCTACCTCTATTTTTTTAGAGGTCCGTGTTAGCTCTGCTCCTGTTATGTAATTTTCTTTTGGACTTTTGAATATGAACACTGTTCGTTATCATCACGGTTTATTCCCCGAACGGCTACTCGCCAAAACAAACACCTAATTATTTTAGGCAATTATGGGGTCCTCTAAGGTAGCTAGTCCACCTAAAATTTAAAAATAAAATTTTCTTCAGTAAACTTGCAAAGCCTTGTTTGTTTGTCCATATTTTGACTAGAACTAAACAGCTTTTCATTGGTTGTTGGTTAATGAATATGCAAATCATCTATATATGTTGGTCAAATTAAATTGGCCTTGTGACCAAAAGGTATTAACTCCTACTTTTTATCATAGTGAAATTACCTATGAAAGACAACTCCTCCTTTTATAGTCTTTTTCAAATGTAGGAATGATCCAATCTAGTTGCTGCGTCTAAAATAAATGAAATACCGGTTATGATTTTTTATTAATAAAGTGTTATAATATTAAATATAACCCAATATATACATTGAACATTATAATACCTTTAAAGAATAAATTTCCGTCTTCAATGTTTATTTCTTGTTCGGTTAAGTTAAACACACTGCTGTCGGTCTTTTCTTTATCATTCCGATACAAAACCTGAAATATTTAAATAATTGTAATGTCTGTTCTTATAAAGAAATATTATGAATATTAAAATCAATAATTTAATAATAAAATTCATTTATTTCTTGTTTTGAATATGATATGAACACATAAATAAACACTTACACAAACACTGACATATACAAACACAAACATAAAACATTGAACAGTTTTTTAAATTTCAAGGATCTTTTTTAGATTCAGTGTTCAATATTATTACTCTTTTATTATTACTCTTTTATTAAGTTTATATAAAATTTAGTATCATATCAAATTTATATAAATCAAGAGACATAAGTAAATAAAATGCTCACCATTGTACCATTCATGATTAATGAATTATATATCAGAGTAAATATGCTATAACTTTTTAATGACATTTTACATAAAATAAAAGTTATTATTTGTCTTTGTTAGGGGAGTAGAATACCATTTACACCATTTTTGTAAGAATCATGCAGTGCAATTTTGTGATTAAATTACTTTAAAAACTCCATTTGCATGGCTTAATATTTTTCTCTCCCACTGAACATCCTCTCCATCCTCGGACCAGGTATGTATAATTTCTCTACTGAGCAGGTCTTTGGGGAAAAAAGTGTTTTCACAGACAGTGGTGCATGTATTTTTAACGCTATTTTCTTTTCTTAAATTCATTAACATTACTAAATTGTTTCGTAGTGTTCCTTCGTCAAATATTTTGCCTTTCTTGCTAAAGTTTAATAAATGTTTGTGTTGTTTACTTATTTGAAACACTTTCTTGTGGATGTTGATTTGCTTTTTCAAGGCTAATAATCTGTCTTTTTTGTTTTCAATTTCTGGAGTTCACTATCAATTTTACTTTCACAGTCCCATAGTTCGTCTTCTCTGATGTGGTCTATAACTTTGTCAAGTTCATCTTCTTTTTTCTTCTTTCTCTTTATTTCATCTTCTTTCTCCTTTAAGTTGGTGAGATGTTTCCTTAGTAAAGTTTCTTTTCTATATTTCTCTAAGTTCATATATGTCCTGTTCTTTTTCATGATTTGCACAGTGATTTCTTTTTTCTCTTCCTCACTTTTGTTGTTGAACCACTCTGATGTCTTGTTATTTACATATAAAAGTTTACTTTCTACAGTATTATTTGATGACATGGAAGATGATTGTACATGATAATCAACCTGCCCCATCAACTGTTCCACACAAATATTGCTCGGTGGGCAGGATGAACACTTCAAATCTAAATTTTTCTGTACATTAAAATATTTACCATCCTTTAAAAAATCAGAAAAAAGTTTTTCAACTTTGGTCTTTAAAGAGACAGTACGGCGCATCTTATTAAAAAACCGACTTGAAAAAATTTTCCGATCGGGTTCGGTATTTTTGTTCTACTCATAAATGTATAAACTTTCAGAAAATTACAAATTTCTCCGTGAAATAAATCTAACTTTTTCATTAAAATTAATAATTAGGTATAACCTATACATATATACATCGCCACGTGTTACGGGGTTCCACTTTCTATACAATTACGCATGCGTATTTCCTATAAACAAACCAGCATGGCGAGTAAGAGACCGGGTAGGCCTGCTTATGACTGAAATGGCAAAGAAAATAAGGTAATAATTGTTCAAAGTTTTTAAAATAACCACAGTTATTATTTTGTAAGCATTTTTTTTGCGTGTTTATCATAGGAGTTGCTACAACCTAAATTCATTTTTGTAAGTGAGGCCCCTTGAGGGATAATTTGACATATTTATGTCTGTTAATTTTAAAATGAATTGAAATTGGTAAACCATTAATAAATTATCGAGAAAGTGATGATGTTTTCCGTTTAGAGAGTCCCTTTTACCTCGTATACCATGATGACCGTAGTCGGGCAAAGATATTGTAGTTTTCACCACGTGTCAATTACTGTCAATCAAAATCCACGTGGTACAAATAAACGATATAAGATTATTTCGGTTTGTACGACCCTTAAATTTCCGGAAGCTCATAATTACATTAATTAGGTATGTAAAAGGGATTTTTATGTACTTCAACTGTCACAATCAACGTTATTTCGTATTTCCTAACGATACAATGGGTAAATCTGAAGTTATTCACACATGTGTTTTCAGCTGTACTGTCGCTTTAAAGGGGCATGGTCACGATTTTGGTCAAAAATTATTTTTCCGATTTTAACGTTTACAATGCTTAAGTAAGGCATTTTAAATAGGCAACAAAAATTTGATTGTAATTCGTTGAGTTATGAGCGAGTTACAGAGCTTACAATTCTTTGCTATGTAAACAAAGCATTTGTTCACTTTTTGAGTGTTGAAGTGAAAATTCCAATTTTAGACCTAAAATGAATGTGTTAAATGTTAGAAACTGTTAATTTATGCTTGAAATGAATAAGAAGATACACAAATCAGCTTGAGAAAGATTTTTTTACTGGTATATTAAACCTACGTAAACAAAAATTGTTTACTTGACAAAGAATTGTGAGCTCTGTATCTTGCTTATAACTTAACGACTGACTCTCAAATTTCATTTGATCATTAGAAATGCATTCCTAAAGCATTGTAAATAATAAAAACATAAAAATAAAATTTGACAAAAATCGTGACCATTCCCCTTTAAAACAATACACAAACGTTTGATAAAAACAAATGTTAAGTCATCATTAATAGGATATGTAAATAAAAAAATCAGACACAGTATTTTCTAATTCCGGTCCTTCAAATAATCTTATTTTCTGTCTTAAAGCTAAAATAGGTTCTTTTGCACATAAATCTAAAACATGTAAAAATCTTTCAAAAACTGACCCCATAGTTAAAATATTGTTTACTTCCATTGTTTTTAACCAATATGGTCCTGTTAATAATTTACATAAAATACCAAGTGCTCTTAAAATTGTTAAAATACATTTGTTTTGTAATGATAAAACAATAACATTCTGGACAAAATTAAAAGAACTCTTTGACGATAAAATGTATTGAAGTAGAAGTTTATGTATAAAAAAAGTACCAGCAGCATTATAAAAACAAACATTAAAACGATTTCCTCTGATATTCATTAAAGGAATTTTATCAATGCCCTGGCTTTTAAAATACAAATGTGAAATGTTTGGATCTCCAGTGCCATCTTTAAAAAAAAATTGGATACACACCTTAAAATAAACATTGTACAAATGTATATGGCTCTTTAGTAGAGCTGGTGTGTCCATCAAAATGAATATTGAGCTCTTTTTTAATATGAACTATTTCTTCTAAACAGACCTCAGAAAATTGGAGAAGGGGATGAACTGAACATTTAAAAGATTGAACATCATGAGATATATCCTGACATAAAATATTATTCACCTTCTGCTCTGTCGAAACCCCTATCCGTCATAAAACATGAAAAAGAATTAAAAATTTGCTCCTTCTCCTTCTCGTTATTCACAATATCATTAAAAATCTCCTTTGTAGCACTCACACACGTCTCTCCCTTCCCATCACTCACTTCTCTTACACCTGCTGTCAAAACGTTCTCCCCTGTACTAACTTGAACAGCATAACAATGATGTCCTTTTTTGTAGTTGCATCTCTATGCATTGTAATATTACTACTGTTCAAAAGTTCCTCATTTAAGTGACATCTACTTAAAACACTCATTTCACTAGTTAAAACAGAAGCAGTGCTCTTACTTGGTAATTTTTTTACACTTATATTAAAAATATGTAAAACAGCTTCTAAAACAGGACCAATATGGTGAACTCCAAATAATACAGATTTCTTAATTTATAATTATAAGGACAACCTTTAGCATTTTCTTTAAAATCTAAAATCTTCTTCACACGTACATAATCATCTTCATCTTCTACAGTATTATCTGTCTCAGCAATAAAATTGTCAATTTCACATTTCAGTTCTCTAAAATAAGTATTAAGAGTATTGCATTGAACTCCTTTATCAACTTTCTTATCTTTTTCTTATTTTTCCTTCCTCTGAAAGACGTTCACTTTTTCTTGCAGTTTCCTAACCTTTTCTTTAAATCTTTTCATTTTCTGGTTCATTTCTTTAATTCTGTAGCTTCGGATTTTTTCTTTAAGTTTAATATTTTCCTTTTTTAATTGGGATATAATAATGTCTTGTTCGGTTCTTGTTGTTACTTGTTCAGTCTCAGTATCTGATGGTACACATGTGCTTGCTGGTTCTTTATTTGTTTTGGTTGGAATTTTGAATTCTTTCCTCTTATATTGCTCATATATTGATTTCTTACTGATAGATTTATTTAGTCTTTGAAATTCTTTGATAATTTTTTTAATTTTCCAATGTAAGCTGCTTTTATTAATTTGAAATGTATCCACGTGGAGAGTTTCACAGATTTCCTTATGGACAATAATTGTTTAATATTTCTATAATGAATACTGGCATGAGACTAGTTCTGGCCGAGTACCATTTATCGCCAGTACATTGTGACGTCATTTTTCGTTTATAGTTTTATGTGTTGATAAAATGATGTCACAATGTACTGGCGAGAAATGATACTCGACGAGAACTGGTCGCATGCCAGTAGTGTAGTTGCATGAAACATAGAAGTTTACCTTCAAAACACATGCATATGAATGTACAGTTGACGTTGTACATTTACACTCATGAAAATGCTTCATACTACATGTAAGATACATATATTACAAGATATTAATTAAATTAATTTACAATTATATGGAAAATTCTATTCTTTCAATGGAAACTTCCTTGACAAGGGGGAGGTAATAAAATGCAATTATTGATAAAGAGAAACCTTTAAACTGCTTTCGCAGTATTAGTAGAAGTTCATATAATATCCAACTAATTCCAATTCAATCAGCAAATAAATATAAAATTAAAAAATACATCACTGGTAACAAAAATAATAATTGTATTTTAACTGTCACACATTGTGTTATCCAAATTTATTTCACTTTAAAAGTATACAAACAAAGTAAACATTAGTCTTTATGTATTCATCACATTAAATCCAGTTGTCATTGTTCTAATCTTTACTTACAGCTATTTTTTATAATCGTCTATCGTGGTCGTCTTTGACCATCAAATATGGCCGTCAGGTCACAAGTAAGAGTTATCGTTCTTACAATAAAATGGCATTAGCTGGACTGGCTATCTAAGGGGGCACAGGTAGAATTTACCTGTGTCCACCTGGATTCCCCAAATCAGTTAAATTGGCATAAATTCAGAAGAACTAAATGCATGTTTCAATAAATTTACTAATTCACATTTTTAAAAACCTACACCAATGTTGCAGTTTCAGGCATTTTTTAAAATTCTGTTACTTTCCAACAACATGTATTACACGTATATATACTAGTATACTATAATTTAGTAACTTTTTATATTGGAAAGACTCAATTTTAAGTCCCAAGGTGAAGGATACCAATCATTTTATCTTTTTTAATGATCCATGTATTTTTTTTTAACAATTTTTGTTACTTTGATTAACATACTAGTATCAGAATCAGCATCCATAATCAACCCACCACCCCAGTCCGAACCATCAACTGTTATCTGTTTAGCTCTCTCTCTCTCTCCCTCCCTCTCTCTCTCTCTCTCTCTCTCTCTCTCTCTCTCTCTCTCTCTCTCTCTCTCTCTTATGGTGTTTCCATGCTTTCTCGTGATGTGTCTCTCTCCAGAACTAAATATTCATGTGTAACATTTAATTAATTTGATCACTAAAAAGCAACTTTACGGGATAAGTACGGCTTATTTGGAACTCCTAACGGAATGTTGTTCCGTTTTGCATATTGTACATTTTTAACACTGTCCGAAATTACCAGCTATGTGTCCTGAAATATTTTTTTAAATACCCTTCTATGTGAAAGTTCTTTTGTTTTGTTAGTTAATAAAATAAAATCTTAAGAAAAATAATATGTAGCTTTGTCTTAAGAAGAATAACACACACAATTTGACATATGTACAGGAGGAAAAAAAATACTAGCTAGTCAATTTTTGTTAAAAATATTTGTACATGTAAATTGCACTGACTAATAACTGTCTGAAATCACCCAGATATCCCCTAAATATTAGTTTTCAGTTTAATATTTTGAAAGAAAATTCAAAGAGAAGTTAAGATATACAAGTATAAATTTAAAAAAAACATATATAATAGATTTTATAAGCTATTGTTGAAAGAAATATCTTAAAAAGGGAATTTTTTATTGATTTCTATCTCTTACAATAAAGGGTACCTGCAGTGCCGGTCATTTTTTGATATTATGGAGATCTATGTGAAAAAACATCATCCCGAAAATTTTACTGCGATCGCATAAGTACTTTTCGAGATATTTGGGGAAAACCCAATTTCACACCTGAACGGTTTTTGAATCAAGCCGATTTGGCGCGAGATGAACTGTGACGTCACGGGGTCAACGCCGCTACAGGAGAAACAAGAGAATCGTATGAAAACTGTTCGTTTTCTTGCATTGTTTTATCGATATATGAACAGTTGTTTCTGTACTTTTATTTCCTTTTCAACCCAGGATGACAAAATAAAATGTTTGAATTTAAACTCGTATTTTACCGTACAAAAATGCCGAATTCGGAAAATTGTTTGATTGATGAATTACATGCAAGTCAAATTTGTAACACACTTTCCATATAAATTCACAGTCTATGTAGCAAAATGTCAATCAATCAACGCACTATTGTAATAAGAAACATATTTTTTCGTATTTTTCTGGGACGATTTTTCCATGACATTATAAATGATATTGATAATAGTACATATTTTGTAAAAGGTATTTTAACGCGGGGTCTATTCCTCGTATGAGACATAAAATTACCACTATGTCGCCCGATTATTCCTTTATACTAATTTCAAACCAATTACAATCAAAACAGCATGCATATAAAATAAACACAGGATTGATTATAAACGGATCAGGGCGAAAGTCCATGCAAGATGGCTGCATGATGAAGTCTGTCTTGTATTCTTTAAAAATACGATAGTGGAATTTTATTTTAGTCTTATTTACATCCTTTGTCATATTTTTTTTTAAAGATTTTATAATGATTCGGCGTCAGTATAACAACTAAATTAAGCTATTTGGAGTATTTAACAGCTCGAAAGAAAGTTGCACTTTCAATTAGTATTAGATAAGAAATTAAGACTAAATTAATGATCAACGTAATTACTTCCGAAATAATTACTTAATTACATTTTTAAAAAGATTAAAACGGCTGAATGGTCATTTTGTCATTTTAAATGTGAGTAAATAATTAAGTAACAATCAAGACATTTATTTTTAACGTTAGCAGGCTAGTGGTTACGATTGATGGTCTGATTGACAGACTATACACATGTATTAGCTAATGAACGCTTGATTTTACACAGTCTAATATATTTTTCTCCCTGACAAAACTGTTTTTAAATGTTTCCATACAGACCATGCTTGGAGCTTATGGTAAATTTTGGTGTTTAAAAAAGGCGTAATCGCATTATTTCCAAGATTCATTCTTCAAATACCTTGGTTGTTGATATAATCTTTAATAATAGTTTTCTTTGACAACTCTTGGGGTAGCATCGTTTTCCCTTTTCACATATCCGCCACATAGATTTATTTTCACTTATAGGCTTTCATACTAAATCGTTACAGAATTTTTAGCACGAAAGGGACAGTTCAACGTCACTTCACCAGTGTGCGGGTGGTATGTAGTTATTTTTATTTTTTATTTTATACTATTCATAATCTCTGTAAACAGTTTACCAGTAATATAAACATATCCACTCAACTGTTTTAAGCGTTAAACAAATTTCTTGAACTATTCAAAGTATATGAAAGCATATTAGAACATTTCCTCGTTGATAAACAATGTTTACCAACCAAAGTATTGATAATGATAACAAACCAAATGATATTATGTATTATGATCTTTTTATAATCCAGTGTATACATTCATTGTTAAAAAATACTTAAAACAACCATTTTGAAAAAAATCATATCCCCTCAATATTATACAACAAGGATGCTAACTTCGTCAGTCAGCCGAGAGGTACTGCCGATGAATATTTGTTAAAATGTGTTGTTGGTGAAAATTGACCCAATTTACCCAATGAGTGTATTTACATGGGCATGACATGCAGATAATCAATAAAGGGAATTATCGGGCTAGAACATGTGGTCAGCGTTTTTACCAGTAGATGTAGTTTGATAGCACATTTCAACAAATATGAATAATTGAAGGGTGTGAGGATGTGTAGTTATGCATCCTGATGAGTTTACATAAAACAAAAGAACAAGTGTAAAATTTTTAACAAAATATTTAATAACAAACTAAATAAAAATCAAACAGAAAATTAAAAAAAAAAATACAAATGAAATAAATGAATGGAATAAAAGTCTATTTTCGAAGCCCGGTTCAGGCGCACGTGGTTTTGAAGAACCCTCAGGTGAGCACGTGGTTACAGTCAGGCACATTTATATCGGCAACAGCTAAAACTAAGTTGTAGTCGAATGTTCACATGCTGTACGGGTTTATCGAGGTTGCATCAAACGAAGGTTTTCTTTGGTGATGTAAATGATTCATGGCCTGGTTCACGCCGATGGGAAATGACTTTCATTAGACTCAATATTCAGAGTATAAGTTTTCAAATGACACAAATTATATAATTATAAATATCAAACTTTTACAATGTTAAGTTATAAAATATATCTGCATTGATGATAATATAAAATTCACAACTAGTTGTTAGAGATGTGTCGAAAGGGCCGCCATAGTTCACTCACTCACTGCAGAACAGCGGTCTCATAAAAACTTCTCCCATGAATATGGAAACGGCTACTAATAAATACAGGAGCCGGAAATAAATCAGCACCCAAGAATCCTCCTTCCCTGACAGCTATTGACGTTCTGTAGGGACGGGAAATTCAACAGCAAAACAAGGCAAAATAGACCCTGATAAAAAAAAATTAACAAAAGAAAACATACTACCGGAAAACTATTCAAACGCGTGTTGTTAAAAACGTACAAAAATGGGTTGTTTAAATACCTGATGTTTTACTAAAGACAGGCCCCTGATAGCCCTAGACGGGATGACGACCACGTCTATCGACTGGTGTTCCCGGGTACTATCCCGTGCATGCTTTTACCTGACTATTTAAGGTACAAACAAGGGGCTCCCCACAGCATTGATATGTAACCATAGGAACCAAGGGTTAAAGTATTAAAACAAGGGACTCCCCAAAGGATTATGTACAAACCGGAAGGGTGAACCAAGGGGAAAATAAAAAACAATTACACAAAGAATTTCAGTTTGTTACAAGGGGGTATGACTTTTTTCAAAATGTTTTTTTAAGTAATTGTGGTGCAATGTATGTATACACTAGATTATAAATATGTCACCTTTATCCCTTGAATTGCAACCATATTTCAACGGAAAAGCAGTGGACATGTGTTTATTACCATTTTCTTTTATAGTTTATCAACAAATTAAACCATACGTGGCATGCTTGCCTTTATTTACTATCTGCAAAAGCAGCATTCAAAAACATTGCTCGCCGACTGGAAAGCATAAATTAAAATCAAACAGTTTTGTAAATAAATATAAAACTAAGCATTATGAGGAGCTTTCCCAGCACAGAAACCCATACGTGATACGTAATCAAATGACGCGCACTTATTCAGTCTAAGACCATTAAAAAGATGATCGTGGTGTTAAACAACTTTATCAGTCGATGAGCAATGTTTGTTAATGCAGATAGAAGTAAATTATTGCAAGCATGCCATGCATAATCATGATTTTGTAGATACATTGTCGTAAAAGAAAATTATAGCAATCCCTTTCTATAGCATATGGTCTGAAAGAAAAATGATTGCAATTCGTGGAAAGGAAAATTTAGAGTTAGATACCTTGTGTTATTGTTTAACTATAGGGTGAACTTTAATCACAGAAACAAGGGCCTGTGTCCCCGACCCCTTCTAGATCCGCACATGATCTATATTTCACAATTGTAAAATTCACATAACATAAAATTCACATAACATTTGCCATTGTACGATTTGACGATTTAAAAATCTAAAAGATAGTTTACAGTTAATAGTAAACTATCATTTATAGAGATCTTTTTCGCCGAATTCACTAAAATGTGATAAATATAGTTTTACAATTAATTAAGGAAGGTTTTTCACGTAATTTCTGATTTTGTATCAAAATTGTTTCATTTTCTGTGGGTTTTTCTCCGACTCTAAACATAAGTTTACAATTTAAAGTATAATTAAACAGTTAATAATACAAATATTTTGTATGCACGCACCCTTATTTAAATTCCCAAATATTAGGTATTTAGAATGTACATTCAGAAACCAACACTGTTTGACTCATAACAACATATCTAGAGTTAATTAAGCGAATTAAGCGTCAAACTACATATTGATTTAAGAACACCAAATCTTTCGTTTAAATATTGACATGACACATATAGGCAAGACGGGAAGAGATGGGATAAATGTATAACCTTTGCGTTTAAAATAAACTATGCAGATGTAAGCACAGCTTTGCACTGTGAAACAATCTGGCACATTTTTCAGAGGTGGTTATGTTCACATTAAGTGTAATAGCTTTGACTCCCATTTTCTTTTTGTTTTAAAGGGACATGGTCACGATTTTGGTCAAATTCTATTTTTCTGTTTTTATTATTTACAATGCTTTAGGAATGCATTTCCAATGACAAAATGAAATTGAAGTAGCAGTAGTGCAGTTATAAGCAAGATACAGGGCTCACAAGTCTTTGTCATGTAAACAAGGCTCGTGCCCTGTTTTTGTTTACATTAGTTCAATATTCCGGTAAAAATTCTTTTTCAAGCTGATTTTTCCATCTTCTTATTCATTGTAACCATAAATAAACAGATCTTAACGTTTACCACATTCATTTTCGGTCTAAAACTGGAGTTTTTACTTCAACGTTCAAAATGTAAACAAAAGCTTTGTTTACATAGCAAAGAATTGTAAGCTCTGTAACTCGCTTATAACTCAATAAATGACACTTAAACTTTGGTTGCCTATTAAAAATGCCTTACTGAAGCATTGTAAACATTAAAATCGGGAAAATAATTTTTGACCAAAATCGTGACCATGCCCCTTTAAACTAAATAAAGAAACCTATTTTTTATTTAAAATTTAAATTCCTATTTTATTCTATAGATGGTTTTTTTTTTCATAATATCTATAATTTAAATCCATTCAGGTACAACAACATTAGGAATTTATATTTGAGCATGTTTGTAATAACATCTGTAACATCTGTAATGGGACTAATTTGATAAATCGGTTATTATTGCAGGTTTCTTTGAAGCATCATGGACCCCCAAGCCCAGGATGTGGTGCGGTGTGACGTGTGTGACAACACCACAGTGGACATGCACTGTGACACATGCTTTATCAACCTGTGTAAGGCTTGTGTGGGGGAACACATGTTTGATGAATCTGTAGACCACAAAATCGTCAGGTTTAAGTCCAGGAAAACTACCCCTATCCACCCTTTCTGTCTACTTCATACAAAAAACCGGTGTGAGATGTACTGTACACACTGCGATGTCCCAATATGCTCTGCATGCGTTGCGTCTGATAAACACAACGGTCACAAGATATCTCAAGTTCTTGAAAAATGTGACATCATTAAAGAGATTATACAACAGGATAATGAAGAATTGCGATCAAAACTTGCTCCATTGTACCAAAAAATGTTACATGATTTAGAAATAAGAATCCGAGAGGTTGAAGAAAAATGTGAAGAGACTAGCAAGTTAATAAGCCAACAAGGCGATAAATGGCACAAAGAGATAGACAGTATCGTCAACCAACTCAAAACACAGCTTGAAAAAATAAAAAAGAAAGGAGTAAAAAATTTGAAAGTCAACAAAGTGAAAATGGAAATAACATTGTCAAAAATTAGTTCTGTCTTACAATCAAATGAAGAAACTCTAGAATCAAATGATCTAAGAAAAACAATCGAATACAAAAGTCAAAATGCTGCATTCAGTAAAGGTCTGGAGATCGTTGATGTCTCGTTGCCTACTTTTACGCCCACGGAAATCAGTCAACAGAGTATCCGTGAGCAGTTTGGTGCTCTGTCGACTGACGTTTCAGAGAATCATAGCCATACCGCGACACATCAACTACTGCTGGATAAACCTAACGAGGTCTCATCTATACACACAGGGATAGAATATCTTTGCAGCATTGCATGTTTAAAAAGGAATCACATATGGGCAAGCAATAGCTATGCATCTGCGGCACTTTTTGATTTCAATAAAAGTGAAAAAGTGGAATCATTTTGGTTTGATGGAAGTCCACGTAAAGAAATTTACGATATTGCCGTGCTCAATAGTGGCGAATTGGTTTGTAGTTGTTCTCGAACAAACAATGTGTACATTGCACGGCATGAAAAATCAGAGATACTTATAAAACTATCCGATTGGGTTCCACGTGGCATTTGCGTTGCCAATTCTGGAGACTTGCTAATCACCATGTCACAGGAACATCAATCAAAAGTTGTCCTGTATTCTGGAAACGTAGAGAAACAGGTCATTCAATTTGATGATCTGAAATCTTCCCACTTCTTTACAAGCTGTTATTATTTGTATGTTACTGAAAATAGAAACAACGACATCTGTGTTTCTAGAGAAGAGGTCGTGGACGTTTTCACAGGGACTGGTGAGCGAAGATTTAAATACACTGGTCATCGTCCTCCTCCAAAATGGAACCAGGCATTCTCTCCAAGGGGAGTCACCACAGACAGTTACTGCCATATCCTTATTGCTGATACTAATAACAAGTGTGTTCATATTATTGACCAGGATGGGAAATTTCTACAATACATTGACTGTGGAATGAGGAAACCTTGGGGACTGTGCATAGACTCTCGTGATTTTCTGTACCTGGCCGACAATAAGAAGAAGAGTACGCAAATAGTGAAAGTCAAGTTTCTCAACCTGTGACATACTTCTAAAGGAACAAACATTATAAAAGTATATATCAAAAACATACAAAAATTGATCAAACTTATTTTGTTCAGATGAGTCACTGTATTGATGATAAGCTATATTTTAGTGTGATTGGTCAGATTAAGGACTCGATGACGACAAAAGGCAAGAGATAAGCTTTGCCGTTTCCTTGTCTTCCTTGTGTTGGTAAATGTGTTGATCTGATTATAGTGGTAGTTGGTAGACATTGCAAAAGTTTAGACTCATAATATGGACCATATTGTTGATGTGTACTACCAATTTAGTTATATAATAAGCATGATGATAACCTCACAGCTTTCTCAGTCGAGTTGGTGTTACTCATACGCCATAGTATAAGTACTTTGGCGGTATCTATCGGCTTTAACATTAAATGGTGATGTTAGTTTACGTCACCATTGCCTAATTAATGATCCTGGACAAAACGCGGGAATATACAGGTAGTTACTTGATTATAATTTTGTTGACGAAATGGTTATCCTTATGTTTAGTTTCTAAAATCAACTGGAACTACATGTATATATAAAAAATTGATGTATAAATAACACAGAAATCTTGTCAATCGCAATCTACTAGAGCAAACTGAGGGATTTTAATTTACTTGGTTCTTTTATTGATATCAATTTCCACGGTTTTCGTGGATAAACCTTACCCATGAATTGATATTATAAATTTTACATATAATCATGAAATGCAGTCTTTTTTTCAGAAGAATGTCTACAATATAACATCCCAAGAACCTTTGACAATCAATGAGAATTGACTACAATGAACTGTTTATCACTATAAATTATATATAATGCAAGCTATATTGAATAGAAATACAGCAAAAAAATATACTTATTCTTTATTGCACTATTCGTGGTATACATTGGTATCAGAGTATATACAAGTTAGAATTAAGATGGAAAATGTTTTTCATACATTCTTATGGCTATCAAAATCAAAACTTTAAACCAATTCATAATATTTATTTTTTTCCAGTTTATATTGCATAAAATATATTCAATATTTTATGAATAATGAACATCTTAATGAAATCTACATGTAGCACCAAAAAATTTATAACTAATCTTTTAACTCCACAAAATCTCTGTGTAAAATACGCAAGCACAAATAATGAAAACCAGTGTATAACAACCCAGCTAATTTTGCTATTTTTTTCTTGTAGTTGACAAATACCAAATTCTAGCTGAAAACTACAAATTATTTCACTTGATCCAAGTATCTGCGGTGTGTAGTTTGGTATTCTACAGAGGAATACACAGAGAATACACAGCCACTGTTTATTTGTAACAACTAATACAACTAATACTGGTAAACTGTACTAGCACCAGAACTCAGAATCATCTTCCTTGTTCTCTCCCAGATGTATTTTAGTTCTGTATTAATTGTGGATTACCTTAAAGCATTCATTCACTCCTATCTAGTTTACTCTGCTGTCAGAGAATACGTAAGACAACGAGTAAGAGCCACTTAGACTTAGTTCATGTCTAGTACATCACTGGCTTTGGTCCTCTCCCTTCTCTAGGTCTTTATCATACTGCAGGCAGAGGGGTATTTCCTCTGAGGTCATCCATTGTTGACTAGGCCAATCAGATGACTAGATATCTCTATAATACTCTGGACAGTAGGGGATTCTGGGTAATTCTCCAAGGGGTTTCTGCCATTTTCACAGCACTCAGTTACCTTCTGGAAAGACAGTTTAGGCATGTCATTATATACATACTATATATTAAATACTTGAATACAATGTAGTTAAATGCAGTTGATTTGAGATTATCTTGATAATATGGTGGTTGTTCCTTTGTCCTGAATTATCAATCGTTTCTTAAACTGATTTGAGTCAAAGACCAAAGGAAATTTGGGATTTGAAGATCTGTTGAAATTTTCTCTGTGAATTGCTCAACATACATGTATTGGCTACAAAAAAAGTTCCAGTAGGTATTAATGTTTTGGGTTTTTTCATTTCAGGGTTTATTTACATCCACCTTTGAAACATTTTAATTTTGGGAGTTAAAAAAAAACCCATTGATTTCCTGATTTACAAAGTTTACTGTATTGTCAACAAAATATCTGTTGCAAAAACAGATGCCTCTTAAGTCATGTTATTGAATAAAAAAAAATGAAAGATTTTAAATGAATTCATTGTTTTCCTTACTGGATCCATGGGGAGACTTCCTAATATTGGTATAGTATGACTCTCTGCAAGGGACACAACTCCTCTCCCGGGGAAAACTTCAGAAGTTTCCTAACAAAGAAAACATGTCAAAAGTTTCATCTGGTGGTTAAGGTTCACGACTTGGAAGGAGAAATAATGATCTAGAATTCGCTTTTGGTGGAATCGTGTAGTAAAATAAAAACTGTCTTGCATTCTTACTCTGGTTACTTACCTTACAGCAAGGACACACCAGTCCACTCATGTTTTCTACCAGACCCAGGACAGCCACTCCCATCTTTCGACAGAAACTTATTTCTTTTTTAATGGTTGCCACGGCAACTTCTTGAGGCGTGGTGACTAGAATGGCTCCGTCTGGTTTGACGTTTTTCAGGAGTTTGACGATCGCCATGTGCTCATCACTCGTTCCTGGAGGAGTATCTAATGAAATAACCTGTCTTTAGTTCAAAGTTGGAATAAATATTGTGAAATGTTATGTAAATTAAGATACATGTATACAGGTAAAGTCTCTTAATAATCACTCACCACAAATCAAGAAATCCAATTTCCCCCAAAACGTATCCTTTAGAAATCTTTTGATTAGTCCTAAAATTGACAAGATTTCATTTAAGATATTGTTTAGAAAACAGTTAATTGAAATCATTTCTCACCAACAATGAAGAAAACACATTTCTTATTCACTACAAATATAAACCTGTTTTCCGTGGCCCCCGGAAAATGACTGACGTTGTATCAGAATCCAACATGGAACCTACAGACATCACTTTAACATCTTCATTAGGTGATCTGCAAAAGGATAATTGGTTACTTCAGCAGTTATAATAGGTTTGAAAAGAATAAGATAAACATTACAATGCATGTAACTTAATAAAACAAGATACAAGTACTTGTAAATATAAACATTCTACCTGCATTAACTAAAATAATTTATACATCTATTTTTAATTGTTTTTAACACAATATAGGAGATCCTGTGGTTGCTACAACTTACACTAGAGGTTACAACTTACACTAAGGGTTACAACTTACACTAGGGGTTACAACTTACACTAGGGGTTTCCATCCATATGGTGACTGTACAATAGGCTGGTTTTCTACATTGAAGAGTTTAGGAACACTGGGTCCACATATATCTAGGTCAACCACACCCACCTTGAATGATTGACATCTAGCAAGAGCCAATGACAACAGGTAGGCTACAGTGGATTTACCAACACCTTAAAAAAAAGTTACATGAAACTCCAAGATTTGATATTGTATCTGTTAAATGCTATAAACAAATTTTAATTTTCCCAGGTTTATTGTTTAAATGATGATACCCTTTAATTTTGATGGCTCTAGCTATTGGGGTTATAAGAAATTATAATAGAATATATATTTATGTTCAATGACATTTCAATTTGCAGAAAAGTTAATGCTCAACATAGTGAATAAGAATCTAACTAAATGAAATAGTAAAAAATCAAATACAAGTCATTGAACCTAATTATCATTTTCATTCAGCAAATTATAAAAAGAATTCACTGCAGCTATACAACTTACCTCCTTTTCCTGATAGAATTAGAACCTTGTGTTTAATGGTGCCCATTCTTACATCTATTATTTCTTGGTCAGGATCCACTCCACCTAAAGAAAAGTCAAAGTAAAAGTGAAACCATCTTAAAGTCTATGGTTCAAAGTAAAGCAACACAACTGACACCTTCATTACAAGCATATGAGTCAAGTGCTTTTGCTACAGAGTTTCTGGTCCCTACTAGTAATTAATCTGACCCTCAAACAGTCACATTCCTCTCCCTAGGATCTAATATGTCCATAGAGATTCACACCCTCTGTTCATCATCACCTAGCATGATCAACCCACAATTCCGAGAGGTATTCAAATATCATGAAACGGGAGAAAACATGATTGGAGCAGAATCAAACCTGGCCTGGCCTACTGAATCTTCATCAAAGTGCTTTTCCATCAGGTCCTAGTAACTTAACTTGTCTGTTTATTTATGTATGTGAAAAATGTTGTAATTGTCATATTGGGAGAAATAATGATGGACCAGACTGGGATTCGAACCCGGGTCAAGCTCTACCAACTTTGATAAAAGTGTACAAGATCTTAACTTCTACTGTGTAGAAGATTTTAACTGATTCACCTTGCATTTTACACAAAGTCTGGCCAGGACAGCCTTCACAAACAGAGCTTCTTCCAGCATCCTCCTACAAAGAATAAATGAAAATGTATAACAGTATATAAACTGTAGACATATATCAGCTGCATATTGAATACTAAAGTGGTTAGGTCGACTTTTGGAACGTTTCGATGATTGTTAAGACAGAAGACAAGCCATTGCTATTCTACACGGAATAAATATATTTGCGAGTACAAAATTACACTATTGGCTGGGCATTCAGCGAGTTTATCATCTACAATTTCGAGAGAATCCATGATTCCATCACCTCGAAATTGCAATCGGATATTTACAAAAGGACACTAATTTTAAAACCGTATGTTCCGATTTCTTCCAAACATGTCTTTTTCAAACTGTTAATAATATATCAAATTAAAGAAATGATTTTATGTATCAGTTTAGAATTTCTTAGGGTGAAATATGCCTACAAAAATTAATTATGGTTTATGAGGATGTATTTATGTTCCGGATTTGGATCAGAAATTAGTAATTTGGCGAGTAAGATGGCGACTTCCATGTGAAGCATGCAATATTTTCATTAACTTATGAAAGCTGTGGTCCAATTTAATCATCGATCATCATGAAAAGGAAACAGGTATTTAAGTTATTTACATATACATGCATTAATTGCATGATTATTGTAGAAATCCGTTTTTATGGTAAAAAAAAATAAAGGCAAAACAGATAAGGATAAATTGGGATAATGCAACAGAGGCTGGCATCGTCTCTGCTAGATTTGAATGCCAGAGAACCAGTGTTCAAACGACAGCAGAGGCAATATCTGCCTGTGTCACATTAAGGAATGATCGTTTATGAACTGAAGGAAACGTACATCTCAACATTTAAATTTGCGACTACACTATACATCATTCACATGATTATTAATAGCATATTTTAAACATATTTAGCATCCCATAGCATTGGCTGAAAGTATTGACAATGATAAGGAGAACTCTGAGTCAGAAGAAAGTTTTTCTGATGATGGAGAGGGTGATACAGACGATGCAGACCAGAGTGTTGAGGGGAACTCCAAAACACCGCCAGAGAAAAAAGCCAAAATCTCGAAAAAAGAGCTCTATCGACCCCCGACCAATGAGGAGTTAAACCAACTGAAGGAAACTGAGAACCTGTTTCACTCCAGCCTCTTTAGACTTCAGGTATGTGACACTGTTGTATTCTGGAATGAGTAGAAATGTGCTGTTGGAAAGATGATCAGCATTATGTGTTGCATGTATTATGTGTATTATGTTAATTTATATTTTCTATATTGTTATTTTCTCTGATAGGTCAGTGAGTTACTGAATGAAGTCCAACTGAAGGCGAAGCGGCAGAAACAAACAGAGGAAGCTGTGACGACCGTGTCTCAGATGATCAGGTCACTGAAGAGAAGCGTAGAGCACGAGGTACCCTCATTAATCAGTGTATCATCCTTGTAACCTCATTAGTCAGTGTATCATCCTTGTAACCTCATTAGTCAGGGTATCATCATTGTAACCTCATTAGTCAGTGTATCATCATTGTAACCTCATTAGTCAGTGTATCATCATTGTAACCTGAATACCGCCACTTGTCTACGCTATTTTGAGATAACCCTCGTAACCTCAATATTTAGTTGTTATATCCATCCAAGAATTCAGTATTGTGTTTTTAAAATCAATGGGATGATGAAGCTGTCAATCAATAATGACGAATGTCCCATGCAAATACATGCAGGAAATTGAATTACAAGACTTAGTATTGATAACAAAAAATTCTATTCATTATCACACCATTAGTAATGCAAATATCTACATGTAATTATAAATTCTTGTGTACTTTGACAAAAAAATACTTTTCATTCATCAGTTGCAGTCTCAAAAATGGCTGAAGAACATCAAGGTTCCAATTCAGCAGAAACCCAGGGCTGTTAAAGGGAGGTTCCAGTTTGTGCCCCCCGCTGAAATCCTGACCACTGGCAGCTTTGTGACCGGGACATGTATCAAGCCCAACATTACTGTTGATCTAGTGGTGGTCATTCCTCAGGTAAATGTTTTGTACAATTATTTCAATTAATTTTACTCTCATTTATGTGTACATATGGAAGATTTGAATTTTTATTACATTTAGATTGGAAGCAAGTGCTAAAAACATAGGGGTATCTTGTTGTGTTGTGTTTGTTTGAGATTTTAGTTTTATACCTATTCAAACATTATTTTTTGTTTTTTTTAATCCATCTCATGGATGCACTTTTTTAGGAGTGTTTTCAAGAGAAAGATTTTATGAATCACCGTTACTTGAGGAAAAGAGCCCTCTATTTAGCTGTCATTGCCAAGAGGCTGCACGAGATTCATGGATTAAGGGACCTACAGTACACATATCACCATGGAAATGCTCTGAAGCCAAGTCTGATTGTAAACTATCCAAGTTAGTGGAGCTCTCTTACACATATTGTTAACATTTTGAAAAACATCTCATAATTTTACAAGGCAAAATGTGTGATTTTTACACCTGAATAGTTTTTTTAACTAAATAAGTTCTGATATGAAAATTTTGATACATTAAGTTTTTACTACACATAAGTCTTTGTACTCTATCAAAGTTATCATCCAAAACTCTGTTCAGAATAGATTCTTCATTGGAATGTCTTGGAGATTTTTGTAATGCTGTGGTGATGTAATTCAGATATACAGTGAACAGGTGTAAACTGACTCCATTGATTGGATTTGTGTGAACTTGTAGGTGGAGAGCACAGGCCAGTCTGTCTAAACATCACCGCTGTACCAGAGGACGGGTTGTTCAAACTCAGCCGGTTCCACATCAGTAAGAACAATGTCCGTCGACAGTGGTTCCTTGAGGAAGGGGTGGGGGACTCCACTACAGGTAGGATACTCCTTCTAGGAAATCTGGAAGGTATTGTCTAGTACCTGTCTTATGTATAGGTACGATTTCTCCTCAGAAATGTGAATGTTAGTACTGTTATTTATTATCTAATACTAGTATTTATCATCTGATTTTATACTGGTAGAATATTCCTCCTAGGAAATTTTAAGGACTTGGATACATGCAGGATTCCTCCTCAGAAATATTAATGTTATATTATGATATTATGTACACTGATTCTCCTTGTACATTGCTGTGTAAACTAGTGTGAGAGTTATACCACAGTTATACTTGAGTTGCGATTTTATTTTTATTACAGATAAGTCCTCCCCCACCCCCTTCTACAACAACACGGTCCTACAGGATCTGACCCTGAGGGAGAATGCGACTTACTTGCAGAGCACGCTGGGGGACAACCCAAACCTCAGGGACGGAATCACTCTCCTTAAGGTCTGGCTACGACAAAGGGAGCTAACTCAGGTATGGAACAGGAGTAAACTATAATATACATTGAAATTTACTGTAAATACATGATTAGGAACTATTTACCTACAAACTCACTTAATTACATATAACTTTTATGAGAAATAAATTAAAAAAAAAAAATTGCAGATTTATCTTGAGTTTACATTGGATTACATTATATGGCTAGATCCAGGTTACATGCATAGCCTCTCATTATCATTCAGTGTATCTATGAGATATTTATTGAATTAATTCATAGAATATCAGGTATTTTTTAATTAATCAGATATCCATGTAACAAGTTTTCATGAGATGATTATATTTCAGGGGTTTGGCGGTTTCTCGGGATTTCTGATTTCTATGTTTGTTGCGTATTTAATCACTCAGCGGAAAATCAACCACTTAATGAGCAGCTACCAGGTCATGCGGAATGTGCTTCTTCATCTTGGTAAACAATCATCCTAAAAAGATAGAGCTTAATTTTATACTAAACAATGTTAATATGTCCTTGAATAATTGAATTCATTGATAATTAATTATAACTGTATCTCAATGCAAGTGTTTTATAAATGCTTGATAAATATGAAGAATATTTTAATCTGTTTGAATATTTTAGCCCAAACAGACTGGACAAAGGAGCCTTTGACCCTGTGTTCATCCTATGATGCGTTTGAGCAGCCCGACCCCTGCTTGTTTTACGAACACTTCGCTGTCACATTTGTGGACGTCACCGGCTACGTAAATTTGTGTTCAGACCTCAGCAAGGGCCTCTATGATCGGGTAGGAACATAGGATGTAGTGCTGTGTGGTCATTATCCTTCCAGTTTACATCACATTAAGTTTGAAATAAGCATATTCAGGTCTTTGTTTACAAATCTTAACCTGCGAATTATTGTGAATAACTGACATGTAATTACACAGTGCATTGTATTAACACAAGAATGGGTCGGTACTATTTCAATTTGATATAAGAGGAGGGAGTAGGAGGGTCAGGTAGACAGGTACAGTAGAGAGCAGGTACTACTAGAACATGGACTGGTGCTATCAGATTGATGTTGAGACAGGAAATATATTGTGTGTATTTACTGGTAAATTGCCTCCACCTACATGTATGTATGGTAATGCTTGAGACACTGTTGTTGTTTTACAGGTTCGACATGAGGCAGACTTGGCCCTCAAGTTCCTAGAGAACCACTCAATGGACAGCTTTGCTGCCCTCTTCATGACGCCTGTGGAATTCTTCAGGAAATTTGATGTCACATTTCAGTAAGGCAGCATTTGACACAATATGTTGTCACCAATGTCACTTTTCTATATTATTATACTTTCATGTTAAATACTGAAATCTGATTGGTTTAGACGCAGTTGACAATCCGTTCTCTTACCCTCAGCGTTAGCAACACGCTTGGCAACGGGCCGACAGAACGAATTGTTACATGCGCGTAAATTATGTGCGTACGGTTTGCCGTTAAATTCATGTCATTTCTATATAAAAGCAGTAAAATTTTCTCTAAAATTAAGACATTCAGTATAATAAAATAAATAGTGCCTGTTTGGGAGGGTAACAGTTGAAATTGACACCCCTCGAAAACCACTGTCAACCTCTGCTTCGCGTCGGTTGACAATGGTTTTCTCGGGGTGTCAATTTCTACTGTTACCCTCCCAAACAGGTACTATTTATATATTATTACCTTCAAAACAATTTTTAAGAACCTGATGTGTTAAAGTTGTGAAATCACTTACTGTTTTATACAGGTTATTAACAACAGCCATTAAGAATAAATACTTACCAAAGTATGAATGAGATGTACAGTGTATTATTAATATAGTTACATAGACCTTCCAAATTCTATGTGATTTTTCAGAATCCAGAATATTTCCAAGACTGAAGTAGAAAAGTTGGGTATAGAGAATAAGTATGTAGACTATGGTGGGAACATCGTCCAGTCCCTGGGGCCAGACCTACACGCCCTGATCAGTCGCGGACTGGGGCAGAGGGTCTGTGTCATACAGTTCAAACAGAGTCCGGCACTCAAGGTAATTGAACTTAGATCCCTGTATAGTAAAGTATGGTTACAGCAAACATGATTATTTAAGGAATTCATGTTTACAGCAAAGTTAAGTTTAATTCCCCCAGTTGTAAAGTTGTATTTACACTTATCCAATAGAGCAAAAACGTCTATAAGGAGTCATCATTGTTATCCCTGCTGCTTTGCTGTGACCATCTTTTAATGCATTGTTACGTTTATTGCAATTTGTTTCAGAAGACATAGTCTATTCTTATTTATAATTGAATGGCTCAGTTGTTTTTCACTGTCTGGGTACTTACTGGGAACTAAACATTCATTGTTTCAAGCCATATGATCAAGAAAAAAAGTATGAGTCAGATATTTTCTTTCTGATTATCACTCAAATGGACATGTTCCTTGGTATTATGTTAGTGAAATAAGAAAGAGTGGAGAAGATATACATGTACCTGCACCTTGTTTTTGACAGTGGGACATCACTAGTGACCCTCCGGACTATGAATCATCGGAGCCGGTCCAGGTCGGACTTTTGCTGAACCCGGAGTTCGCCTTTGGTGTCCTGGACAAGGGACCCCCCGCGGAGTCTCCGGAGGTTTGTTATTGTTTCCTGTATTATAAACTGTAAACCAACTATTATTCACGACGACTTTATTTTGCAATTTACCTCATGAACTGGTGTGCAGCAACTAATTTATTTTGCTACCAAGGCTTATCCACACCTGTTTTTTCATTACAACTGTATGGCAGATACTGGTCCATGGCGAGAAATATTTGCAACAATGAGGTTCTGGCAAACCTTGCACAAATTTTTTGCTCGTAAATGAACGTTGGTTTACATAACATTTTTTTCTAATCCTGTACCTGTATACTTATTGGTCTGCAGAGTTGTCATATAAAGTGTCAAACATTAAAGGAAACTCTTGATAAGTCTCTCCATACACTGACTGACTGTCAGCTAGTATGTTAAACTTTCTTTGATTTTATATCAATTTAATATTTTCCAATCACTATTTAGAAAGCGAATCTCTCTACTTTTTAGGTTTAAAAAAAAAATTATTATAGATGTGACGACTCTTAATGAGCATGGGTTAGCAATCACCTGATTGGTGAGATTTCTTTCACAAAATTGAGAAAAAGCCAATGGGATAGGCAATTACTATTCACCAAATTGAGAAAAGATCAAGGCTGGTGGTACATATAATTAAGCTCAGGAAAAACTGACTTTGGTTACCAATAAAGTACTGATTGATTTATAACATAACTCTTTACATAGGCCAAAGATTTTCTTGACTTCTGGGGAGACAAGTCTGAACTTCGTCGATTTAAAGATGGCAGTGTGTGTGAAGCTGTTCCATGGACCAAGAAATCTCTGCTGTCAGAGAAACGAATGGTGTGCTGCCGAGTTGTACAACATGTTCTAGAGAGGTAAGTTTCTTGTTGATATGTAATATATCTAGTACTATTTAGTAGAATGTTGTCTAATATTACTTTGGCACCATTTTACAAGAATTCTTAGAACCCAAGATTTCTTTTTGCAGGCATGTTGGAATTAGCTCAGAGTCAGTGAAATGTTTTGTTGATCAGTTAGATCCTTTGTTACAATGCCCTGTAAATAATGACTCGGATGATGTGTGCGGTACAGGGGAGGAGCAGCATAACGACGTGATACAGAAGTACGACGAACTCTGTAAACTACTGAGGAACCTCAAGGACCTCCCCCTGTCAATCAACTCTATACAGGGCTCCGCCCCCGTCTTCAGATACTCAGAGGTCAGTTTTCAAGGGCACCTATGATTGAAGTTAGCAGACAGCTGGTTATTAAATGTTTCTTTTTATGCCCTGCCTTGTAGATTTACTTCGCTGATACAAATTATGAAAGAAAAAAAATGTTTATTTATATTTTACAATTTAACCTTTGCAAAGATGCATGCTGTTTTCATGTTGCAAGACAAATGTACATCGTAACATAAGGCCAAGCATTCATGTTCCATGGACTTATATCTAGTAATTATATGTTTTGTGTATGATTTTCTTCATGCCTTTAACTAGAGAATTGCTCTATTTCTGTGAGCAGTAGAGGAAATGTGATAGCAATTCATATGTTATGTCATGTTTTTATAAATGTAAAAATGCAGTTTTTAGTTCATAAAAGGAAAGATGCTGGAAAAATTAAGCAAATCTGTGAATGCCAGCCTAAAGGTGTACATTGATATTTGTGTAGGTTTTCCCTCCACTACCAGCGGTATGTAACAAAGAACACGTGGTGGAGAAAGGAGGGAGGGATCTACCCCAGAACTACACCAAACAGTGTCCCCAGTACAACATGTCACTCAAAGGTAGGTGTAACTACACCAAACAGTGTCCCCAGTACAACATGTCTCTCAAAGGTAGGTGTAACTACACCAAACAGTGTCCCCAGTACAACATGTCACTCAAAGGTAGGTGTAACTACACCAAACAGTGTCCCCAGTACAACATGTCTCTCAAAGGTAGGTGTAACTACACCAAACAGTGTCCCCAGTACAACATGTCTCTCAAAGGTAGGTGTAACTACACCAAACAGTGTCCCCAGTACAACATGTCACTCAAAGGTAGGTGTAACTACACCAAACAGTGTCCCCAGTACAACATGTCTCTCAAAGGTAGGTGTAACTACACCAAACAGTGTCCCCAGTACAACATGTCTCTCAAAGGTAGGTGTAACTACACCAAACAGTGTCCCCAGTACAACATGTCACTCAAAGGTAGGTGTAACTACACCAAACAGTGTCCCCAGTACAACATGTCTCTCAAAAGTAAGTGTACTTATGCTTAAATTACTGCAACAGAAAAAAATCCTAGTTCCAACTGTGTCTTATTATTGTTTGGATTGTAAGTTCCTTTCTTCAAAATAACTATACATCAACAATACATCTAGGCTAGCAGTAATTATACCATATTACATATTCATTTCGTCAAGCAATGATTAGATCTACAGTGCATGTACTAGTGGTTAGTCTCTCTGTGTTTTTGTAGATAGTTGATCTTTTTTTGCAGTGATTTGTTTACTGGAGGGCAGTGGGAAATGGCCGGATGAGAAGAAAGCATTTAACCGACTAATGGCCGCCTTCCACATACAGCTGGCTGAGTCGATAAAGACACAGTATGGTTTCCCAGTCTCTGTGTACCCTAGGCATATCGATGTTGTCAAGGTAATCAGCATCCTGTATGAACCAATCAGAGACATTCTAAGAAATAAGATTCCAAACAAGCTTTAATGTTTGTATAAATGGCATAATTTTGACATTCACATGAATCCCTAATTCACTCTGTTTAAGATTTCTACATTGCATAAAATCAGGAGATTTGTCAGAGGAAAGCCAGAAAATACTCTATCTTGCTACTCCTATCTTTTCAAAGGTTTCTAATCTGCTCCACTCTACTTAAACATACATTCACCTATGGAGTAGATCAGACACTCTTAACTTGGGAAGACGGGCTACTTCAAGACCCAGTGCATTATATTTTTGGCCTGTAAATATGCCTACTTTTTTTTTCCTGGCAGGACAACTACGTGTTCCGTGTGGTGCTGGGGTACACTCGGGAGATCGCGCTCACTAAGATGGTGAAGACGCCGGAGGGGATGGTCAAGTACAAGGACAATGAGGAAGCCCTGACCCTGGAGAGAGAGATCCAGGGACTCCCCCGCCTCACCAGTACACTGCATGGGTAGGTACAACACATGTAAACTCTGTCCCTGGAGAGATCGATCCAGGGACTCCCCCGCCTCACCAATACACTGCATGGGTAGGCACAACACATGGGTAGGAATCATGTAAGTTGGTCTCCTAGTAGAACACTACATGGGTAGGGGTCCCTCAGGTTTAATTGACAAATGTATTGTCATACTCAATGTGTATAAACTCAATACAAAATAAATGAACTCAAAACCTCAACTGTTTCATGTGGTTTTAATAGTGTATGTCTATGATATTGCATATTTAATTTGCTGATCCTCTTGTTATAGTGTACATTTTTGATGGTAGATAATTATTTTTCTGACCCTGTTTGATGCAATGTTTACAGGATCCAGCAGCTCCATGCTTCGTTTAGCTCCACGGTGAGGCTGGTCAAGCGGTGGATCGCTGCCCAACTCCTGGCCGAGTTTGTGTGTGATGAAGCGGTTGAGATCATAGTGGCTCACCTGTACCTCCACCCCTCACCCTACACCCCGCCCAGGTAAAGAAATGCAAACAACCCCCACCCTACACACTGCCCAAGTAAACAAAAACAACCACTCACCCCACACCCAATCCATGTAAACAAAAACAAACAACCTCTCACCCTACACCTTGCCCAGGTAAACAAAAACAAGCAACCCTCACCCCACACCCCACCCAGGTAAACACATACTAGTCAACACTCTATGGCTTATTACCTGGCCAGGTGGCCAGTGATTTAATGTAATGATCCTGTAGAAATTGCTGACAAAATCTATTTGGTTGATGAGGATAAAATTATATTGTGTTTCTTATATTTAGTGAAAACGGACTCGGAAAAAGTTTCAAGTAGTATGAATATTTATAGCTAGCTCTCATCCCATCACATACAGAATGTATGTGTTTCTTTCATTTGAGGAACAAATTAGACAAATTAATATTTACTTGGTAATTGTAATGAATGTTTTCTGGAAATATAAAGTTTTCAATTCGAATACCTTTACAGGTATGTTCAGTCATGCGATTCAATAGAAACAGTTTGCTATATAGTAGATTGTTAAAGCCAGTTTAGGATGACATGTAGAGCTGGAAACATGTTTAAATTTGAATAATTTTCAGTTTTATGAGTCCAACTTATAACATCATGTTGATATTTAATAGTACATTGTATATACATGTCGTATGTTAATATACATGTATTATACACTAAAGCTGTTGCGTGTCGTTGCTAGTCCATTTAATGTGTTGCTGTTTTATTACTGATCTCGTATCAGAAATAAATGGGTTTTAAAGGGGAAAATAAGTTGTGTAGTAGAAAGTTTCTGACGTAGACTGGCTTTGAGTTTAGTTCACATGAACTGGTTTTGAGTTGAGTGATTGTAGACAAATATTTTTTTCAGTTCACCAATGGTGGGCTTTCAGCGCTTCCTTTACCTGGTGGGTAACCACGACTGGAAGAACAGTCCACTGATGGTCAATCTGAACGACGAGTTTACAGGTAAGTGCTTGATTACAGGTGTAAACTGACCAACATGTACTGGCCTGTGTGATAGTTAATATTATGTACAATTATACATGTACAATGCATATTATGTATTAGCATGATGTTAAATCTGAAGCATGAGAGTGTAGGTATCTTCATATATCAGAATCAGAACGGAGAACTTTTGACATTAACTTGTACATAAAATATCAAGAAATTAACAAACAGTCCTTGTTGCACAGCTGAGGACTACCAGGAGATCCTGGGGAGATTCCAGAGGGAGCGTTCCTCTCGGCCCCTCATGTTCCTGTCCACTCCATACGACAAACACACCTCCTCCTGGACCAGACACGCTCCCTCCGCTCCTGTACTGCAGCGATTAATCGTACTAGCCCGGGGGTCACTGGATGTCCTTAACAAACTCGTACAGGAAGGGGCAGACAACTCCAGCTTTAAGGTGCAGTATTAAAAAAAATATCAGGCAGTGAATTGATTAATATTGGGACTCTCATTTGGGCATTTCATTCAATATGTGGTCATTTTTATTTCAAGCCAGATCAGTATGTCTAGTGGTTAAATCCATAAAAAAACTATACATTAGGGTTTAGAGTTTGAGAAAAGTCAGTTACTATAGTAATAAAAATCATCTGAGCTATTCCAGTCTCCCTCATTTTTAATGGTGTATTCACAGATAATTTAACTAAAGTATTGCATAAAGTAAACAGATGTAATCGTAAATCCTCAGCAATAATGTTGACTTTAAGACTGGTTTTTTCCTTTTTTTTACAGCAACTTTTCCGGCCTCCACTAGAGACTTATGACCTCATTATACATCTGGCAAGGAAACAGTTGCCACGGCAACATGAAGCAGTCGATCGGGAGGTCAGTCAGCTTCCTGTGAAGACGAAAGGTCGTGTTGCTAAGACCCCTGACCCCACGGACAAACTCGAGTACTTCCCTGTGTATGACTATGACCCACCCTCTCTGTTCCTGAATGAACTCAAGGTGATGCTTGATTTCTACAACTCGGTTAATGATATACGATCAGTATATTCTATTTACTTATATTTGTATTTTACTGTTATACAGTTATCATTGATGACATGAAAGATGACATGGTAATGACGGTGTCTATCTTCTTTATTAGCATGTACAGTACACTTATTGTATCATACTGTACTATAGCATTGAATCATGATTTTTTGAAAGACTGTACTGAATTTTGAAAATTTATAAGCACACATCGCTGCAGTTCGCAGCAATGTTAAGGTGGCCCGGAGCTAAAATATGGCTGAAAAACGATATTTTTTGAATCAACAAAAATTTACTTTGGCCGGGAGTATTCCTTAAAATCTAAATTACAACAATGTTAAACATTATTTTTGATGCATTTTTAACGTCCTATGTACTTCGTTGTCACGTGACGTGCGTATCCTAACATTGCAAATTTTCTAAATAAATCGCATCGGCGCAGGTGATTAATGACATTAAATCTTAAATATTTTTAAGAAAAATCCTTTGTTATGTCATATACTTTGAAGTTCTTGCTTGGGATTGAAATAGATATTTCGTTTATTAAAGATATTGTAAAAACACTTCGCCAAATCATCAAAATGAAGTACATTTTTACTCATTGAAAGCGATTTACTTAAAATTGGGGTAAATCCGTTGGTTTCCCAAGCATGATTCACATTGGTACTTATATTCTCTATCAATTTAACGTAAAATATTCTTAAATTGTATTGATCATTCACCTGCGCCAAACTGTTTTTTACATGCATTTAAATTTCTTCATTCAGTTGTTTACACGTAGCAGGGAAAGTCTCCAAACCACTAATGAGTAAATAGTCTTTTACTTCAAGCGAAGCTTTAAATCTATCTATTATTTGATACTGATTATGAATATGAATAAACTCTATAGTCTAGCATTAAGGGCAGCATTATGTAAAGGAAACAAGAAGTTTTATGACACTTTTATTATAATTCACTTTTAACGTTACGACACATTCCCTGAGAACTATCGAATGGAATGCAGATCGTGACGTCAAAGTTTATTATGACGTCATATTGTTTGAATTACAGACAAGTGAATCTCCACATCGCTGTGGGAAGCCTTAACATACCCGCGTTATGAGACTGTATCTTTCAAAAAATCATGATTTAATGCTTTTATTTACATTTTTCAACTTCTTGCCTTGTCTGCAAATGTGATTTATACCTTAAAATTCCTATCTTATCCTAAGAGTAAGTTTATATTAATGGAAGAGCCACTGTAACAGCCACAAGCGTGAACTTTGATTTTCGCTTGTGATGTTGCAGTTTACAGCGCTTAACGTTTGTGACGTCATAATAAAACTCGTCATTTTAACCTTTGAGTACCCTGTGTGGAATGTAAATATATGCATTTAATTTTATGTGAAAGCCATCATCTGCATTAAAGATGCCGTTTCTGATTTATTTTTATGATCAGATGTTTTTTGACCCCCCCCCCCAACCTTCTAAAAAAGGGAGAGGGCTATATTAATGATGCAGTAATGAACCCTAAAAGTATCAAAATGGCTAAAATGAGTTTAACAGCTTAAGTGTTTGTTTGACAGGAAATATATGGTGACTTTGCCCTGTTTTTCTATGACAAATATGGAGGAAAGTACATAGCAGTGTTATGGAAACCAATGGCCTTCACCCCCAAAGATTTCAAGGTCAGTGATCAAATTTGTTTGAGATATATATTTTATGCAAGAAAGAAAGTAGGGTATACATGTGTACTTATGTATGTGTGCATGTACAGTGTACATATTTATCCATATGTACATGTCAATGCATGCGTTGTACAGGTTCAAAGACAGTATACATCTGGTCCTGACAAAAGCAAGCGCTTGTTCCTGTTAATGTCATATAATTATTAGTGATAATGACATTCTCACTGTGTGTTTGTTGATATGCACTATAGATGTGTACTCTGTATGATCTTGTTGATATTGTTGCAGGTGTCCCATTTAGCGGGGAGAAAAGTGAAGACGATGGAATCGGATGACAAGGACGTTACAGTGGTCCCTAACCTTGAGGCCATTGTGGACGACTTTAGAATTCTTGGACGAGGACTTGTGTCACACATACATGTACAACACAGCAACACAAAATCCTAGTGTCACACCAGTACAATACAGCAACACAAAATCCTAGTGTCACACCAATACAACACAACAACACAAAATCCTAGTGTCACACACACAACACAAAATTCTATGATCACACATACAACACAAAATCCTAGTGTCACACACACAACATAAAATTCTAGTATCACACATTCAACACAAAATCCTAGTGTCACACACACAACACAAAATCCTAGTGTCACTCCAGTACAGCACAATATCACTTTTGTGTGGCTTTACATAACAAGTTGGATGGACAGCTATGGTACATGTACATACTGTAGTATTACATGGATTGTACTTCTAGGACAATGGAAGCAAAATGATATATTTTTTGCTGATTTTATTCTTGCAGACATCAATAAAAATGTAAATCATTCTTCATTCCTTCTTCATTTTGATCTTTTGAAAGACTTCAGAATATCTTAGGTGTATTGTTTGATTAATTTTTTAACGAAACCTCATAAAGAAGTTGATAATGACCTGTGGAATTAAAGGTACAAGGGTCAGGTTTTACTTCATTTATTGTAATCAGTTTTATTGTCAAAGACTATCATCTTGTGTGACGTTCATTGCTTCTTTTTGACTCTTAGAGTTCAGACCTCAAAGATCAGACTAGGCAGTACATATTCTAGTGTTTTGAGATAAACCCTAGAGTCTATACTTGTAGTCAAGATGCCTCACTTTCAACTGTTCACTGGCTTGGAGCTCTGATGGTGGTTTTTGACATTAGTGTAAAATATTGTTAAAAATCAAGGCATTGTAAAATGTTTTCCACATAGGTATGCCGGCATACCATTTTCCCCATTTGAGCATTTTAAAAGTTGGAATGCCCAAAACTATGAATTTTGAGGTTAAATTGAATTTTGAGTTCAAAATGCTTAGTATATGCAATGTATATACACTGTTAATCCATACACAACATCCCTATATCCAGGGTACAATGAACACTGATCTTATGACATTTCTCATTAGACAAGTAATATTTAAGGAATGAATTCAATATTTATTTGTTTTATACGATATAAAATGGTTTGGGGCAGTTTACGCTTCATAAACTGAGAAGCAGTTTATAAAAAAAGCTTAAACTGTTTCAAACCATTTCATATTGTATAAAACTAACAAATATTGAATAAATTGCTTATAATTTAATTTTATTTACTCTAAAAACAGTCATTTGACATTTAAAATAACATCAAATTGTACGAAATTCAAACGTAACATCAGGCGGATTGATACGTATTTGACGTTAGTTTTACTATGACGTAGGCAATTTTCTTTACAAGATATAAAATAATTTTTTAGCCAATCAGAAAGCGCGTTACAACCAGAATTTAATTATTAAGAAATAAATGTCATAATTTATAAACTAGAAAAACAGAAGCTTAGAAAAAGATTTTATTCAGAAATCAACAAATATTTGATATTGTTCAAATACTTTATAAAACTAACACATTCAAGTAAAGATTAAAAAACCATTCAACAAAACTTAAACTGTCAAAAAAGGATACCATTCATACGAAGCATTCATACATGTTTTATTTCACAGTGAACATAATGATTAATGTACATGTATGTAAAGATAAAAATGTGCAGGTTGATCGGTCAACAACATCCATACATCATGGATCCAGAATAACTGGTGTAAATAGACGCCCATTCTCTCCATTTAAAAATTTAAATTAAAAGATTTAAATGAACTCTCAATTGATTGGACTCAGCATCATAGAGTTCTATTATGAAGACTTAAAGCAACAAGGGGGAGTGGGGAGGGGGAGGTGGTTTATACAGTACATATAATTGTTTTATTCAGGGACAGAATAAGTTAACCATTAACTCAACTGCATTATTAGTAAAAAAATATATAACTTAACTGTTGTAACAGCATCTGTACAGTATTGACAATATTTTGTTTTGTCCACAGACACTCTGTACAGACCCCTGTATTTATATGTTCTACATGATATCTCTGATGAAATCTGGTTATGTTTGCAGAGCAAAAAACAGTTTAACAGTTCAACATGAACAATCTTCACAGTAATCCAATTGCACACAAACTTGTTTTGTTATGTTAAAACACTGTTATCAGCAAGAAACTACACACAACTCTGCTGATAACATTACTATCAAATAAAAAACATCACATCTCTGGTGTTTGGGACTAAACAGTTGTACAAGTATTTACACAACAATCACATTAATGCTGGCTCGCAGCTGACACCTTGCTTGACCTTGACCTTTGTCTCACAGGTCCTGTCTGTGTCGATGGTCGGGAGTGTCTGAATAATCCTGAGAATCTGCCGCAACTTTAACAGACTCAGACTGAGCCGTTACATTGTCAGTTGATAAGTTCACCGCTCGCACAGAGTCTGTGTTATCTATGTGTTTGCTGACCACATCATCGTCAATGGTCTCCACGACGACATTAGGGGGGATGGGGATGGCCGGAGTCTTGGGGGGTACTTCCCAGGGAGGTCCAGGTTTGATGGTCAGCCCATACGGGTCAGTGTCAAGGTCATGTGCCTCCTCAGGTGAGTGGAGCAGACTCCTGGATTTACCTGAAATTATTAATATTAAGGTTTATTTGAAAATAATCTCATACTATGAAAAAGGTGATAAGTAATTTATTGAGCATTCATTAAGGAAGTTAAAAACGGAGAAATATTAGCATCTGATTCAAACACAGTCGTTTCATTTATATAAACTACAGGCATCAATTTTCCTTGATATAGTAAATATACACAGCTTCAATGATAAGTAAGTTTGTGAACAATTACAATAGTTTTTATTGTCACATTTTTACTTCGATGAACGTTTTATTTCAAGCATCACCTTAACATAAATACATCAAGAAGATTGTTACTCAAGCAATAATAATGAAACGCCAGTACAGAGTATAACAACCTTTTGTAATTGATTTAAATCCCAGAAAATGACTTCATAATAGATTCTCTTTTCTCTTACCTGGAATGGGGATTGATTTGGGGTCGGACAGTTTGTCCTGCTTGATTCCGAAGGGGTCGATGTTGGGGGCGATCAAGAAAGCGAAGGACATGACGAGCACCACCAGGCAGGTGCTGGCCTGGGGCTTACAGGCCTTGGACAGGACCAGGGCCTGGAGCTTCTTCAGCTGTTGAACCAGGTGCCTATAAACAGATCATCAGATCAATTCAATAAGGTGCCTGTAAACAGCATCCAATCAATGCATTCATCATGTTAACAGTCATAGCACATAATGGCTTATGGGGTACATTAAAGGCATTTACTTCAACTTCACATTAAATCCACTTCACACTACATTGATAAATCTTAAACATCTCATTGACCCTCCCAAATTAAAATGAACCTCCCTACTAACTCAGTAAATGACCCCTCCCTACTAAACTCAGTAAATGACCCCTCCCTACTAACTCAGTAAATGACCCCTCCCTACCTAACTTTTTAAATGAAATAAACCCATTAAATAAGGCTCCCTTACGTATTTTGTTTCTCTAGGCCCTCCACTTTCTTTTTCAGCTGACTGTTTTCTGTTGTTGACATTTTGACTCGTTTCTCGAGTCCTTCCACATAATCCATCTTTCTTTTACGACTCTCTTTGGCTGACGCCTGAAACAATAAACATGATAAATCTCGTGTAAACAAATATTACCACAACTCGCTATTTACTTAAATACTGTGTTCCATTGATCAATCATTCTTAAGAATTATAGTGAATGACATGCACAAAACAGGACTTTTTGTGTTTCTAATTTATCTTTTATCACTTGCTTAGAAATGTCTTACATTCATGTCAATAAGCTGTCTAATAATTTTTGACTATAGATGTGCAATATCAGCCAGAATATCAAACTTTTACCACAGCGTGAGTTATAATTTGACCTTGACCTACTGACCTTGTTTCTGATTTTGCGGCGGACGGCTTTAAGCACCCTCTCCTCCTCCTTGGTAAGTGGCATGTTGGTCGGTAGTGCGACCCCCTCCCGGGTCAACAGTTCCTGCTCTTCCTCTGTTAGCTGCAGCTCTGGGAACTACAGGAAATAGAAGAGGATTAAACCATGGGAACTACAGAAATACAAGAGGATCCAGCCGGGGTCTCAATCATAAAGTCTAACAGAAATACAAGAGTATTCAGCCAGGGTCTCAATCATAAAGTCTAACAGAAATACAAGAGGATCCAGCCAGGGTCTCAATCATAAAGTCTAACAGAAATACAAGAGGATCCAGCCAGGGTCTCAATCATAAAGTCTAACAGCTACTGTTGGATTGTCATATTACACTGTTATACACTGCAATAAGGCATCCATTGTACATGTTTGTGGAAGTGGATGGACATTATAAATCCTTGGTTTTAGACTGTGAATACTGGTAACTACTGCCAAGGAGAGGTTGGGCTGAGGAAGAAGACTGCTAGCTTGTTTTTTTATCCAACAGCTATGGCCTCTAAGTCTATATTCCTCTCTGGTAAAGTTTTTTTTAATTTTTGTTTTACATAGATCGATCCTTATAGTACTACCAGTAACAATTACAACAATGCCAACAACAAAAACAAAATACATGTATGCTGCACAAATTTTGAGCACAAAAGCTCATGAAAACTAAACATTTTTATTTTTTTTATATATCAAGCATAAAACATTGATTTTTTTCAGAATCTAGCTATTATAAAGAAGGACATAGACCACCTGTGGTCCTTCACAGCTTGCCTGCTACAGTAACAGGTTTGGGAGACATGACTGTAACACACTGCCTACCTTGGATGATGAGGTGACACTGGACACGTCCTTCATTGTGAAGGGCAGAGTATCGCTCTTGCTGGAGCACACCTTGATGATTTTGGTTGATTTTACGGAGCTGCCGGTGGGAGTCTGAGAAGAGCTGCTAATTGTCTCTACCATGAGATCAGAGTCCATCACATTGATTGTCACATCTGAGTCCTTGGTCCCTTCACCAAAGGACAGAAAGTCTGTGTCCCCTAGAAAAGCACCAGTGTCAATGGTGCTCATGTCAAAGTTTTTAAAGTCAAAGTTTTCCAGAGTAATTGGGGTAGAATCACGGAGGCCTTCATTTGGCGAATTGATTTGAAAGTCCATGTCGAGATTTGATTGGCTGCGAGGGGACCCAGACAGGGAACTCTCCCTTGGGCTACTCTGGGGGGGATCCTCACTCATGCTGTGAGGGGAGTAAGCTCCTGTACTAGATATCCCACTGTCACTAGCAGCACTGGGAGATTTCTGAGCAAAGTAGTCATGATCATGCACTACATCTTGTGATTTGGTATTTAGCTGCTCTTGATCATCAAAGAATGAGTGGATGTCAGCATCGATAAGGGCGTTCTCCAGGAGATCCGTTTCAGGCAAAAGTCCGAGGTCAGACTACAAGAGATAAAATCATCATAGGTATAATTCTTTGTTATTATAATAAACAACATTTTTTACAACATTTTATTTAATTATCACTTTAATGTATTATATTATATGCAGACAGGTATTTCACAATGTAATCATCTTCCTTAATCTTATATTGCACAAGAGGATTTTAATTTTAAAAAGATGGAAGATTAAACTGCATCTATAACTTTACAACAGCTGTAGAAGATTGACTTTTTTATCAATGTCAGTGGCATACATGACATCAATCCCTACAGATTCATTTTGACTTACTAAGATGTCATCGCTAACATCCCAGTCTCCCTTTAGAGGATTGTTTTCTTGATCACTTTCATACATTGACCAGTTTTCATCACTGTCACTGGACGACATGAGAGCATTCAGATTCTGCTCCGTCATTTCACAATCACTTTCCTCGGCTGTATTCATATTATCACCAGCCTTCAATTCACCAAAAGGAGCAAGTTTTCCTCCCTTAAAAAGTTCTGTTAAAATTTTTTCAAAACCATCGCTTTCATTTTCCTGATGGATTAGTATGTCAGTGAGGCACGTAGCAAGTAAAGCCATGTCACCAGGACAGCAGCTTGTTTTGAACTGACTGGCTGGCCGCATGTGTATGACTCATAACCTATATCAGTCTGATGTGTGTGTTTACTATTGGCTAGGATAATAGAGGATGATGCAAGAGAGACTCTCTTATGAATGTCAAGTTCCATATCTAGCTATTTTCTTGCTATTTGCCAACAAACCTAAGACTATGATACATGCCACAAATGTACGATTGCACGGTATAGTTGCCCAATTACCACTACAATGTAATGGTTATACATGGTTTTAGTTGAGAATAACTCTTGGTTAGTTAACAAGATGTGACAGTTAAGAAAATAACGTGATTACTTACGAAATCGAGGGTCTGTATGTCAGGCAATTCGCTCTTCAGGATTCCTGCAGATTTGTCAAAGAGCAGATCTAAAACATCGGGGTCACTTTCGACAGCCATGTTTGTTGACACCTCGTTTTCTATTTTTACTCATGAACACGTCGATTTTTTAGACGTGTAGACTTGTTCGTCAGTTCCAGCCACGTCACCCGAGAAATCCACAACAAAACAAAGGCACGTGTCTCTCCGTCCCTCAGTTCGGCATTAACCACTGCGCTGTTTGTTTATTTCTGTTTACAATGTCGTCACCCGGACTTCCCACTTTTTTTACTTCCAGCGGAAAAAAATCAAATTATCGTTGGACAGCACACAAACAAAAACTCAGATTTTGCACAGTAGGCTGAAATTCTTCCAAAATAATGCAAAACTAGTGAAAATTTAAAAATAGTCCTAAGTTTTCGTCATTGACTCGATGCTAAAAATAAATAGTTACAACGCCTCCAAAATGACGTGGAGCCGGAAGTTATTTAGAGTTAGCACTAAAGAACGAAAATAGGATGAAATACGTGCAGAGCTCTGCCACGATTTAATATAGACAATATTTTATAAAAACATATACATAAGATTTTGACATATATATTATTTTATTTTCTTAGTATAATTTATACAATACATATCTGTTTTACATAATTTTGTTACTACTGGTTACCACTTGACTGAAAATATGCCAAGGTCATGCAGAATTTTTTTTTTTATTTTAAACATTAAGAACTTGGGGTTCAGGAAAATGTACTGAGATAATCCCTTTATAGTTTCCAAAAACTTAATAACTATTTATTTTACATTGTATTTTTTTTTTGTATTTCTGACCTTGACCTTCCCAACGACCTTAATTTTGATTTTTGCTTTTTGCTTTTGAAACACTGGTCATCAAAATAATTTTAAAGGATTGCATATGATATGGGCCTAATTAATATACCCCCTCCCCTAAAATTAACATCATCAATTTACTGATCGAAGTTCTTTAGTGCTGGTATGAATAGAAAGCTCTTTATAATTTTCATTTTAATCCAAATGCTCACAATATGACACAATATGAGGAGTTATAATTTTTGACCTTGACTTTACTTCAATCATTGTGTGACATTTATCTCAGATTCAAAGACACAAATAAAGATATTTTATCAAACATTGAAGGACACCTCTTGTGAGAACAATACAACCATGACCTAATTTGTTGACCCAGTCTCTCCTTTTACTATGACCTCATCATCTTTATTTTGCATTCAGCTCAGTTTTAATGAAACTGTTCAACAAGTATTTATGAAATTTAAAAAAAGATTGAAATTTTTTACAACTTAAATAATAAATTGTTTAAATACATTGAAGTAATATATATTTAGGTACCTCTACATGTATGTAATCAAAATGTACAGGCACAAGACTTTAGTTATTTTTCTCATAATAAACTGCATTAAGTAAGCTGTAGATTTGATAATTGGTATGAATATTGATGTTTTAAAATAATATGAGCTCGGTGAACTCTGACTGAAAGATATTAATGAATACATGAAACATTTGTCAAAATGAGATTAGGTTTATCAACTAGTTGTGGTTGCATAATTATACCATATTTTTGTTTATCCTTGATGGATTTTTCAGATAGGTGTCTTGCATAGTCATATGATTATTCATGCAGCTGAACATGTGAAATACCAAAAAAAAATAGTGCTGATCATTGTTCTAGTATAAGAAGTCTTGTGTCTGAACAATTTAGCATCATCTGAGCTTTTCTTAGGACAAAAGACCTCTCACACCATTATCTAACAAAATACTGTACAGCGTAACATTTTAATATCACAGAGGCACAAATTACTACAAAATACTGCCAAAGTCTATTGAGCACCGAAATGCTTTTGATAAATACCAATTATTTTATCATTAATATTGTTAAAATATTTCAATCGGATCGTCCATTCCTTGGCTTTGTCAATATCATTGTTACTGAAAGCTTTGGATATTTCAGACACACAGTTTTTGATGTTAAGGTCGTTAGACATTTGGATTGGTTGGAGAGCATCGGGCGTGTCAGCGTCCATTATATCCTCATTGACCTCCATGATTTCCATCAGGAACGCCTGGTCCATGCCACTGTTGTCCTCCTCTATCGGGTCGCCCCGCCTCTCCAGGAGGTACTGGGCCCGGGGGAGGGGCTTCAAGAGAGTGAAGTAAGCCTTGTTAACACAGGATGACTGCTCCTCTGCTATCTGCTTTTCTCTCTGTAAAATAATAAATCTTAGATTATAGGCAAGAACAAAGCTATTACATGTGCATGTCTTTTTTCTTTTTATCTTGAATAACTTATTAATAACACAAAAATCTTTTTAGCAGTTTTCAACTTTTCTAGTAACCATGGGCTTAAAATGGATTAAAATAACATTCCTTTTCAGATTCTTTCTTTAAAAAAAAGTTGACTTTTTACAAAGAAGGAATACTAGGATTCAGCCAAACAATTTCTTTACTAATTCATAAATCTATGTTAACAATAAAATGTTTTGAATTTCAGAGGAGGTCCATCTTCGCTAGCCAAGGGTTTCTGATCCGCACCGCTCCTCACTAACCCTTGGCATATCATGCTATCAAAAGTCGGGATTTTTTTCCTGGATTTTGATTGGGGTTTGCTGAAACCGTTCGACCAATCAAAGAGATGCAAAACATATCTGATTCAATTGACAATGTTTTCGTACTGTTTATTCACGAGTGTCTCTAACACGCATAGCTCAAAACCCTTATATATTTTTCTAGTTTTTCTGTTTGAGCCTTCATGATACATGTAGCTAGCAATGGTGCAATAACAAGTACCACCTAATCTGTGCATCAAGAGAGGCATGTACTCATAGATGAAGGATTTACCACTCCCAGTCTTACAACCTCGAATGAATTCGATCTATTATATGTAACATTTAACAATAATCCTATTTATTGAATACACTGGGCATTAAAAACGTTCTTTCAACTTGTCAATATCAAGGTCTATAGAGGCTGTCATTACCGCACCAGTGACGTTTAAAATACGGCATCTTTCATCATTTGGCTGATTTATAAATAGGCTGGGAGATCACGTGACGAAAAAAATCCCGACTTTTGATAGCACGATATGCCAAGGGTAAGAGAGGAGCGATGCGGATCAGAAACCCTTGGCTAGCGAAGATGGAGGAGGTCCTATAGATCGGCAATATATTCATGTTTAATTGGACCTGTGCTCAAAAAATGAGTTATAATGTACCAATTAATTAAATCTCCCCAAAGATTTTGTTTGGTTTGATTTTTACACCATTATATCAATATTGACAAAAAATATATACAATTTTAAGTGCGACAAGTGACCAAAACTAGGATAGAATTTCAAGACATAATTTCTGAAGGATTGTCTTGAGATTTAATCTAAGCGAGATTCATCGAGACTGAAAATTTTTGACGGAAATTTTCAGTCTCGACGAATCTCGCTGAAATTACTTGAGATTCAGCAGGTATATACGTCCCTGGATTCAGTGAAGGTATCAGTCTAAAAATTAACCGAGCCAAGTCTCTATCGAGATTACTATAACTTATAAAAACAAATATTCTGTTGTTATAAATTGTATCATTGTACTCCTGTGGACACATGTATATACAGACATTGTATCATTGTACTCCAGTAGACACACATATATAGACATTGTATCAGTAATGTACTGCGGTAGACGGCTGACCTCGCTCTTCAGTGTGTGCTTGTCGGGATGAAGCTGTCGTTGGAGATCTCTGTACTTCTGTGTCAGTGACGTCACATCGATGTCAAAGGACTCCGGAATACCCATCAACTCAAAGAAGGTTAAGCCCTTTATATCCTGCACCACGCCACATTTACAAAAGAACAATTCCTCATTGTTGTCCACTTTATTCCCACATTTCCAACACGTTCTCTCCGAAATGGTTGAATAGTGTCTTCTGTTGACATTTGTTTGAGATAAAGTGAAAGTTCGGTGATTGTAGAAACCGAAAGAAGAATAAGTTCGTTTAACACTGATCCCCGCAGATGATTGATTCCTTAAACATTCTTCATGGTTTGAATGAATTTTATTCACCACAGATGGTAATTTACTGCGAAGATTTGCAGCAAGACGTGAATAGTTTCTAAAGGGCGCAGCCATCTTTATTTATTCGGTACTTCTTTAGAATTTCTATTGAATTGTTAGATTAAATGTCCAAGGCATACCGAAAGTACTTTCGAAATCGCAACGAAACGAAACGAGCGTGCCTAAGAAGAGTGAAATATAAAACCAGGTAAATAATTTTATTAAATCATCAACTAGTTATCATTTTTAATAAGTATTTTTTGAAGTGTCAAACTATGGATGAAATTACATTCATGACTGAGTGATAAAAACCGAAATCGTTGTCATTTCTTCCTATTTGTTAATGTTTAAAATTTAAACATAACTCATTTACTAATAAATTTAAAAAAAATGTTGAACAGTGTATAAATGACTTTATAAAATGCATGCTGAGAATGAGCTATGATCCAAAAGTTGTTAATTTCAAGATTGTAAAGAATTCATTGTCTTTTGTGTTTACTCTCTTTGTGAGTTTGTCACATAAACAGACTTAAAGTCCTTTGTTATATCTTTCTCATAATGAAAAATATATAAACTCTACCAAATTAACCCCTTCACAGTAGCTGCAGTACTGCTATTTTGCAGGGCAAAATGACATAGTTTTGTGAAATATGACGTAACGTCAAGTGTTTCATTTACGTCATTTGATTATCTATGCTCTGTCCCAAGATATCCTTGATTCACATTTTGCTCAATTACTTGATATTTATAAATACCTCAGGGTTTAAACCATGTTTGTTCAAAAGTATTAAAAATTTCCAGGATTTCTTCATTGAAACGCCTCCTTTAGCTTAATTCACAGCTAAAAAATGTGATATCTATGGGGATTTTGTTTTGTAGCAGACCAGGATGATAACGTTGAAAAATTGTTCAAGGTATTCTGAGTGACTTCCGAATTGAGAAAAGATGTAAACAATCCCCATTGTAAATCTCTGAAAGAAATCTGTTTTCGTTCCTTGAATTTTTCCGATTGAAAAATGATAATGTGTGAATGAAGTTAATATCTTGGAAATTTTCCTTTTCGTATATTTGAATGCACTTCTTTCACAGGTATGTGTATTTTTATTAAAAATAGACCAATTAAACGTGATGCATAAATATCTTGGAACAAACTATATACCTACTAAAACTTAAACAAAGTGTATCGATTTGCCCTGCAAGAGAGCAGTACCGCAGTTATCACAACGGGAAAAAAAATACACAAGGTACACATTGCAGCCACCATCTTGGATTTATTTAAAACTGTCTCATCAGCTGGAATTTTTGCTTGAAACTCATCAGTAAAATTATTTTGTGACCCTCTCTGTCTTCCAATTGGTCCTTTAACACTTGGGCTAGTCAGTTAGTTAACTTTTTTGATCAAATGTTCTTAAACTTTCAACGTGTGAATTTTCAAGGAAAATTTTATCAACTGAAGTTCTGCTGAGTCAGTGTTAATGTGGCATGTTTTTGTCAATTTACAATAAATTAAGAATTTGGAAACGACAATGATACTTACTGTAATAGATGTACATGTAGAAATAATAAGGGAGCACTGGATCAAAAGGCATTTATTGAGTAATGTTTCAGACATAAGACAACAAAGGCATGTCTCAGTTAGGGCATTTCCTGATTAAAGAAATTAAGTTAATTTTATTTTCTTTGCCTATTTCTCTTTTTTAGCCATGAGTAGAAAACAAACACCTAGCGAGTTTTTGAAGCAAATCATTGGACGTCCAGTGGTGGTCAAATTGAACTCTGGGGTCGATTACAGAGGTATTTATTTATAGGTCAATTACAGAGGTATTTATTTATAGGTCGATTACAGAGGTACTATTTATACTACTTACTGAGAAATTGAACTCTGGGGTCGATTACAGAGGTATTTATACTACTTACTGAGAAATTGAACTCTGGGGTCGATTACAGAGGTGTTTGTACTACTTACTGAGAAATTTAAATCTCAGAACATAAACAGATGTTACATCAGGTATAAACCTGCTTTCTCTGGCACCGCTGCATCAGGTCAAATGAAAAGGGGAATAAAATAAGTTTTACAATTTAGTAACAGTATGAAAATTGAGTTATTTTTCATTTTTCTTTTCAAATCTTGTAAGAAAATTCACTTGCAAAATGATTATCTTAAGGCCACATAAAATAAATTTTTAGATTCTCATCCCCCCCCCCCCCCCCCCCCCCGCTCTTCTGAAAATGGCCCGCCCTGGTGCATTTTATTTTATTTTGAAGAAAAAAAAATTGTGTGAAAAAAAAATTCAGGAGAAAAAAATTAATTGAGCTTGGTATTCAAAAAATTCAAAACATTTTATTGGCTGCCTAAACATGTGGATTACCGTTTGATTCCAGTCATGTTTGTTATCATAAGGATACAAATGTCTTCATGCATTTCCAGTTAAGTCGAAATAAAATGGAATTAAAAGATTACATGTGGGTTTGTGTACTCATATTAGCGTTAACAACTTAATAGAATAGAGCAGTTGTTATTTCTAGAATGCGAACGGTGAAAAAGGTGTTTTTATAGAAATAATAAATAATAAATAAAATCCGCCCACCCGCCCAATATTTTTTGCAAATCAGGATGAGAATCTAAATATTAATTTTATATGGCCTAATATAATTTATTTACATTTTTCAGTGGCTTTGCCTGTGATAACACTACATATTGATTTTGTACTATACAGTCCAATAACTTCAAATGATGCATAATTGGAGCACCAGTGGGGTTTGCTTATTTATATTTAAATATAAAATTAAATCATACAATGGCTGAAAATTATATAAATATAAGTACAAACTGTAATAAGGAATCATTCTTTGAATATTATGAGGTGATAATTTTGGCAGGGGCATGATCAAATCTATCATAAAGCCCTTATTGGATTTGGTCACGCCCTGACCAAAATTATCACCTCATAATACTCAAAGAATGATTCCTTATTCCTTAAGTAACACTATTTGAGCAAATGGTTTTATTCCCGCATAACAGCAAAGACTGGGTCATGAGGTCACAGTGGCACATAAATAATCTGGGTTACTTTGGGCTTTATGGTATTTATTTCCTGATTACATCTCTCACTATATGTTTGATATGAATCTTTGTCCAGGTGTACTGGCATGTCTAGACGGCTACATGAACATTGCCTTGGAACAGACCGAGGAGTACGTCAACGGACAGTTAAAGAACAAATATGGAGACGCATTCATCAGGGGCAATAATGGTAAGATGTGTGATAATTCTATAAGTCACTTTATACACCAGCATTAATATAGTACACTCTATATCATAGAACATCATTTTATACACAATTTAATATGCATTTATTTTAAAACTACATGTATATCCATAATTCACTTTTGAGCTCACCTGAGTCATTCAGGTGACTTAATGCTATGGCACCTTGAACATTTTCTGCTTCTTCTCAAATACTACCAATTATAATTAGTTTTGGTATATAGAAGAAACTTGTTATCTTCTCTTCTGGGCACCCAGTAGAAAGAATAATCTTACCGTGACCAGGCTACGCTCAGGTCACAGTAAGAATTCGTCCCATATACTTGCAATGTAGCAGCCGCGAAGCGGATCTGCTTCGCGTCGATTTTAAGTCTGTTAAAAATAATCTGCAGGGGAAAAACACATTTTTATACATTACAAACCTTTTTGAACATGCATATGTAGTTAAGTCCACAAAATATCCATTTAATTAGTCGTACTAAGGCATTTTGTTAATATACGCGTTTGAATTGCCTGCCATTTTGTCGGAATTCGTACTCGGAATGTCTCGGATTTTATCGTAAACATGGCGACCGTAAACAGCGAATTTTCAAACGTGATTTACAAGTGGCAGTGATTTTGTTACAAAAATAGTTTATGAGGTAAAATGGGATTATAAAAGAGTAACATTGTAGGTATTTGAGATCAATCATATGAAAATTTAGGCGAGATATAGCGCGATATGATTTTTTTATTTGCTACGAAGCGAGTATATGGGACGAATTCTATCGTTAAACCGGGTCCGTAGGACATCTGTCATTTTAACGATAGAACATTCTATCTAGGCACCCAGCAGACAATTTTTAATGACTGTTATGAACAAAGAGCTTTTGACATGATCATGAAATACAATAGTTTAGATCTTTTGTATCTTGTTACTGCAATCTTGACGTAATTTAAATTCTTTTTATTATACAGATAATATTTTCTTCTTCAGTTCTGTACATCAGCACACAGAAGAGAAGAGCGTGAAGGAGAGCGTGCGTGTCCCTCATCATCCAGACACGTTGTGAATGTAATGACTGGACATTGATCTAACTGTTGTAATGTCTGTCTTCTGAGTGTACATCCAGTGAACGTTACATTTTTTTTGAAGTCATTAAATCATTTTTAGTTCAGCAGCCCTTGCTCATTACAATTATACCTTTGCCCATTTTTGTGCCTCTTTATATTGGTTTTATAAAGTTAACAACTCAATATTTATAATAAACACTGATAATGGGAGAATATTGTATTGTTCTTAATACTACAGAAACATTTATTTACTACATTAAATTTTATAGTAAAAGATACACTTGTTTTTAATGTTTATTTAACAATTTTTTCATATTTCCTGAATCACGGAGCTGCATTTTAAATATTTTAAAATTTAACAATTAACTCTTGATATGGACAAGAAACCTAAACACACAGAAACATAACAAGAGGGCCATGGGCCACATTGCTCCTCTGAGCAACAATAGGCATGTTAAAATCAGCATGGGGTCATGATACAAAATATCTGGACAATGTAGTATAACACATGTCTATCCTGTATAAATAAAAATCCATTTTCCCTCTGGATATTCTTATGTTCATAATCAAGTCCCTTTTCTAACAGGATGATTTTATAGTCATATCACATGTTGAGCATTGCAGTTCTAAAAAAGATCCTAAACAATTGTTTATATATGGGATATAAACCTACATCAAACTCTGAACCCCTTGTGAGGCCCAAGAATCGTTCAGGGGCCAGAGTCTAAATAATTTTAAAGAATCAGCAATATGTCAAAATGCTTGCAAATAAGTAAAACCATATTTGATAACACTTCAGTTTTTGTTAATAATTTAAATGTTTTCCTTTGATCAATTGGATCCCTAATGTGGCCCCACCCTACTCCTCAAGATTTTGATTTTAACGAATTTGAATCTACACTATCTGAAGTTGCTTCCACTAAAGTTACAGCTTTTCTAAGCAAATGGTTTCTTACACACAAGTTTAAGCTTTCCTGGCCAATTGATTTTTGAGAAGAAGATTATTAAAGACTTTTCTCTATATATTCCTATGTAAAAATTGCTTCCACTAAAGTTCCAGCTTTTCTAAGCAAATGGTTTCTTACACACAAGTTTAAGCTTTCCTGGCCAATTGATTTTTGAGAAGAAGATTATTAAAGACTTTTCTCTATATATTCCTATGTAAAAATTCGCCCCCCCCCATTGTGCCCCACTCTACCACCAGGGGTCAAGATTTTCACAACTTTGAATCTACACTCCCTGAGGATGCTTCCACTTCAGGTTCGATCAGCTTTCCTGGCTGCATGATTGGTTTCTGAGAAGGAGATTTTTAAAGATTTTCTCTATATATTAATATGTAAAACTTCGACCCCCCCCCCATTGTGGCCCCACCCTACCCCTTGGGGTCATGATTTTCACAACTTTGAATCTACACTACCTGAGGATGCTTCCACTCCAGGTTCGATCAGCTTTCCTGGCTGCATGATTGGTTTCTGAGAAGGAGAGTTTTAAAATTTTCTCTATATATTTCTTTGTAAAACTTCGACCCCCCTCCCATTGTGGCCCCACCCTACCCCTTGGGGTCATGATTTTCACAACTTTGAATCTACACTACCTGAGGATGCTTCCACATAAGTTTCAGCTTTCCCTGGCTAAATGGTTCTTGAGAAGATTTTTGAATATTTCACGAAAATTTTAAATAATTTCTAATTATCTCCCCTTGTGAAAGGACGTGGTCCTATATTTTCACAACTTTGAATCCCCTTTGCCTAAGGGTGCTTTGTGCTTAGTTTGGTTGAAATTGGTCCAGTGGTTCTTGAGAAGATGTTGAAAATGTGAAAAGTTTACAAGCAGCTGGACGGACGACAGACAAAATGTCATAAGAAAAGCTCACTTGAGCTTTCAGCTCAGGTGAGCTATTAAAATAACTGTGTGAAATGTTTTGTTGTGAAAGCTCAGGTTTTGGGAATGTCGTATTTTCAGGGGCCTCTTGTCAGTAACAAGTATCGTTATTAGGAGCAGAATGTGTAGGTCAGGGACCAACCTGACCAAAGGACCTCGTGGTTAACACTGCTTATGTCAGAAACAATGCTATTTATGTCTGGTAATGCTCAACGTGCGCAAAATTATAGGGGGGGTCAGGGGGTCCGACCCCCCCCCCCCCCTTCTGCAAAATTCAAGTTTCTTTAAGTTACATTATAAAATTACCAAACACATGTCTCGGACCTCCCCTTTGGGAAACACAAATAATCGTCTTAACAGATAACGATTAAAAGATACAATAGTACAACGTAAATATTTAAAAAATGTATTGCTTGATTCGCGCGTCTAAGGAAGGGGTGAGGAGATAAACGCCAACCGACCAATCAAAGAGCTGACATTAACAACAGTACATTTACATGATGAAGATCCAATTATACGAGGGTTGTCCAAAAAGTTCGTGGACACATGTAATTGTATTAAAAATAACGGCGCCATTATCATAAAATATTATAATATTTTAATATAGAGTATAATAATGTATATGTACTAAAATCAGAGCAATGTACATTTTTGTATTGGAGTTATTATCATATATACATTGCCTATACAGGCCGCACGGCCCAGTCTGACGTTGAGTTATAACAACGTTTCTATAAAGTCGTAGTCCTGGGTTTACCTAGAGTAATATGCCGCATTCACCGTTTGGTCAGACGGTACAATCGTATACTCCATCAAAATATCGCTTGTGCCACTTATGGATAAGTAAACTCGAATTTAGATGTTTTTCCTGTTTCCTCCATCGTTTGTTTTGTTTCTATCGCTGTTTTACCTCAGTCGACACAATTTTATGATGGCGCGCTGTTCCGTGCGGTCAGCTGACGTCGCTTTTTCTGTCATTTTTAAAGACATGTTCTTGCCGTAATATCTTTTAAAAGTCCTCTGCTAGTTTGAAAATAGCTTCAAATGACATATGAAAATGACGTACACCATACAGACTACATCACAGTAGAAAATTATGAAGTTTTAAAATGTTTTATAAAAACTGGAAACATTCATATCTAAAAACTCAGTTACAAAGTTTAGACAATTTTTACGCTGGGCCGTGCATTCTTTTCGCGACTCTTTGATACATTAAAATTTTATTTTATTTCTATGGAAAACATTCAATACCACTTTAGTTTGATTTGAAAATTTTATATTTACATTTGCAAATATGTTTCCTTATATGAACCTATAGAATAGCGAAAACGTTCAATTCGCATGCGCGGATCCAGATAATTTTTCCAGGGGGGGGGGGGGGGTCCGAATTGAAAGTAAGAGGGCTACACTATTCATCAGAAATGTTGACAAGCAAAAAAAAAAAAAATTTCCCTAATTCATGAAATTCCTAATCCGGAAGGGGGGGGGTTACGTTGAATACCTATACCTCGAAAAAAAATTGTCCCTCTCAAAAATTATTTTTGTTTCCCCATATTCATGAAATTCCTAATCCGGGGGGGGGGGGGGGGTATGCCTTTAACTGCATTTTTTTCCAATATCACTCTTAATATTTCCGCTTCCGACGCATTTCAAAAACCTGATGTGTGTTTTCCAGGGGGGTCCGAGTCATCTTTGCGATGATTTTACTCTGTAAATTTAATAACTTCTAATTTCCCGGGGGGGGGGGGGGGGTCCGGACCCCCCCGGCCCCCCTCTAGATCCGCGCATGTTTCGGGCTTCACAGGATTTGATCACGTGACCAACCAACTTCATATCCCGGTGAACTTTTTAAATTGCTGTTTAAATGACATTTAAACACCCAGCTTTATAGAAATTATAGATGCATCGATTTCAACATATCCGCTGTCTCATGTTTTTACTTTCAGTTTTATTTCAAAGAATTCCCAGACGTATCGATTACTATTATGTCACTAAGATAAATGATAACTTATGCTTAGGTTTTTTGTTTTTCTTTTGAAAACTTTATCTATACATCTAACTTGCCATTCCACTAGTATCTTACTTTTAATTATATGATATTCAGCACAATTTGTATTATATAATATTTTGAGGTTTCGCATTGATTGCATGTTGCCAATGTCAACTGGACCAGTATAAACGACCGGCGCATGCGCACTGTTTCCCATACGGAGGACAGACAGGCAGTCAGAATGGACTCAGCGCCGCCAGATGTTGGTAGGTAGTTTTGCGTTTTTATTCTGCAATGTTCTCCAGTTATTCACACAGAAAATGGTAGAAAAAATCATGCATGAATTAAGAATTACGAAAGTTGCATTCCAAACCGGCAATGATATGTCGTTATTATTTAGTATGAAAAATATCAAAATCGTTAAAAAAAAAAAAGAGCTATATAAATGAAAACGTTAGCTGCAGTTCTGTAGCTCCCGGTCTGAAAAAATTCGGATGGACGACCTCGTCCATCCGATTTTTTCTCAGACCGGGAGCTACAGACCTGCAGCTAGGAAAACGTCAGATAATCGGAGTAGTTACTATTGGGTTGGGATTTTTTTTTCAAGAAGGGGAATGCTTAAACTCTTAATTGTGCATAGCTTCAAGATTCCACGTATGAATTGAATATTTGGTTAAGCCAGAAATCTTTAATATATTTTTTTCATATCAGATCCACGCTGTCTTTTACTACGAAAGCCCATTGAGTTCATTTTCGTAGGTATAAAAAATATTTTGTTTCGCGAATAAACGCGTAACTTTCGCGAATAAACGCGAAACTTTTGCGAATAAACGCGAAACTTTCGTAACTTTCGCGAATAAACGCGAACTTTCGAGAATAAACGCAAAAATTACGCGAATAAACGCAATACTTTTGCGAATAAATGTGTAACCTTCGCAAATAAATGCGTAACTTTCGCGAATAAACGCGAAACTTTAATATAAATATTGTCATTTCATTCAAGAACCCTTATAAAGAACAATGATTTAAAATGAACACATTTTAATATGAAATAGATAATTATTTTTATATCATCCGGTTTTGTTGATTTATCAAAACAAAATTATCTTTTTTATATATAAATAAATCTGAATAAAACTTCGTAAGACTGTAAGATGTTCCAAGTAGATAAATAGGTAGAGCGCTGACCCTGTGTTCGAACAGGCATTCATTAATTATATTTTTTTTCTAAAATTAATATAAATTCAAACGTGGGAAATCTCTAAAATCTTAGTACTGATAAATTTAGAGGATGAATTTATGTTATGACAGTTATCTAAATTTGAACAATAGCTAAAAATAAATGTATAGATGAAACTTATTTCAATTCACAGCTTGACTTTCTGATATAAAGCCGTCAAACTAGACGTTTATTTATGTCGCGGCGATAAAACATTTATAACGTTTTGAACAATGTAATCCTTTTAATTTTACAATAATATTGAATAAATTTTTTATTTCGAATTAAAATTCTTATAATGCAAATGTTGATGCCTCATTTTATATAATACAGCGCTCATGAGATTATGTGAAGCGCAATGCATTGTAACGTTTGAAAATTAAAGATTTTTCACGTTTGAATTTATATTAATTTGTATGAAGTTTTATCAGATTTATTAAAAGATTAATTTGTCTTATTTAAAACTAGATGTGTTTGTTTTCAGTCATTGTGCTCTATAAGGGTTATTGTATAAAATGACAATATTTCTATTAAAGTTTCGCGTTTATTCGCTAATAAACACGTTTATTCGCGAAAAGAACGCGTTTATTAGCGAAAGTTTCGCGTTTATTCGCGAAATTTACGCGTTAATTCGCGTAAGTTTTGCGTTTATTCGCGAAGGTTACGCATTTATTCGCGAAAGTTACGGGTTCATTCGTGAAAGTTTCGCGTTTATTCGCGAAAGTTACGCGTTTATTCGCGAAAAAAATATTTTTTTTTATCTACGAAAATGAGCTTAACGGGCTTTCGTATATTACAAATATTATGCAGCGCCTGTTTACAAAAATATACATTTATTTTAACCAAGAATATATATAATTTTGACCAAAGTTTGATAATCTGCCGAACACTTCGATACCAATTTCAATCAAATTAATTTATCTGAAGGGGAAAACGGTTAGCTATATAAATTAATTAATAATCTGTTGAAGCAATTAGATTGAATTATCAGATTAAAAATATTGCGCGGTCTATTATTAAGATAAGATAATGCTGAATTGGATTATCGTATTCAATATTTACACTAACATTGTCTTATGACCAGTTTAAATGTCCTATCTGATAAATCACTTCCTGAGCAGGATTTGTAGTTTCGTTTTGCATTTTCCCCGAACTGTCATTTCTGAAAATGCGCATAATGTATTGCATTTGTGTATCATGTTTGCTTTTGGTGTACAAAAGAACTCATCAACCGTGACGTTCTGTAAGAACATTCATTCATTACTTTGAGAAGGTAAATGTCGGTAGAGAAATCGATGACTGAGTTTCCTCGGAGCTGAACAGTCTCCAGCTATGGCTTCTATTGACGAGGGCGAGGATCAAACTTCAGACTTCATCGACGATAATCAGGGTAAGACAAAACGATAACTATGCCAAGTGTGGATCTAGAAAATTTCCTCGGCATGGGGGAGATAATAGGCGCGGATCCGGATATTTTTCCCGGTGGGAGGATTAAACATTTTTTTTTGCTAGGGAAGAGGAGTTTTAAAACTTTTCATGAAAACACTATTTCTTCTGTTAAAAAAAGTGCACATCTCTATTGTTTTTACTTATTTTCTGAAATATCCTAAGGTTAAATAAAAAAGAATGTATCAATTGTTGTGTTTCTAGTTCCATCATTCCCCATTTTATTTAACTTTCTGTTTACTGACTTGCTCTGCTAGAGGATAGTGACTACGGACAATTTTCAGTTAAGATTTAATTTTAATTTTCTGTTTTCTGTTTTGTTCCACTAGTTGATAGTGACTACGAGGGGATATGTAAGCCGCCCATTTTACGGCAGCTTAGGAACATTTTGGATCAATACCCCGACGGATCGCAGATCATCCGGGTAAGTTGTCAGGGCTGAGGATGTGATTGAATGAGTAGCTACATGTAAGTACATATGTACTTGTTATAGACTGGCTTATGTTAAATTCTGCTGCATATCTCTCAGGTTCCAACCCTTATTTTGAATACGTGTTTGGATTATGTAATAAAAGCTATATGAAATCTGTCTTTAACCCTTTTTATCGTAAATGGCGAACAATCTACGTCAGACAATGAGTGTTGGATGTGTGGAAATAAAATAAATAGCAAAACACGCTACGGTTAAGAAAATAACAGTAATCCATCCTCATAGTTTAATATTGTTTTTTATTTAAAAGAAAAAATCAGTTTATGCAAACTTTGTCTCGATAAATCTGATATACATGTGAATTGAAGACACATCAAAAATGTTTTTATTTTTTATGGTTATTTATAGTTACCCTTGCTTGGAATTTAAATCTATTTAATAGTATTTATTGATTTACATTGATTCTTCAAGAGCTTTATCTTAGAGTTGCTTCCCTTGATTTACAGGAATTGGTGCAAAATGCCGAGGACGCTGGTGCCAGAAGTTTTAAGATTTTCTACAAGGAAGGGGACGATGTACCAGCATCACAGACGTCTAAGTCGAGCTATAGGAGCTACTTCAGGGTACTCAAACAATCAGATTGAATTCTTATATATAGATCTATAAATGTTTTCCAAATACACCGGTAATTCAAATCTGAACCATGCAGTTGTTTTAATTTCAGTTTGGTTTGTTGCTCTTTTTATGACATTTAAATCTTATATTACTCACTTGCCTATTTTTTGTTAATTTTAAAAGTCCTAGTGAAGCTTACTGAATCTTATCATGTTTAGTTTTATATCAAACTTGAGAGTATTGCATCTTTTATTTACCGTATTAACACCTAAATACGTAATTTAGATGTGTTTATCATGTTTACTCCATGCCATTTTTTTATTACTTGACATCCATTAGTCCATCGTTCATCACGAAAGAATCTAGAATAATGAAGTTTTAGCAGTTCCTTTCATTTTAATTCACTTCGTCTAAATAGACACCTGCTCTTTGCGTGCACAATGATGGCGTCTTCACTGCAGAAGACTGGAAGGGAATCAAAAGTATCTACACCAGTGTCAAGGAGAAAGATGCGCTTAAAGTTGGCAGGTTCGGACTTGGTTTCAAGTCCATTTTTCACATTACGGGTAAGTTCACTTGCACAGAGAAGATGCAAGGATAAAGATATCCAGTGTGTTTAAAAGCATCCTTTCCGAAACCACCTATATCTAATTAAGTTCCCTATTACATTTTATATTTCTATGAATTATGTCGTTTTCATTTAATTGCATTTTGTTGATCAAAAAAGCAAATAAGAGAATGACATTATTACACCAGCCTTCATTGCAATGACCAATAAATAAATATTAAGAAGTTGTTGCTTTGGTAGATTCTCCAATAATCATCAGCGGAGACCAACTGTTGATCATAAATCCCCTTGAACTACCCCACCGTGTGTGCCACAAGATTCCGTTCCGGAAGCTGAAGACACCGAAGTACAAAGAGGCATGGTCATTGATGAGAAGTGCCCTTGGGTTAGAGGGAGAAGGACTGTTCGGATTGAACGAAGCAGCTATTGACAACCAACAGTATCCAAGTACTAATTCTCTATGTTGCTTCAAATCATTTTATTCCTGTCAATATTGTATAATACATTATTTTCAAACATGTTTTTATTTTTTAGAAACTTTATTTTGGTTTCCACTGCGTCAAAACGAGTCTGATCTTTCAAATAAAATCTACACATCGGACAAAATGACAGAGTTGTTTGAATCCTTTGAAGAAGAAGCCGAGACAATTCTCTTATTTCTGAAATCTGTCAGCTTAGTCTCTATTTATGACACTCAGTTTCGAAAGAAGTTTAAAGTTAACATGCGAGGTATACAAAATGAGGACATAACAGAACAAAGGGAATATATAAAGAATCAGGTGAAGGGAAACGAAATTCCTGTGCAATCGTTATGGAGTGAATATAAAGCGGTTCTTACAACATGGAAACCGACATCGGAACAAGAAACAGGAGTACAGGAATCATGGCTCGTTGTAAATCATTTCAGAGGAAAAACTGATATGGAAGGCTCGTCGATGTTGAAAATGGCCCAAGATGAACAACTTGGTTATGCTCCGTATGTTGGAGTTGCATTTCCATTAACGCGCAAAATAGATGGTCATGTCTTCTGTTTTTTGCCTCTTCCATTTGAACCAGATGGTAGAAGTCTGACAAATTTACCCGTCCATGTCAATGGTTTCTTTGCTCTGACGTCCAATAGGCGTCACATGTTATGGGCTTCTCACGACCAACACGAATCAGACGACAACCGGCTTAAGTGGAACCATCTGCTTATTTCTGAAGTACTCTCAGCAGCTTACATTAGACTAGTTAGATTGCTTCTTGAGGATTCCAGCATATCACCGGAAATTATTTACTCAAGCCTACCAAATGCAGAAACTATTGACCCCAAATGGTCGATTTTAATACAACCAATCTACACAAAAGTGTTACATATGGAAATATTTCATACAGAAAGTGGGGATAATCAAAACGGACGAATGCTTTCTTTTGAAGATGCATTGTTTTTTTGTTTTGATCGTGAAAGAGAGAAAGTGTCTAAAGAAGTAGAAGAGACCCTTTGGAAGGTACTCTCGGTGTATACAGATGATTTAGTTCGCCTTCCACCCCATTTACAGTTTATGGTTCATAGCAAAGACTTCCCATGTACAAAACCACGTACAATCAATGCAGAATTGGTGTGTTCGTTTCTCCGAAAGGATCCGAGGTACAAATCATTTCAAAAATCCCAAAAACTCCATATTCTACAATATTTTCTAGACAATACAAGTGTAGACCTATATGAAAATATTCAGCTGTTACCAACTAACGAATCGACGACATGCGTTTCAATTAAAAATGATATGGAAACAGTGTACATCTGCTTGAATGGTGAAGAAAAGATGTTTCCTCTTCTGGATAGACAACTCATCTCATTGGTACCAGAGAACAAAATCGTTATCGATCAATTAAAGAAAACAGTACTGAGTTCTGGAACGACAGGTTAGATGTTTACTTCATTACTAGATTTACCAAGAATAATTTTTAAAAAATAATAATTGAGGACCTCTTTCGGTTATTAATTTTATATTATTTGTATTTCTAGGTAGATATGGCATAAAAGAATTTGCTTCCCCAGATGTTGTGCCTCTCCTTCAAAGCTCAATAGAGAAACAAAAAATAAGCAATGGCATCCCGCTATCGAAACAACCTGAAATCTCAAAATGGATTTCCGAAATTTGGCAATATCTTTCTAAGAATGAAGAATTGATAGAAAAGGCTCAACACCTCCACATTTTAGCAGAAACAGAAGGAGAGAAGAATGTCAGTGTTGTTCAACTTCATGTATTAGATGGGTTATATGTCCTTAAGAGACAAGGTTCTAGTTCCATATCAGGTGCACTATGCGAAGTTCTGCAGTCATTTGGCGTAACATTGCTAAATGCACTCCCAAGTTTCATGCCTAATGCTTCTGTCGAAAGATACGTGTGTTCTCCATCAACCAGTGGTGTTTGTGACGTATTGGTTAAACTTTTGGGCCAAACTACCAATGAACGTTATATAGTCCAAATGTTTGAGGAGCTGTCGGCAAATAAACGAAAAAAGTTTGCTGTTTTTATGAGTCAAGCAATTGACTTGGATGGCACTGTTAAAAACTTTCTAAAGAAACTCAAGATATTTCCAGTAGTTTCAACACAAAACCACAATACTTTATGCTCGGTTTCTGAGGTTGATAAAATAACGCCCCTAAAGTATGCAGAATACCCAATTTCTCACCCGGATACAATGATTGATGGAAACTTTAAGGGAATCCAACTTGCAATTATGCTGGGATGCAGTCGTTGGACCGATGAAGAACTTACATCCGATATTCTCACAAGAATAAAAGATCACAAGATCTGTGAAAAAGAAAAAATTGATGCATTCATGGATTTTTTTCTTAGTAGAATACAGTTTGCTACCCCTAAACAAATTGAAGTGTCCACTATGATTCCATTTATTGAATCTGAGGACGGAAAACGAAGAAAACCACAGGAATTGTTTGAGATTACGGAAAATCTAGAAAAACTGTTTTACGGAGAAAAAGACAGGCTTCCAAGAAATCGTCAATTTGTAAATAAACATATCAATGGATTGAAAACTTTGGGGTTAAAATCGTCAATAAATATTTCAATCAACGATTTGATGAAAACTATGAATTATGTTATTGGAAATGTCACCAATCTTTCAAACGAAGCAAAACTTAAGATTGAAATCTTTGAAAACTTTGCAAATCAACTGGTAAACCCATCAGATTTGACTTCACAAAATGTACAGGAAGTATTGAAAAAAATGAGAAGTTCTTCATGGATGCCAGCAAAGACCAGAAAGCCTAGACAGTATCCACAGAATATGCTATGGTTTTGTGGAAATGACAAACTCCAAAGCCCAGGTGAAATGTATCATGTTGACTACGAAATGTTAGTTGGCTCTGTAGCTTTGGTTGCTGAAAGTAGTTTAAATAGAAAGCTCCTTGATTATTTACTTTACCAAAAACCTAGCTCAGATTTAGTACTTAAGCAACTGCTTGTCCTTTCTGAAACCTACAAAGACTGTACCAATCAATCAGAGTTCTTGCAAATGTTGACAACTATATACGATTACCTTGCAAATGACACAAATCTGCAAATCCCTGTCGATGTGTATAAGGAGAAGCATATTGTTTGGACCGGAAAGGTTTTTGCAAAACCAAAGGATGTCTTCTTTGACTTTATTACTGATTCAGTAGAGACACTTGAGCCTTTCATGTATCAGATACATCCAGAAAAGAATATCCATAAAAATCTTTTTACAAAGTTGGGCTGTGTAGACAGAATTGAAGTTGTAAACATTCTTAATATTTTGCATGTCATCAAAGCACGTCAAAAGAGTTCAAGCAGGGAGAAATCAAAACACAATTTAGTTGTTGTAAAAGGAATTCTAAACGTCCTTGAGGAACTAAACGACAAAGACCCTTTGTCTGGTAATGATATTGATCGTATTTTGTTTCCTGTAAAAACCAGAGACAACTCATTTGAGCTTTTGCCAGCAAAAGAATGTACTTTCGTTGATTACAAAAGGGAGAATGACGAAATAGAAGATGATGATGAAGACTTAAAATTTGTCCACACTAAGATTCCAAGTAGCATGGCTGAAAACCTTGGGGTTCCTTCACTGACCAGGAGGATTGTAGAGATTAAAGGAGTAGAAGACATTCCTTGGGGTCAAAAGGAAGAACTAACAGACAGGCTAAAAAACTTGATAGAAGAATATGCCGATGGGATAAGTGTACTTAAAGAAATGCTTCAAAACGCAGACGATGCCGGTGCAACATGCTTACGAATTCTATACGATGAACACACGAATGAAAATTCAAAGACAGGTTTAATTGACAAAGGAATGGCCGAATGCCAAGGTCCGGCGATATGGGTCTACAATGATGCAAAATTCAAGGAGGATGACTTTCAAAATATCATTAAACTTGGAGCAGGAACCAAAGTGACAGACTTAACAAAAATTGGAAAATTTGGATTGGGATTCTGTTCAGTTTATAACATCACCGACGTACCAAGTATTCTAAGTGGAGATTCATTGGTAATTCTAGATCCTAGAATGATTCATCTCGGAAAAGCTTTAAAAGACAACAACCCTGGCCTGCGGTTTAGGATATCTGATTCAAAGACACGCTATCGCCTCAGACATCAGTTACGGCCATATAATGGAATATTTGATTGTGATTTTCAAAGTGAAAGAACAGTTATGTCATATGAAGGAACATTATTCAGGTTTCCATTACGAACAGCTAAACAAGCCGATGAAATAAAATGTCAAATTTCCCCGAAGCAATACACGAAGGACGATGTTGCCAAGCTTATATACAAATTCATTGAAGATGCAGGAAATCTTATGCTTTTTATTCAAAATGTGAACAAAATTGAATTTTTTCATTTGCCACCACAAGCCTCAGAGCCACATCCATTTTACAATATTACTCGTTGCTCCCAAAATGGCAAATCAAATATTTTGGTACAGGCAAATCCATACATAAGCATTGACAGAAAAGAACCAATACAACTGGTGGAAAATATTTGTATTTCAATAAAAATACATGAAGATATCAAGTTGGATCATCAACTGTTTAAACCTGACACAATTACGAAAAAGTCGTCTGATACAAAATGGGTCATAGTCTGGCAAATCGGTACCGATGAGCAAAGCATACCTCACACACATGTAAAAAATAATGTTATAGTTGGAGGAACGGCAATTCCTGTCCATCATTCTTTAATGGAATATACAGAAGCAAGACAGTCCGCAATGCCTTTTGGATTTTACCCACGTGGTCATGTCTTTTGCTTCCTGCCTTTGCCACAAGAATCCTATATTCCAGTTCATGTAAATGGTTACTTTGCTGTAGAGTCAAGTCGGCGACGATTAGTCTCAAAATCTTCAGACAATTTGAATTCAGAAGAAGCTGACTGGAATAAATTTTTATTGAAAAGTGTGGTGTGTGATTCATATCTTAGTCTGCTGGAGAAGCTGCCAAATGATTTTTATAAAAGAAACTGCTATGAAAATTGGCCACGCCAGGGAAAAGACAACATGATGAATGAATTGGTCTCTTCATTTTATGAAAACCTAGTTACATCAGAACGCAAACTAATATTTAGGGATCGAGCCTCTAGAGACTTTAAAAGATATTCTTTTAAAGAGTGTGTCTTCTTGCACCCTTCCTTGAGAAATGAGCTTGAAGGGAAAACATTTGAAAAAGCTTCAGAGTGTTTCTTAAGATTCTATTCATATAATACAGAGAAACATGCAATGGATCTGCCAAGGGATATTTACAGACAGTTTTCAATATCAACCTGTCTTCCTCATCTAGAGGAAAATACTTGTGATATAAAGACCTTTTACCTGAATTCGTTTTTCCCGAGTCTTTCAACAGACTTTTGGAACAAATCAACTAAAGAGAGAAATGAATTGATTTTACATGCTTTCAAATTGGAAGATGAAGAGGTGAACCAGATGATTAAAGAAACACAATGCGTACCAACTCAACCGCATGGAAAGTTACGAAAACCATCAGAACTCATTTATCTTGATCCATTTAGCGTTTGCATTTCAAGACTTTTCTCTCAAAACGATGAACGATTTCCATCTGAGGAATTTAATGAATCAAGCCGTGTTAAGAAACTGAAACATTTGGGTATGATGACTGACACTCTTTCAAATGAACTTGTTATTGATAGAGCAAAATCTGTACAACGACTTGCTCAACAGCCTGCAAAAATGGCAGAAAGATGTCATTTTATGCTGCAATACCTAGAAATAAAAATGGAATCTCACAAACAAATTCAACAAGCTTTACAGAATATAAAGTTCTTGCCAATTTTACAGAAACCCTCCAGTTGGCCCTTTTTTTGGTATGCTACAGAATCGAAGAAGTTTGAGTCAGGAAAAAAACTCTTTCTTCAAAAATGTAAAAACCTTGTTGGATGTGTTGGTCTAGTCGTTGATTTAGATGACAGATATGAAAAAGTGTTAAAATATTTGGGACTACATGACACAGCTGATGTTGACGAGAAAGTCGTATTTGACCAATTTCAAGAAATCACACATATTACCCCAAATGATCAATTAGATGAAATTTCGGAGACATACAACGCTGTTTACGCGTATTTCAATGAAAAGAATTTCCCTCTTCTTTCCACCTTTAAAGACCAGTGTTGCCTTTTAACAAAGTCTGGATTAGTCAAACCAAACGTTAGTGCTTTGGAACTACACTGTGATTTGGAACCTTTTTTGTTTAAAGTAGATGATCGATGGAAAAATTACGAAAATTTCGTAAGGTGCATTGGAGTGAGAAGTACTTTCTCAGTTCATTGTCTATTCGAGATTCTCAAAACAATGGATTTGAAAGAGGGCGAAACCTCGAAGTATGTTAACACAATCATCAAAATTTTAAACATGCTTTCGGATACTGAAAGAAGAACCGAATTTCAATCCATATGTAACTTGGAAACAATCTTACTACCAGACAAAAGTGGAATGTTGAGAAAGCCAGCGGATCTTTGTATTGAAGATGAAAGAATAATAAAGCAAGATAACGCATTTCTGTTTGTTCACGGAGATTTAAACGCATATACGACATCTCTTTTTGAGATCAAATCAAAGAGAGCTCAGTTTATCAAGCGTTTTGCTGGAGCTGTTTCATTTGGTCAATCAGAAGCATTAGTAACAAGGTTGAAAGGGATATTAAGAGATTATCCGTGCAATGTATCAATTCTGAATGAATTAATTCAAAACGCTGATGACGCTGGAGCAACCGAAATTCACTTTGTACATGACCAACGCTTTCATCCAACAGAGTTCATTTTTGACGAAAAACTAGCGGATACACAAGGACCTAGTTTAGTGGTATATAACAACTCTTGTTTCTCGAAGAGTGATATTGAAGGAATTTCAAAGCTTGGTGAAGGCAGTAAAGGTTCAGATCCAATGACAACTGGACAGTTTGGAATTGGATTCAACGCCGTGTATCATATCACAGACGTTCCGTCGTTTTTAACCATTGGTGAAACAGTCCCAAACGGTGGTGCCCTAGTCATGTTTGATCCACATTGTGATTATGCTCCATTAGCGACCCCGCAAAATCCCGGCATGATGATTGATAACATACACAGTATAGAAGAGAATTTTCCAGATATGTATCAAACTTATCTAACAAAAGAGATACCTAGAAAGACAGGAACGTGGTTTAAATTTCCACTAAGAACACCAAATATAGCAAAGCGATCAAAAATAAAATCGAAAACTGACTTGACAAATGAGACATTGCAAAAGTGGTTTTCTTTATTAGTGGATGAAATACCCAAGTCCTTACTGTTTTTATCTAACATTGTTAACATATCAGTATCGGTGATATCTGGCAATGGTCAGATGCACCATGTAACTTCGGTGTCAGCTGAAAGAGATCCGTTGGTTCAAGAAAAAATTCATCAATTTAATAAAGATACCAAAAAATATGTAGACTCCTTTATATCAGAAGACGTTTTACTTGCGGAGAAAGAAGATATATTTGTGCAATATCAACAAGATTTGACTATTTTGAACAAGGATAAAATTTACAAAGAGGTGTGGTGCATTGCGCATGTATGCGGTTTATACGCCCCAGAGAGCGTCGATAAAATCATAGTAGAAGGATTAAGAAGTAAAGAAATAGCTCTATCGCCAAGGGCAGCTGTAGCTTACAAGATAACAACAAATTGTGACATCAGCTCATCTTCGGCATTCAATTTTTTACCGCTACCAATCAAAACTAATCTTCCGGTCCATGTAAATGGTCATTTTGCAGTGAATTCTGCTCGGACAGGTATCTGGGAAAAATTCAATGGAGAAGAGCATCTGAAAGTGTCATGGAACAGCTTTCTTTTAAAACATGTAATTCCTCTCGCATATATAGAACTTGTTTGTTCTCTTCGTGAGCATTTGTTCGAGAACAGCTCAATGAACCTATTAGATAAACTGTATGTTTACAACAACTCTTTTCCAATTCTGGATAATGTGAAAAATACTCGTTGGGAAATCTTGATTGAGCGATTTTATCAACTAGCTTTTATAAAAAAAGTCAACATTTTCCCCACATACCTTCCTCGATATGTCTGTAGTAGCGTATGCAAATCGCAACATTTCTTTGCAAAACAGATGTATAAGGATAGATCAGGTGCATGCGTTTCATTTCTGTCACTTAAAATTGACAATCACAATTTTCCAACTTATTTTTGTCCCAAAATGAAAGAACTTGATCCAAAGGCAACAAATATCCAGGATACCAGAGAAATTTGGTTTGACACACATTTGGCAAGTATTTTTAAAATGCTAGGGTTGAAACTTCTAGATTCTTCTAATTACGTTGCAGAAAGTGTCCAAAGTTCTTTACAGCCGGAATTATCTCCACATTGTCTAAGCATTGCAGGTGTCATGGGATTCTTAAAGTCATGGCGTTCAAACTCTGAAGACAAGTGTCGTATTGCCAAAATTGGAGTTCCGATTAAAGAGACTTTGTTTGAGAATATCGATGTTGTAAAGAAAATTATTCATGCCTGTTTTGGTTCAGGAAAACATTGTCATCTTGACAATTTAAAAGATTTAGAAGGAATTCCTTTATGTCTCCAAAACGATAATACACTTCAAATTTTTTGTGAAGGCAACAAGAAATATGTGTCCTACTTTTGTGACTTATTTCCAAAATCACCTCATATGTTTATACATAAAGATATCGCATATGAATTTCTTCCAAAACTTCTGAAGGCCACAAAATTTATCATGCCGTTAGACATTGAACACTTGTCAAAGTTGCTGTCAAAAGATTTCAAAAGTATGCGTTCAGATAACCCAATACCACTTATGGATAATTTACCAAATAAAAAATGGTTCAATCAATTATGGAAATTCTTATCAATGTTTCCCCGAAATGGTTTAATTGGGGCGTGTGATGCCTTCTTAGATCGATGGTGCTTAATACCGGCGACGACAAACTCAAGCAAAACTTTATACCCTTTGAAAATGCGATTTGCTGTTCTCGACGTTAGTTCGTTTCTTTCAGCGGTAGAAGATGGGACTCTAGAAAAACTGAGGATTGGGAAAATTTTGTCTAAACTTGGTCTTCCGTCACCTTCTATGGAATATGTTGGTGAGAGTTTTGAAGCAAAGCAAACTGTAAGACTATTGTGCGCATCAGAGAATTCGCCAGAACTTGTTCTCGACTGTATTATACATCACAAGAACTGCTGTTTAGAATCTAGAGATGCTACAGATCTTTTACTATATCTGTACCATAAACTACGAGATTCGTTTTTCACATTAAAAAACAAATTTAGAGATGTTATGTTGTACAAATCTTATGACGGAACTTTAACAAACCTTGTAACGAATGGTGATATCATCGTCATGGAATCTGGCTGTGTTCCAACTATTGGACTTCAGGTAGTTTGTCAAAAAACAAATTTGAAAATACTCGAGAAAAATGATTTCCTACACGAGTTGTACAAAGAGTTTTCAGTGACCAAAATTGACAATTGTTCATTTTATGAAAAATATTTTCTAAAAGTTTCACAATATCTTGATTCTGACACTCAAATGAAGCATATCCATCACATCAATGAAAAGGGACTTTTTCGGAACGGAGGTGATTTAATGAAAAATCTTATCACAAATTTACGATTTGTCAAAAATGCTAAAACGAAATGTCTGCAACGAGTTTGCGATTTCTTCACTCCGTTTCCTCGAATATTTCGCAGAATGTGTAAAGAAGAAGAATTACTTCCTCTAGACCCATTTAAAGCTGAGAAATGGAAAGACTTTCTGATTTATGCTGGTTTAAAAACCAACGTTCCTGTATGGATGCTTCTAAGATTTGCAAAGGAAATTGAAAGTAGAGAAGAAAAAGGAAGAGATCCCTATTTGTTTTCAGACTCAAAACTACTTATTAATGAAATTCTGAATTTTCCAAACTTACACAGGGAAGAACATTTTCTTCGAAAAATAAGAGTGATAAAATGTCTCACCCCATATAAAGTGAAAAGAGAGCACTTACAGATCACAGCTGCTTTCAAAACAAATACATTGATTTCCTTCGAAAATGCTGTTTATCCTGAAAATGAGCTGATAACATGGTCAATGTGCAAAATTCTACCAGATTTAAAGTGGCAAGATAAAGAACATTCTAAACAAGTGGAAGAGAAGTTGCTCATCAAAAGAGTACCAGACTTAAAAGATGTTATTTCGCATGTTCACAAATTGTGTTATGAAATGAATATAGCCGTTAAGAAGGAGCAAACAAACACAAAGTTAATGGGCTGTGTTGGTGAATTGCATAAAGTTATGGGATTGATTTACACAAAACTAAATGATATGGCTACTTCTGCTAATGCAGTAAAAGAAATGGTTAATGGATTTTGTGAAACGCCATTATTTTACAACAAAGAGAAAAATTGTTTTCTGAGATGGGATCAAATGGTTTTGGAATTTAGAAGAGAAGATGAAATTTCAACCTACCTATGCCGAGGGAGTGAAATATATGGTGCATTTTTTGATTTTTTTAGGAAACTTGGTGTTACTAATGAAGCGAAGCATTTTCATTATGTGCGAGTGTTTCAAGAACTCAAAAGATTGATTGGAGACCGACGACTAATCGGAGAAGAACTAGGTGTTTGCCAAAAAGCAATGAATGGATTTTTAGAATCATTAAAAAATATGTCGGAATTGTCATCTAGTGAAGAGGACATATTTGATAAACTTCATGAATTTCCTTGTATATACCTACCAACAGACGCAGATAAACTGGAAAAGTCTTCTGACCTGACAATATGTGACAGACAGGATTATGGAAAGAGGTTAGGAAACATCAACCACCTTCAATACGTAAAAGAAGCCCAGAACACCTTTTTTCGGCATAAGCGGCTTTTGTTGCTGCCTCAAAAATTTCGACCAAAGTGTATTTCACAACAAGTAAAGGAAGTGGTGTGCAAAAAGGACGAATGTGAATCTTCGGAAATGGTTAAGATTCTTAACAGAAGAATTCACAAAAAACAGTTTATAGACGGATTATGTGCAATTTTATCATCAAGTGATAGTGACAGAGAACGATATAGAAAGAATATAGAGAAATTGTATTTTAAACAGGTGTCTAATATGGAAACGATGCTTGTATTAGTATTGAGTGATGTTAAAATCCAAGGATCAAGAAAACCTCAAGACATGTTTTACGACGAGGATGCATCAGTGGTGTATATCAATTTAAATAGAAGTACAGATTTATCTTTTCGGTATGTTCGAGATCTAGCATTTGATGCATTTGTTAAATGCACGAGTGAAGTAGCTAAACTACATCAGGCAGATATATTGAGATTGTTGGAAGCTGAGACCGACGAGGAAATGAATAAAGTTTTGTCCGGATTAAAGATGAATGTAGAAGTCAAGTGGGAACCGGAGTTGGGTTCATATGTTCCCGAGGATCTTCACGATTATTTAGAAAACACAATATATGAAATGCAACCTGGTGAAATTGTTGCCCTTGAAGTCCGTAATCCTGCTTTGCATAGCGTAGACGACTTTGTTTACATTTATGTCAGGATTTTGAAAAAGAAATTCGAGGACAGAAACCTATTTCCTATTTATGACATCGACAATGGTTCTATAATTTACCCTGAAATTGCATTTAAATTATATCGGTTTGTTACGACGAATGAAACAACGTCATCTAGTGAGCTAGAACGATACACTGACCTTCAAAGCGAAACGTACCAACATCGAAAAGGAAAGATTTTTGAAGAGATTAAGTTGACACTTATTGAAGCGTGGAAATATGAGCCGAACGATTTCAAGCGGGTTAAATATAGGTTGTTATTGAATTGGCATCCAGACAAGCATCCAAATAACCTTCTTGCAACTGAGGTTACTCAGTTCATTCTCGAGATTATCCGCCGGTTAAGGAGGGGTGAATTCGATGAATATATTCGAAACTGTACTGAAAGTTTTAGGAGTCGACGAAACTTTTATTACAGACACAGAGAGGACAGAAGAGATAATGTTTACTATGGAGAACATAACGAAACCTTTGAGCAGCCTATGCGAGAAGACGATTATGAATGGATAAGTGGTTATACATACCGCCGTCGACAACGAAGACGAAAGAAGTATTCTGTAAAATTACAGCCTAACCCTCAACCACAAGTTGGAAAAATATGGTTTGAACAAGCAAAATACAATATGAAGGCTGCACTAGTGGAGAAAGAAAGATATGTGTCACCCAACTGGAACAAAGGACTGAACTGGATATGTTTCAAATGCCATGTGGTGTGTTTTTATTTATTTATGATAAGCTAACTTTAGTTACCGCCATAATTATTTGACGTTCTTAAATGTGCATATATGCATACGATAGGGTGAATTTATAAGAAATCTATATAGTTATAAATGTTAAAATTTGGTTAAAACTGAATAAGTCAATAATAATAATAATTGGAAGAAATGAACAAGTAAGGCGATGTTCCAAGAGTATAATGTCTTTCCTTTTTATTAAACATGCTGATCAAAAGTAAGTTATTCCAGGAACTGTCAAAATTTATACCGAAACTATAATATACATGTTTTAAAGAAATTAGTCCAGTTCATCGTTGCTAAATAAAACAACCATTGTGCTAAAAAATTGAAACTGTTTTGGCAATGTTAATGCCCTCAACCGTTTAACTCAAACTATTTTTAGTACCAAAGGAAATTTGTTTACAGATACATACTGGTAGCATCATAGAAATAGATGTTTATTGTTCATGAAATTTAAGAACATTCCACATGAAGATTTTAGTCGAAGTTTTTTTTTTTAAATTAGAGGTGGTTATTAAATTAAATACCTTACTTATCAGTTACAGGAAATGCTAAAATGTTAGTAAACAAACACAAACCATTCAGACATAGAAAATGAGATGCATATTTATTTCATTTTTTAGACCATAGAGACCAGCCTGAAGAGCTTGCTGTATCGTCAGGATGCCCACAAGGTTGATGATAACCGCAACAATCACGATCTGGTTTCACTTTCACATTGCCTGTCCGTTTCAGAGTTGACGGAGGCTTGTCGAAGGTTCAGCTCGGAGGTTTTTTACTACCGTGACTGGATGATCTATCCCTCTGTAGGGCACGTCCCCGGTCTGGCTTTTACATCTGAACAAGCGGACGGGGCATGTCGTATCGCCCAGGAAATTATTGAACTTTGTGATGAACAGTGGGGTTCGTAAAAGGAGATAAATTAAATAAACTCTAATAATTCTGTTAAAAAACAAAACATGTGGCAAGATTTCATTCGCTCTTGTCTTAATAGTTGAAATAGATATTTAGCGAGCATACATGTATGCAACATTTATTTATTGATCTTGTTGATTATGTCTATATCCTCTTCAGCCCTTCTTTATATTGTGAATAATATATCCAATATCTTATTCAAATGTTGATTATGATACATCATTTGATGTCAAAGGAATTATTTTATGTATGCCTATCCCTTTTTCCTACAGCACAGTGAGTTGGCATGACTTAATGACTTTTGAGAACTTGTTATTGTTCATTATTAATTAATCTCGATAATCTGTGTGTGTCTTCTATTCATACGAATGCGTTTAATATATGCTCGTTTATATTAAAAAAAACTATCGAATATATATTCGATATATTTTGCAAATGAAATTTTTGTATATAGGATTTGTCCCTGAGAAGTGATTTACGTTTTCTAATGATTTCTCAGTTTCAATATCATGAAGATGATAGCCCAGTTTCAGGACGTTTCCGTACAGGAATGATTTTTGACGTAAAGTTATTCCAATGTTTCATTGTGTCGTGTGTATATATGCTCAGCTAGTACTTTTAATTCTCTTTGCGTCTAATGATGTCCTGGATTTGTCATTGTGTCTATGTATAGTAACACTTATATAATATTATATTTTTCATAGTGTCTTGTGTGAACTTATGTTGCATTCTTGGTAGTGTGTGATCCTTGCGTATGGTGATGTTTCATATTTGTTGAACCTTGATACAAACACGTTTTGTTCATTGAAGTACTGACATTTTTATGATTCATTGAGACACCTACGAATTAAAGGTAATCGTATTTTATTTTAAAATGTTTAAATTCAATTAATACATGTAAATATGTATTTGTTTAATGAACTTTGGCGTTGGTGTATTTAAACATATAGCGTACTTTTTATGAAATTGAATATATAATGATGAATACCAAATTATGGCGTACACGTGTGCCCTACTACTATTATGAAGTTTGGGATGCATTCGAATAATCTGATTTTTAAAAATATGAAATCACTGGATTATTTATAAGATATGAATTCATATTACTACGTAAAGTAGATTCTAATATGTTTTCGCAACTTTTGTGAATTGTTACTAAAGTGCATATTTTTTAAATATTCTTTTATTATTGAATATCAATGTCAAGTTCACTGCATTTGAATCGAATAAGATTTTTGTAAAGTACACGTGCACGTAGAGCGTTTGCTAACAATTGTTGTTATCAAATGAAGACCAGTATGAACTATAATTATAATGTAATAATTTAATTTTGGTTGTAATGCGCTTTCTGATTGGCTAAAAAATTTATTTTATATCGTATAAAGAATGTTGCCTACGTCATAGTAAGAGTTACGTCAAAAATGTTTCAATCCGCCTGACGTTACGTTTGAATTTTGTACAATTTGTTGTCATTTTAAGGGTCAAATGGCCCTTTTTAATCTACAGATAATTGAAAAATTTTTAATTATAAGCAATGAATTCAAATATTTATTAGTTTTATACGATATAAAATGGTTTGGAACAGTTTACGCTTTTTCATAAACAGCTTCGCGGTCTATTCTTAAATAGAGAATTGTTGATGACTTTATGAAATGTTCTTCTGCAAGTAAATCACGTGCTACAGTGCACACACACACGTGTTATTATGACACTATGAATGCATTTATGATAGATATATCGAAATGTTAAATGACAATATACTAGTACATGTATTACTGGGAAACAGCTATATGTATAAAGCGTTTCCTATCTATTTATACAAAGACAGACAAAAGGATAGGAAAAAATACTTTCGATAAAATGTGATCTAATGAATCATTTTTCTGCAAAAACTAGCTCGCTATTGCGTATTTATAAAATGTATAACAAATTAATAAAATCAAACTAACATGACTTATAAATTCTTATTTACTTAAGCTCCATGTAATTTGGAATTACAGGTTAAGATCAACGACTTATATTATAATTAGCTAGTATATGAGTCACTGGTAATGATTAATAAAATATACAAAGTACTTAACAGGATATGGCAATGATATATAAAATAACTTTTGTTTTGTTGGTATTATTTAAAATATTTCTGAGTAAATATATTGTAATGTGTCATTTCGTATTTGTTCGTTTATGAGTATTTCCCCCTTAGGAAAATCACTCTGATTAAAATCAGATCCTCGATGCTCCTGTTTTAATGATATGTCGCTACGAGGCGACATATCATTAAAACGGGAGCATCGAGGATCTGATTTTAATCAGATTGTTAGGAAAATAAATCTTTGTGAGAAGTTGTCTTTTATTTTTTTCTACAATGCACTTTAAAATATTACCTATCTTATATGGCTATATAAGTTGAATTCATGATGAAGAATTTTTTAAATTTAGTATACTAAAGCATTTTTACCAGACACTATGAAGTTCACCTTTTTGTTATATAAGACCAAAAAAGAGGCGGGCTGGTATTTTAATGCTTATTGCAAGACTTTCACATTTTAACTTAAAATTAAAAGTTTTTCCGTTTCCAATATGGCAATAAATTTAGAATGGAGTAAAATACTATTCACCATAATCCATTGATAACTTGTCCTCAGGTTGAGTTAACTTTACGGGCTAAAGACCTGTATAGAGGGAGCTATTGCATGAACAATGTGCAAACAGGGTACATAGTTACATACTGACTCTAGAAGTTCTCTTAGTCAACAAATTGACTGAGAATAATCTCTTTTAAGGATTCATAAATAATTGCGAGGGAGTTTAATATAAAACATCAAAGTCAGCAACCAGCATTCTACATTACAATTGTTAAGGCATGAGCAAGAATCATTCCCTCCGCCTAGAACAATTAACTTAGAAGAACGAAACCTGTTTCAATAGATTACATGTACCTCACCATTGGAGAACTCTCAAACACTGAACAAGAGATTACAACATAAAAAGGACTCTACACAGCTTAATTTCCGACATTTTTTTATATTCACAGGACATACAAAACAAAAACCAAAATATTACAACAAAAAAGTCACAACAGTTTCTACAGTCAAAGTCAATCTTCTGATCCACTCAGATCTAACAATGTTCATCTAACATTGTTAGTCAATCTTACTGAGTATTGCTCTCTTATTAGCAGCTAGAAATGTTTCTCAGAGATTCACAGTGGTCAGTGTACACTGAACAAGAGTGTTTGGACAGAACAGGGGTTAACATAAAAAGGACTCGAACGCAGCTTAATTTCCGACATCTCTTTATATTCACAGGACATACAAAACTACAACAAATAAGTCATAACAGTTTCTACAGTCAAAGTCAATCTTCTGGTTTAATCAGATCTAACATTGTTCATCTAACATCTGAGTATTACTCTTTTATTAGCTAAGTACATTGTAACATCTCAGTCACAAAAAATATTGCAAAATAAAGCAGGACAGAGCTACCGGATCAATCAATGGTGGGCAAACTTTCAGACACAGCTAGATATTCTTCTCAGAGATTCACTGTGGTCAGCTGTCAAAAGATCAGTCTTCACCGAGGTGATTAAAATAAAGGTTAAGAGACAGTGCATATTATGCAAAAGTCCCATATGGAAAACATACATATAAAATCCTATAAAAGAATACCTACCATTCACAAAAATACAGCAAGTGTACGACACCTTACAATGCCTATAATTCAAAGCAGTCTTAGTTTTGGCTAGCTTGTATCAGGAAGAATACAAGTAGTTGAAATATAAAGTTGTTTGAAATCAAATTCACCCAAAGAGATAATTTATAAAATCTGTTTAAAAATGCATTAACTAGTTAATCTAGACTTCAAAGTTTATTGAGAGATATTACTTAGTAAACCTCATAACAAACAAAACTAAGTGAGCTCAGTAACATGTACACATAAAACAAAACCTAATCATAAAATCTCTGAAAGAACTTAATATATAGGACTTGTTTTACGCTACCGATGGTGAGGAGTAAGGTTACATTAAATAACACTACTGTCAGAACTCAAAATAATACAAACAAACAAATTCCACGACTCTGATATTTCTTGTACAATCACAAAATTTACTGACAGATAAACAAGTTTACCCGAATTCTAAACAATCCTCTCACAAACAGTGTTTTTAACTGGTATTTAATACAATTTCAATAAATAATTAATTCCTATTTCTCTGTCCTTGGTTTACTCGCACTTTCCTACAGATTTCTTCAGTGAATTCTGAACACTTGGACGAGCCTCCTAAATCACCAGTTAGCACCTGTAAGTAAACAACACTAAAAGCTAAAGCAATGAACAAATATCATTTAAACACAGACAAAGAGTTTTCAAAAAAACAAAGTATAAGAGTTATATAAAATTAAAGTAAAATGATGAAGCAAGTTTTTGCTTTTTTCACTGATACTCACCCTTCCTTCTCCAATCACATCAAAGCAGGCCATCTCAAGGCGCTGAGCGTACGGACTGAGCCCCATGTAGCGGAGCATCATGACCGCACTGAGCAGCAGGGCTGTGGGATTAGCTTTATCCTCCCCGGCAATGTCTGGGGCAGTTCCATGTACCTATACAGTAAAGAGACACATGTACTACATTACACATAAAACACAGATAGGAACATAAATAGAACTCGGCAAAGCGACATACAAAACACAGTAAAGAGGATATACATTGTTTTTTGACTTTTGTGAGGAGATCATTACAGATAAGCACATGATCAAATCCAATGATGCAGAATAGTTTATGAAACGTAGCTACTTTGAAAACAAGGAATGCTACAATTCATATCTGATTTCCAAATAACTGTGGTTCTTTTCATATATGGAAGAATTGACTCTTGCTACAATTTAATGTACTGTTAGACAATAATCCTTCATGATATTTAATCTACTTTTTCTCACTTGATTGACTTACCGATTCAAAAATAGCCCCGTCCTGACCGATGTTACCACTAGGTGTCACTCCGAGCCCGCCGATCAGTCCGGCACACAGATCGCTGTCCATAAAGAACACACGCAATCAGAAATAGCTTAAGTGACACAGAATAATTATACAGCAAATCTAGCCTAATACACATAGATATATAAATATGACCAAAAGTAGGTTTGATCACATCAAACAGCTACTGGTACATGTATAGAAGATACAGATTTACCCAGAATCTTCCATTATTTGTTGTTTGTTTTTTCATCATGTATTGGTCACAGTCCATAGAAAACACACACACAATGAGAAATGGTCAGCTTAAAAAAGCACAGAATAAATATACAGCTCAATTTGCTTAAAGTAAATTAAGTATGAAATTCTACTAGCCTAATATTTGCTCATAAATGAATCTAATACAGACCGAGTAAATGTAGGTTTGATCACATAAACTAGCTACATGTACAAGTTATGATAGATATTTACGCAGAATCTTCCATTATTTGCTCTTTTTTAAAATCATATATTGGTTTTACTTTTACTCTAGTTTTGTTTATAAATCTTCCTTAATTGGCCTTTTGGATGGATACAAATCTTATTTGAACAACTTCAAGTTTTCCAAATTTGTGATTCAGAACACCTGGTATTTATGACAACTGTGTTCTTGTTGTTCTATCTTTAGATTGAATTAATTATTTTATTCTTGTTATAGGTTGATCAGTCTTACAGCCAACCTGCAGTAACAAACCTTAAAATGTCTCCATACAGATTGGACATCACAAGAACATCAAACTGAGTCGGGTCTTAAATCATCTGAAGAGAAACTCTCCATTAATATATATTGGCATTCAAAGCAACCATAAAAGAATTGTCCGTTATCACTGGTTTCTCATAATTCTCAGCCTCTTAAATAAGTATGTAATTGGTGGATTGGAAATTATGAATACATGTACATGTATTATGGCCAATGTTATGTGAGATTGTATGCAGCCCTTGCTATTAGTTTTCAATTGTGGTAACATCACGATACATTTTTAGATTTACATGATTAGAAACCCACATACAAATTACAAAATGATTTGCAACAAGTTTGTTACATTGTATTAATCTGTTGGATATTCTTCAATTCTGCCTCTGATACACAGAACCAAAAAATCACTAGGTTTCTTTGTGACTTACATTAAACAGTTATAGGGAAAGGTCAGATATAACACATTTCTAGTGAAATAGATATACTCAAGTTTGTTTTATTACATCCACATATACCTTATCTCATTTTCTCATCTTAAGCCGTAAAACTTGGTTTAATCATCTGGTGAGTGTTAAATCTCCCGCAAGCCCATGGAGGCTGCCATGATAGCATCTCTGTGACGTCAGCATACCACTTCGATAACTTGACACACACATTGTATGACATAGCTCTGCAAGAATGGCGCAAGAAAATGTATTTGGAATAGTATTGTATACATTTGAACCAGAATATATGGAAGAAGAACTTGAAAATCTCACTACTGATGATAATTCATCAAGTCCAATTATTCCAACATTAGAGGAATTGTTGTTCCTGTGGACAATGCGAGGTCATGCCCACTGTGGAAGAATGCATGTGTTGTAAACATTGCGATTACACAGTTGGGAATATGGTAGATCCAGGTTGTATAACTGACCATGACCAGTTCGATCTGCTAATTCTGAATCCAGATGTTCTGTCCATTGCTTTTATTCAATTCATGATGTTTAAGAAACAACAAGGTCGTGCACCAGAACACTTATCTAACAAATAAGATAAATTGATTTATCTATAATTATGAATAAATTACAAAACAGTTTGTCAAACATTTACATTTATTATATCCTTTCTCTATATCTACAACATGTCAGTAAGAATAATCTAAAAAAATTATAAATCAGAAGAAAAAATATGCATGTGTTGAAAATATTCACTCTGTAAAGGTACATCACTCTGGTGTAAATAAAAGTACATAAAATCGCAACTCATTTTGACAGACATGTGTTATAATTTGAGTAGCACAAATGTACAATTTAATATTTCAGACAGTCCAGATTGATTGCATATCGTCAATTTGTTTGTTGGATGTTCATCGAGAGGTGAAAAGTTAGGAAAAGGAAAAAGAGTGACAATCCCAAGCTGTGTTGTGAAAAAAATCAGAGAACATTTTCCGGAGCAAAATGGACAGTAGGTTTTAAGACAGCTTTTGATAGCATGCAAGACCTTTGTAATTCATAGATGAATATTAAAGATGGAACAAACATGTATCAGAGTTATACTTTGCAGGCAAAAAAAATAATCACCAATGTATTTTAATATTAATAACAACATGCACATACAGTGCATGAATTACATTGCATCAACTACATGTTAAGCTCTATAATTTAGTGCCCAGCCCTTATGATGCATGGTCATAAACTACCTTAAACCTTGACACAAGTTTAGATACACTGTACAAGGTCAGCTCTATTTTGAGGTTGTATCGGGGCAATATTTCCCTTTGACCTTGATGAAACTTGCATAACAGGAATTGCCATTGTTTGCTTCTGCATAATGCATTACTTCATCAAAACAGGTACCCATTTATATAATTTGGGATTAAACACAGATTTTGCTACCCAGTTTGACACTACTTTAGAATATGCTGTTTTGTAGACACCAATTCCATGCTCATCTACCTTCTGACCTCTGTTTTGAGACATATTATGATCAATGACTGCAATTGCTGTTCTACAATTCATTTGATCGTAGTCAAAGTCCTGCCTTTTTGGAACATATTTTGTAAGAAGACTGGTAGACTTCAAGATTGCCAGTGTGGCAGAATTCACTGAGATGACCGATATCTTTTAGCAACCTTTTGTCCTGTACAACTTCTTTCAAGGCATTGTGAACTTTAGAACCCTTTTTAAGCCAAATCTTTTTCCTTGAGTCTTAAGGACGTACATTTTCATGAGAACAGCTTGTAACTATGTCACCCTCAAAACTTTGTTCATTAACATCATGATGCACAATGGAGACCCAGCTCTCCTTTAACCATTGTTTGTAACCCTGACAATTAGCTGAACACCACCATAAATGATTGCATATCGCTCTTATCCAAGAAGACAATTCTTCACATCCAATTGTTTTTGATTTTTGCAACTGTTTTTTTCTAATTGATTTTGCAAGATGCCAAACATCAAACTGGTGATCGATTTTTGGAAATTCTTTTGTTACAAGACTTCTAATCTGAACATGCCTATCAGTTGCTAATAATATTTTGAAGCCCTTTTTAATCAAATATGTCATGCATCTTCTAAACCCCTCAACTTCCATTTTGCTTGATCTTCCTGTTTCAGTCACTTTTATATTGACAAAAGCCACAATTTCTTGTGTTTCCATATCTAATAAAGAGTATGTACAATATTTTGCATTGAAGCCAGGAGAGTCACATCTACCATCACCAGCCAACCTAAGACAGCGATTGGAATCTTTAATTTTCTTGAAAATGTGGTCTTGCATAACAGTCCAAGAATGATCAACCACTGGCATTACAATTTCTCGTTGTACAGTTTGAAATGTTGTTTTGCTTACAAATTGAAGATTCATAAATTTTGCAAACTGAGAGATATGTCCATAAGTTTGACCTGCAAAAAGGGTTGCTGCACATACAAGCAAGTTGGCTACAGGCATTTTCCCTAACAGTCGCTGAGATAACCATTTTTTAACTAAATGACCGCCAGTGCAAAATACTGACACTTTCAACATTGAACCACAGTATTCTTTGATGGTATCTGAAGGGTCTACATGACATTTACAAATATTGCATATCAAACAATTCAGAATATCATCCACACAATTTTCAAACACAATAAACTTTTTGGCTTGTATTAGTGATGATGATTCATCACAAATATCATCATTGTGATCATCAACATTTTCTGCATCAAAACTTTCATCCTCATCAATAATAAAAGTAGGATCTCTGCTGTCATCACTTTCATCAAAGTTTGATCCTGTGACAGAGTCATCCATAAATAACTTACTTTTTCCTCTTCATCTAGATAAGGAGAGATCTTTTGTATCGGAGTAGAAGTTAATATTTTACCAAGGAAATTTTCTGTACTGTTGTCTGTAACTTCTGTCATTGTACCAATTGTTCTAGTGTTTGTGCAGTAACTATGGTCAGAAACAAATTGTGAGGGCTTGAGATATTCACATTGTACACATATGCTACAAGGATGGCCACACATTATGTAAGGAACAATATTTTCACACTTCACAGGCTCACTAACACTGGTAATTGCTGAAGTTGGAATATTCTGAGGGCCAGGGCTTTCTTCCTCCTAAAAGATTAAATGAGACCGTTTTGTATTGTTGAAATAGGCTTTGTAATACATATATATAAATCCGTAAAAAGATGTAATAAACTTTATTAATATTTACTCCAACTGAATACCAAATAACTAATCACAGCATATTTGCGTGGCTATTGAATTCAAACAAGTTCGAATAAGGCATGTTTTCTTGATCATCATTTGATGTAGCAGAAGTTATGTGAGGCTTGACAATACCTCTTTTAAGAGCAAGTAAATTATCTTTTAACTAAAATAATGTAAGGTCAATTAATTAATTAATTAAAGTATGAGGTTTTACAACAGAAAATTACTGGGTACTGGATTTTGATTTTCTTACCTTGGCCCTTTCTCTCTTCTGTTGTCATTTAAGGTAGTTACTTCTTGCAGTTTTCTTAGATTCCTGACCTTTTTTCCCTTTTGTTGTATTAATTAGTGTGGGCACAGCATCAGGTTTTATTTTTTTTATATCGTGGAAAAAAATTAAAAGATTCTGCCACAAGATTTCTCTCAAAACAGTCCGGGGTGAAATGATCTTCACAGACAAGCTTTTTAGAATTGTACACATAAGTTTCAAAACACAACTTTCCATTCTTTAAATTAGTAATCCATTGTTTGCATCTGCGTTTTGATGTAGCATCTTTAGCAGGGTTTGGTATCACAAAAAAACTTTTATTGCATTCACTTTGCTTATTCGTGCAATTAAAGGCTTGACAAACAGGCATATTTAGACACACATAACTGTTAACTTCTCTAGGCACTGACCACATATTTGAACTGATAAGAACTGTGAATGGGGTATGCTGACATCACAGAGCATTTGGAAAATATCGGGATGTTGCGATAAAACCCGAAGATAAGCCACAACATATTTAACTCTAAACAGTGAAGAGCATCAAAATGGCAGTTTGCATGATTTTCTCATTCTTTGATATTTAATCAGTAATTGTTAAGTAAAGTATAATGGTTGACATTATTTTTATGTTAAATATAATTATTTCAACTCTTCTCTATTTTTGCATGACCTTTCCCTTTAATTTTTGATTTTTGCTTTTGAACAACTGGTCATCAAAATAATTTTAATGGATTATATTTGATATGGGCCTAATATAATAATATAGGAAGTTCTTAATAATTTTCATTTTAATCCAAATGCCCACAATATGACATCATATTGTTAAGTTAACCTTTTCCTACCATTGTTTGCATTTTTAGCAGAAAAAGGTTTGTATTCAAGCAGTTTTTTCTTTGAGATATTATTAAGAAAAATGTCAATTTTTGACTAATTTTGATTGAGTTTCAAAAACTTTTCACTTCTGACGTCATACACTGCCAGTGAGTGTAAATAAATCAAATAAATAGGTGAAAAATATATATATTATTTCAACTATTCTAAAAAAAATATAACATAACAATTTAAGGTTACCGGAAACACATTTGAAAATGGCGAATTATGGGGGTCAAAATTGACTAATATCATATACATGTATAGTTCTTTTTCATCAAATTTCAAAAAAGGATATGGTAAGAGTATGCAATTAAAACCGAGTTATAATATTTTACCTTGACTTTACTTCAATCATTGTGTGTTAATCTCAGTTTCAAAGACACAAATAAAGATATTTTATCAAACATTGAAGGACACCTCTTGTGAGAACAATAAAACTGTGACCTAATTTGTTGACCCAGACTCTCCTTTTACTATGACTGTTCTGGATTAAGCTTGCACACTTGTTTCCATACTTTATTAGTAAAAAGCTACAAAAGACAAATGAATTGTTGTTACAATACACATACATTTACAGACATAATAACTATGACAATAATGCGACTCCATACATTTCCGTATACAAATGTATTATTGACTAGAACTGCTTTCCATAGATTTAAGTTTCATCAGCAACCACGTGTTTTGCAAAACCTTCCAAAATTACAACATTAACATTTACTTATACATCGTAAATCTGCCAAGAACTTATACTGTATGATAAAATACAGACTTATATTGTATGCTTATACAATGAAACAATTGCATGCTATGCAAAATATGAATCTGCGCACTATGCAGAAAGTAGGTCATGTCGGCCGATAGACATTGGAGAGAAATACTCAACTATCATGAAAATGCAAGCTTATGCATACTAGAATTTCACTCAAAATTCTGGAAAGATACATATACAATGCGATAAACATACACTTACACTATGGCACTGCACACTTCACACAAAACGACATAATGCTCTGTAGCAAAACAGCTCGGCTCCAGTCGACATGTGAAACTCAAAATGTTTACTAAGAAAGTCGTACATAGAATGTTTCTTAAACATCACACTCCCCGCCTAATATCCCAAGGATATTACAATTATACAAAATTATAAATCATATACACAAAAATCTAAACAGTATGTCAGCAAACTAAAGCACACTTATAAACTGAACAAGTTAGTCAATCAGTAGCACCAATTCCGTTATTGGTCGAATGAAGGTTGTGTCCTTGCCGTCTTTGATCACCCGAACTTCAACTGTTCTCATTTCCGATCGTTGCTACTTTCGAAAGTCTTCACAATCAAACCCATCAGCCACTGTCCACGGTGCAACTCCTTGTCACGTAATAGAACCACGTCACCTTCCTTCATGCCAGGACGTTCCTCACACCATTTCCTTCTTGCTTGGAGATTCTGTAAGTATCCATCCTTCCAACGCTTCCAAAAGGTATCGGAAAGGTGTTGTACATGTTTCCACTGAGCTTTGTAGATTTCCTTTATGTCGCCAGAAGTCTGTGGAGGAATGTCTGTAAATCCTTTCTGGGTAAGTAGCATTGACGGACTGATGACATAAGGACTGTCAGGATCACATGACAGTGAACAAATAGGACGGGAGTTCACGATTGCACACACTTCACACATAAATGTGCATAAGACTTCATGGGACAACTGTTTCGCATTTGGGTTCAACAACATGGCGTCTAGTATCTTGCGAGAGATCCCAATCATCCTCTCCCATGATCCTCCTCTGTGTGATGCATGGGGTGGATTAAAGGTCCATGTTATCCTGTTGTTGCGAAAGTAATCTCTAACAGGTCCTTTCTCTGTATAAACGGCATCCGCTTGAATCGCGTCCAGGGCGCCTAAGAAGTTGGTCCCTCGGTCCGAACGCATCTCCTTCACTGGGCCACGTAGAGACACAAAACGTCGCAGTGCATTTATGAACGATGAAGAGCTCATCTCTTCTATGACTTCTATGTGAATGGCCCTTGAAGTCAAACATGTAAAAAGTACCGCCCATCTTTTGTTGTGAGATAATCCTCCTCTGGTCTTGCGCGCGGCTACAGTCCACGGGCCAAACACGTCGACACCTACTGCTGAGAAAGGAGGACCAGGCGTCAGTCTGTCTGCAGGTAAGTCACTCATGCGCTGGTGTTCCAGTTTTCCTCGGAGTTTCCTGCAGGTAACGCACTTGTGTATAACTGAGTTCACAAGTGTCTTACAGCCAGTGATCCAGAACCCACCGGACCTCACTGCACCTTCTGAGATAAGTCTTCCTTGGTGATAAACTTTGCTGTGGAAATGGGACACAAGAATTCTTGCAACATGAGATTTTCCAGGGATGATTACTGGGTTCTTCTCATCAACAGGAAGGTTAGATTGGTTGAGACGTCCGCCAACACGTACCGTGCCCCGTTTGTCCATAAATGGGTTCAAGGTCACAATGCAGCTTGAAGGGGGTACAGGTTTACCGTCTTTCAAAAATCGGATCTCTTCCTTATAAAAGAAAGCTTGTACTTCCTGCAGGATGAAATGCTCAGCTTCTTGCATGACCTCAACATCAAATGCTGGTGAATCTGCAGCTCCTCTTTTCAATCGGTAAATCTTCTTCAGATTATAAACAGCACGCACCAAACTTTTCCAAGTTGAAAAGTTTTCAAATCTTGCCACAAATGGTGTGCTTATTTCCGTTTTCTTTACTTTCACTTCTGGACGTACGTCTTTATCTTCTTCAGGAGAAACCAAAGGAAAGGTAAGAACTTCTTCTTTACTATGAGGAGATCTGAGTAATAGTGGTCCTCTAAGCCAGTCACTCTCTGCTAGCTCTTCTACCGATGTCAAACATCTAGTCCCTATGTCCGCTGGATTCTGCGCCGTTGGTACAAATTTCCACTGAAGAGGCTTGGAGCGTCTGTGGATGACAGCCACTCGGTTTGAGACATAGTTATAACATCTGCGAGTTTGGTTGTTCAGGTAACCTAGTACTACCTTACTATCTGTGTAGTAAGTCGCTGCATCTGGGGCGATATCCAAGTGTTTGAACACTGTCTGAGCCAACTCTGTGCCCAAGACTGCTGCACAAAGTTCAAGACGCGGGATAGTTGTAGTCTGAAGTGGGGCTATCTTAGATTTCCCAATGACGAATCAAACGTGGACATCACCAGAGTTGCTGATTGTACGCAGGTACACCACTGTTGAGATCGCTTTCTCAGAAGCGTCCGAGAATATAAGTATTTCTCTCATGTGAGTACTGCTTAAGGAAAGCTGCGTAAACATTCTTGGAATGTGCAAGTCTTCTAGAGAGCTGAGGGAGTCCTTCCATCTTGTCCACTCTTCCTCTCGGTCACTAGGTAACGGATCATCCCAACTACTGTTGCACTCACCCACTTCTCTATACAGAATTCTGCCATGTATCACTATGGGTGCAATAAAACCCAAAGGGTCGAACAAGCTATTGACAACAGAAAGAAGTCCTCTCTTTGTGAAGGGTTTCTCTAGAATGCGTGTGCTGTATGTGAAGCTGTCCAAGTTAATGTCCCATGACAGGCGTAGACTGTGCTGGACAGGCAAATCATCAGATCCAATGTTCAGTGACATTAAGTTCTTTACCAAGTCCTCAGATGGAAAAGCTTCCATGACTTCCACATCGTTTGACACAATCTTATGGAGTCTGATTCTTGCATTGTTCAACGCAACCTGAGTCTTCTTTAGCAATCTAATGGCTTCTGCACTAGAGGGCAAGGAGATAAGACCATTATCCACATAAAAGTTCTTCATCACGTAATTCCTTACATCACTATCTTCGTTCTCTACTGTTTTCCGTAGACCATATGTGGCCACTGCCGGTGAAGGTGTGTTCCCAAACACGTGAACCTTCATTCGGTACTCAATAAGTTCTTCATCCGAGTTGTTATTCTTGTACCAGAAGAACCTCAAAAAGTCTCTGTCCTCTTCACTAACAAGGAATGAGTAAAACATCTGCTGGATGTCCGCCATGATGGCTACTTTGTCCATACGGAAACGTAACAGTATACCAAGCAAGTCATTCGTTAGATTAGGTCCTGACAGTAAGACACTATTGAGAGAGAGACCTTCATAACTCACTGATGAGTCGAAAACTCCACGTATTTTGTCTGGTTTTCGTGGATGATACACTTCAAAAAGAGGTAAAAACCAGCACTCTTTTCCTGGAGGAACAGGTGGTGCAATCTCTAAAGCGTCGCTTTCTGTGATTGATTTCATAAACGTGATCATGTGCTCCCTCTTTATAGGGTTCCGCTTCAAATCCCTGTCTAGCATCAGCGCACGCTTTAACGCTTGACTTCTGTTGTTCCCTAACTGCGGTCTACGAAGCTTAAAAGGGAGTGGAGCTTTCCATCTCCCGTCTTCATCTTTCACAAACTCAATGTCCATAATCCTGAGGAATTGGCGATCTTCGACAGAGATCCCAACTTCGTCATCATCCCTGTTCCGCTCGAAAATGTGGAACCCAACATCGTCTCGACAGGATGCGATGTCCTCCTTTAGATGGAAACTGTTAGGACAGGGTTGAAAAATCGACTGACGTTCACAGGTAACTATGTTAGTCTTGAGCACATTGATAGTCGATGGTTTATGCGACTTGTTGATACATACATCTCCAATGACGACCCAACCTAGTTTCAGCTGCAACGCAAAGGGCGAGTTCTTAGGTCCAAGTCTCTGAGACAGCACATAATGGGCCTCCAGTAGGTCACGTCCTATGAGTAGTAGAATTTCCGCTTGTGGATTCATAGGAGCTAAAGGTAGGTCGTGAAGATGTGGGTGATGTTTCACTACATCAAGGGTCGGTATTTCATGTTTCTCATTGGGAATTTCATTACATTCTGTAATGGTAGGCAGCTCCATCACAACAGAACCATCGGTCGTTGCTACCATCAGACCTGATATCCTACGACCACTCGTCTGTATGCGGCCCGCACATGAGGTAAGTGTAAAGAAATGTGTCTGTGAGTGAGGCACATTCATAAAGTCAAACAGTTCTGATCTTGCGAGCGTTGTGTTGCTCTGGTCGTCAATCAGAGCATAGATGCGTAGACGTTGTGAAGGGGTTCATTTCGGATATACGTCCACAAGTACAGCCTTTGCACACGAACGTCCAATAAACTGTTCACCACACACCGCTGTGCACTTTGAGAGGATGTTTGCTCCCTCCCCGCCATTCTTTCAGGTGGATGAAGAGCTGTTGGGTGTTGTGAACTTTCACATTCCTCGCATCTTATATCTGCGCGGCAGGTCTTGAACGTATGCGTGTCTGATCCGCAACATCTGTAACACAAGTTATGTTCTCTGAGGAATAATTTCCGGTCACGAACGGATTTCTTCCTGAAAGCCCTGCACTCATTCAAGGTATGCTCAGCATCGTGGATAGGGCATCTCTTCCCTGTGGTCTTAAAGTCTCTTCCTGAGTCTTTAAAATCAGTCTTCTTGACATTCACTGATTTCGCAGGTTTGAAGTTCTGCTGGTTGTATCTTGGTGTCTCTGACAAAAGCCTGAGTCACTTGTAAGCCAGGGTCATTCATCATGGTTGACATTTCCTTCACAAATTCACAGAATATAGTAAATGGAGGGTAAGTAACTCCATGAGTCTGTTTGTACTTCGAGGCTTTAGAAGTCCACTTATTCTGCAAACCAGATGTTAACTTCTGAACTATGGGAAGCACTCCTACTGATGAGTCAAAATAACTGAATTGTTGACTGTATTTTGGATTTTCCTTTAACGCCAGTGTTTCGCTCAAAATATCTGAAAGTTCATACAACCGTCTTGGTTCGTTCGCACTGAGTCGGTGGAAATTCGCAAGCTTGGTTTTAATTGCTGTTTCGATCAGTTCAGGTGAGCCGTATCTTTCCTCCAGTCTAGCCCATAAGGTCTCACAGCCTCGTGTAGGATTTCCTATTGATGCTGCTCGGATGCTTTTAGCGTGTTCCTTGGAGCTAGGGTCCAACCATCTGATGAGGAGATCGAGTTCTTCTGAGGGCGAAACTGATGCCTCCTGAATAACTGACTTAAAACTGGTCTTCCAGGGTACAAAGTTCTCAGGTTTATCGTCAAAATTGAACAGCTTATTGATCATGAGTTCTTTCTTAAGTAGAAAGCTTAAAATATCAAACACAGTGTTCTTGGATGATTCCAATCCCTTGGGAACAGGTGTAGATATTCTCGTAACTGGGTTGACTGACTCGCTGTTAAGTTTCTCTGTTGCTTTGTGGGATTCCTCGTTCAACATTTCTGTCAGAGGTTCCTTTAAGGTTGTCTCTACTGGCTGTAGACTAATCCCTTCGACAAAGTTTCTTGCCCTTTCAATTGGATCCTCGACTTCTACGACAGGTTCGGCCACTGATTCGGAGGAAACAGATATGAAATCCGGTTCCATGCTCTCAAGAGCACGTAGCTTCGCTTCTGCCACAGCAGCATCTCTTTCGGCGTCAAGGACTTCCAGGTCCACTTGAATAGATGCCTGCTATTTACGTAGTTTGGCTTCCTTCCGTGCGTACTGCAGTTTAGCCTTGGTCTCCTCCGCTTCAAGACGCTGCTGCGCCAAGGAGATGGAAGAGGCAGCAGATCGATGAGACCCAGCGCTTCTCCTTGATCGAATAGACTTTCTGTCTTCATGTTCCGCAGGCTTTGGGGAATCCCGAGGCTCCGCCTTCACCTGTATAGGCTTCGGAATCTTCACTTGGACAGGATTGGGGCTCCTCATTGTCACAGGCTTGGGACTCATCACAAAGGACGACATTTCTGAATCTAGCCCGCGCACAAATTCACTAACTTTGTCCATGAGTAAGTCTGTCACTACTTTCTGTGATGCTTTCTCTCTCTCACTCTCCTTTGTATTAGAGCGTTCCAGAAAGGCCAACAATTCTTCCTGAACTCCACAGTACTCTTTAGCGAGGTTGATCAGTCTATCTCGTTGGAGATGGTAAGATTCCTTAGAGCCTGTAGCCATTTCTTTCATCTCTGCTTCTAACTTCCTACGCACAGTTCTCTGTTTTGTCCAAAATTTTGAAACAGACTGTTCGAAGAGAGCTCTTCCTGTCTCTGTCAAAACGATCTTCCTTCTGGGACGACCACTTGTGTCCTCTTCTGTTGGATCCATGGTAGCCATGTGTGCTTGTAGAGCCAGTCTTTTTACTGTTCTAGATTAAGCTTGCACACTTGTTTCCATACTTTATTAGTAAAAAGCTACAAAAGACAAATGAATTGTTGTTACAATACACATACATTTACATACATAATAACTATGACAATAATGCGACTCCATACATTTCCGTATACAAATGTATTATTGACTAGACCTGCTTTCCATAGATTTAAGTTTCATCAGCAACCACGTGTTTTGCAAAACCTTCCAAAATTACAACATTAACATTTACTTATACATCGTAAATCTGCCAAGAACTTATTCTGTACGATAAAATACAGACTTGTATTGTATGCTTATATAATGAAACAATTGCATGCTATGCAAAATATGAATCTGCGCACTATGCAGAAAGTAGGTCATGTCGGCCGATAGACATTGGAGAGAAATACTCAACTATCATGAAAATGCAAGCTTATGTATACTAGAATTTCACTCAAAATTCTGGAAAGATACATATACAATGCGATAAACATACACTTACACTATGGCACTGCACACTTCACACAAAACGACATAATGCTCTGTAGCAAAACAGCTCGGCTCCAGCCGACATGTGAAACTCAAAATGTTTACTAAGTAAGTCGTACATAGAATGTTTCTTAAACATCACAATGACCTCATCATCTTTATTTTGCATTCAGCTCAGTTTTAATGAAACTGTTCATGATGTATTTATGAAATTTAAAGAAAGATTGAAATTTTTTACAACTTAAATAATAAATTGTTTAAATACATTTAAGTAATATATATTTAGGTACCTCTACAAGTATGTAATCAAAATGTACAGGCACAAGACTTTAGTCATTTTTCTCATAATAAACTGCATTAAGTTAGCAGTAGATTTGATCATTGGTATGAATATTGAGGTTTTGAATTAATCTAAACTCGGTGAACTCTGACTGAAAGATATTAATGAAAAAATGAAACATTTGCCAAAATGAGATTAGGTTTACCATCAGGAAAATCAACAAGAACTAGTTGTGGTTACATAATTATACCATATTTTTGTTTATCATTGATGGATTTTTCAAATAACTGAAAGTTACCACCGTCTTGCATAGTCATATGATTATTCATGCAGCTGAACATGTGAAATACAAAAATATTTTTAGTGCTGATCGTTGTTCTAGTGTAAGAAGTCTTGTGTCTGAACAATTTAGCATCATCTGAGCTTTTCTTAGGACAAAAGACCTCTCACACCATCATCTAACAAAATACTGTACAGCGTAACATTTTAATATCACAGAGGCACAAATTACTACAAAATACTGACAAAGTCTATTGAGCACCGAAATGCTTTTGATAAATACCAATTATTTTGACATTAATATTGTTAAAATACTTCAATCGGATCGTCCATTCCTTGGCTTTGTCAATATTATTGTTACTGAAAGCTTTGGATATTTCGGACACACAATTTTTGATGTAAAGGTCGTTAGACATTTAGATTGGTTGGAGAGCGTCAGGCGTGTCAGCGTCCATTATATCCTCATTGACCTCCATAATTTCCATCAGGAACGCCTGGTCCACGCCACTGTTGTCCTCCTCTATCGGGTCGCCCCGCCTCTCCAGGAGGTACTAGGCCCGGGGGAGGGGCTTCAGGAGGGTAAAGTAAGCCTTGTTAACACAGGATGACTGCTCCTATCTGCTTTTCTCTCTGTAAAATAATAAATCTTGGATTATAGGCAAGAACTAAGCTATTACATGTGTATGTCTTTTGTCTTTTTATCTTGAATATCTTAGCACAATAATATTTTTAGCAGTTTTGAACTTTCCTAGTGACCATGGGCTTGAAATGGATTAAAATAAAATTCCTTTTCCGATTCTTTCTTTAAAAAAATAAGTTGAATTTTTACAAAGAAGGAATACTAGGATTCAGCCAAACAAATTCTTTACTAATTGATTAATCGATTTTAACAAAAAAATGTTTGGAATATTTGAGGAGGTCCTATAAATCGACAATATATTCAAGACATAATTTCTGAAGGATTGTCTTGAGATTCAGTGAAGTTATCAGTCTAAAAATCAACCTGAGCCAAATCTCTTTCGAGATTGCTGTGACTTAAAAAAAAACAAATATTCTATTGTTATAAATTGTATCATTGTACTCCTGTAGACACATATATAGACATTATATCAGTAATGTACTCCAGTAGACACATATATAGACATTGTATCAGTAATGTACTGCAGTAGACACATATATAGACATTGTATCAGTAATGTACTCCAGTAGACACACATATAAAGACATTGTATCAGTAATGTACTCCAGTAGACACACATATAGACATTGTATCAGTAATGTACTCCAGTAGACACACATATATAGATATTGTATCGGTAATGTACTCCAGTAGACACACATATATAGACATTGTATCAGTAATGTACTGCTGTAGATACATATACAGACATTATATCAGTAATGTACTCCAGTAGACACATATATGGACATTGTATCAGTAATGTACTCCAGTAGACACATATATAGACATTGTATCAGTAATGTACTGCAGTAGACACATATATAGACATTGTATCAGTAATGTACTCCAGTAGACACATATATAAAGACATTGTATCAGTAATGTACTCCAGTAGACACACATATATAGACATTGTATCAGTAATGTACTCCAGTAGAAACACATAGACATTGTATCAGTAATGTACTCCAGTAGACACATATATAGATATTGTATCAGTAATATACTCCAGTAGACACATATATAGACATTGTATCAGTAATGTACTCCAGTAGACACATATATAGACATTGTATCAGTAATGTACTCCAGTAGACACATATATAGATATTGTATCAGTAATATACTTCAGTAGACACATATATAGACTTTGTATCAGTAATGTACTCCAGTAGATACATATATAGACATTGTATCAGTAATGTACTCCAGTAGACACAAATATAGACATTGTATCAGTAATATACTCCAGTAGACACATATATAGACATTGTATCAGTAATGTACTCCAGTAGACACATATATAGACATTGTATCAGTAATGTACTGAAGTAGACACATATATAGACATTGTATCAGTAATATACTCCAGTAGACACATATATAGACATTGTATCAGTAATGTACTCCAGTAGACACATATATAGACATTGTATCAGTAATGTACTCCAGTAGACACATATATATACATTGCATCAGTAAGGTACTCCAGTAGACACATATATAGACATTGTATCAGTAATGTACTCCAGTAGACACATATATAGACATTGTATCAGTAATGTACTCCAGTAGACACATATATAGATATTGTATCAGTAATGTACTCCAGTAGACACATATATAGACATTGTATCATTGTACTCCAGTAGACACATATATAGACATTGTATCAGTAATGTACTCCAGTAGACACATATATAGATATTGTATCAGTAATGTACTCCAGTAGACACATATATAGACATTGTATCATTGTACTCCAGTAGACACACATATATAGACATTGTATCAGTAATGTACTACAGTAGACGGCTGACCTCGCTCTTCAGTGTGTGCTTGTCTGGATGAAGCTGTCGCTGGAGATCTCTGTACTTCTGTGTCAGTGACGTCACATCGATATCAAAGGACTCTGGGATACCCATCAACTCAAAGAAGGTTAAGCCCTTTATATCCTGCACCACGCCACATTTACAAAAGAACAATTCTTCATTGCTGTCCACTTTATTCCCACATTTCCAACACGTTCTCTCCGAAATGGCTGAATATTGTCTTCTGATGACATTTGTTTGAGATAAAGTGAAAGTTCGCTGATTGTAGAAACCGAAAGAAGAATAAGCTCGTTTACCACTGATCCCCGCAGATGATTGATTCCTTAACATTCTCCATTGTTTGAATGAATTTCATTCACCACAGATGGTAATTTACTGCAAAGAATTGCAGCAAGACGTGAACAGTTTCTGAAGGGCGCAGCCATCTTTACTTATTCGGTACTTCTTTAGAATTTCTATTGAATTGTTAGAGTAAATGTCCAAGTCATACCGAAAGTTCTTTCGAAATCGCGAGCGTGCCTAAGAAGAGTGAAAATTACAACCAGGTAAATAATTTATAAAATTATCAACTAGAAATCATTTTTAAAAGTATTTTTTGTAGTGTCAAACTACGGATAAAATTACATTCATGACTTCGGAATAAAAACCGAAATCGTTGCCATTTCTTCCTATTTAATTTGTTAAAATTTTAAACGTAAATTTTTAAAAATGTTGAAAGGTGTATATATGACTTTATAAAATGCATGCTTTGAGTGAGCCATGATCCAAAAGTTTTTATTTTCAAGATTGTAAAGAATTCATTGTCTTTTGTGTTTACTCTCTTTGTCACATAAGCAAAAGACTTAAATATTTTTTATCATGCTAACTTATGCATCCTTTAATAAGGCAGGATTGAAAGTTGTTCCAGTTATCGGGAGCAAATTCATTATAATTATCAACATTTCATATGTTGTGTAATACACTCACAGGCACATGAGGTTATATATCTTTCTCATAATAAAAATATATACACTCTACCGAATTAACCCCTTCACAGTAGCTGCAGCACTGCTATTTTGCAGGGCAAAATGACAGTTTTGTGAAATATGACGTAACGTCAATTGTTTCATTTACGTCATTTGATTATCTATACTCTGTCCCAAGATATCATTGATTCACATTTTGCTCAATTACTTGATATTTATAAATACCTCAGGGTTCAAACGATATTCATTCAAAAGTATTAAAAATTTCCAGGATATTTCCGTTGAAACGCCCCCTTTCGCTTATTATACTTCAATACACAGCTAAAAAATGTGATGTCTACGGGGATTTTGTACATGTTCTGTTGTAGCAGACCAGGATAATAAAGTTGAAAAAATGCACGAGGTATTCCGAGTGACTTTAGAAAAGATGTAACGATCCTCTGAAAGAAATCTGTTTTCGTTCCTGTGAATTTTTTGGATTGAAAAATGATAACGTGTGAATGAAGTTATCTTGGAAATTTTCCCTTTCATATATTTCGATGCACTTCGATCACAGGTATGTCTATTTTTATTAAAAATAGACCAAATGTGCTGCATAAATATCTTGGGACAGACTATACCTACTAAAACTTAAACAAAGTGTATCGATTTGCTCTGCAAGAGAGCAGTACTGCAGTTATCACGAAGGGGGCTATAATACACAAGGTACACATTGCCACCATGTTGGATTTATTTAAAACTGTCTCGGCAGCTGGAATTTTTGCTTGAAACTCATCAATAAAATTATTTTGCGACCCTCTCCGTCTTCCAATTGGTCCTTCAACACTTAGGCTAGTCAGTTAGTAAACTTTTTTGATTAACTAATCTTAAACTTTCAACGTGTGAATTTTCAAGGAAAATTTTATCAACTGAAGTTCTGCTGAGTCAGTGTTAATGTGGCATGTTTTTGTCAATTTAGATTTAATTAAGAATTTGGAAACGACAATGATACTTACTGTAATAGATGTACATGTATGAATTATAAGCTAGCACTGGATCAAAAGCCATTTATTGAGTAATGTTTCAGACATAAGACAACAAAGGCATGTCTCAGGGCATTTCCTGATTAAAGAAATTAAGTTAATTTTATTTTCTTTGCCTATTTCTCTTTTTTAGGCATGAGTAGAAAACATACACCTAGCGAGTTTTTGAAGCAAATCATTGGACGTCCAGTGGTGGTCAAATTGAACTCTGGGGTCGATTACAGAGGTATTTGTACTACTTACTGAGAAATTTAAATCTCAGAACATAAACAGATGTTACACCAGGTATAAACCTGCTATCTCTGCATCAGGTCATATGAAAAGGGGAATAACTCAAGTTTTACAATTTAGTAAAGGAATGAAAATTGAGTTATTTCCCTTTTCAATCTTGTAAGAAAATTCAAAATTAATTTTACACTTGCAAAATTCTTTGGGCTTTATGGTTTTTATTTCCTGATTACATCTCGCCCTATATGTTTGATATGAATCTTTGTCCAGGTGTACTGGCATGTCTAGACGGCTACATGAACATTGCATTGGAACAGACCGAGGAGTACGTCAACGGACAGTTAAAGAACAAATATGGAGACGCATTCATCAGGGGCAATAATGGTAAGATGTGTGATAATATTTTTTAAGTCACTATATACACCAGCATTGATATAGTACAAACTGTTTCATAGTGCATCATTTTATACACAATTTAATATGCATTTATTTTAAAACTACATGTATATCCATAATTAACTTTTTAGCCCACCTGAGTCACTCAGGTGACTTAATGCTATGGCACCTTGAACATTTTCTGCTTCTTCTCAAATACTACCAATTATAATTAGATTTGGTATATAGAAGAAATTTGTTATCTTCTCTCCTGGCCATCCGGCAGACAATTTTTAATGACTGTACTGAACGAAGAGCTTCTGACATGATTATGAAATACAACAGTTTAGATCCTTAAAATTTGTATTTTGTTACTGCAATCTTGATGTGATTTAAATTCCTTTTATTATACAGATAATATGTTCTTCTTCAGTTCTGTACATCAGCACACAGAAGAGAAGAGCGTGAAGGAGGGCGTGCGTGTCCCTCATCATCAAAACACGTTGTGAATGTAATGACTGAACAGTGATCCAATGTTGTAATATCTGCCGTCTGAGTGTACATCCAGTGAACCTTACATTTTTTAAAGTCATTAAATCGTTTTTAGTTCAGCAGCCCTTGCTCATTACAATTATACTTTTGCACATTTTTTGCCTCTTGATATTGGTTTTACAAAGTGAACAACTCAATATTTATAATAAACACTGAAAATTGAAGAATATTACATTTATCTTAATACTACAGAAGCATTAATTTACTACCTTAAATTTTATAGTAAAAGATATACTTGTTTTTAATGTTTATTTAACAATTTTTTCATATTTCCTGAATCACAGAGCAGCATTTTAAATATTTTAAAATTTAACTCTTAACAATTAACTCTTGATATGGACAAGAAACCTAAACACACAGAAACATAACAAGAGTCCCATGGGCCATATCGCTTACCTGAGCAACAATAGGCATGATAAAATCAGCTTAATGGGGTCATAATACAAAATATCTGGACAATGTGGTATAATACATTTCGATCCTGTATAAATAAAAATTCATTTTTCCCCTGGATATTCTTATGTTTATAACCAAGTCCCTTTTCTAAAAGGATGATTTTATAGTCATATCACATGTTGAGCATTGCAGTTCTAAAAAAGATCCTAAACAATTGTTTATATATGGAATATAAACCTACATCAAACTCTGAACCTCTTGTGAGGCCCAAGAATCTTTCAGGGGCCAGAGTCTAAACAATTTTAAAGAATCAGCAATATGTCAAAATGCTTGCATATAAGTAAAACCATATGGGATAACATTTCAATTTTTGTGAATAATCAAAATGTTTTCCTTTGATCAATTGGATCCCTAATAGGGTACCACCCTACTCCTCAAGATTTTGATTTTAACGAATTTGAATCTACACTATCTGAAGTTGCTACCACTAAAGTTACAGCTTTTCTATGCAAATGGTTTCTTAGAAGATTTTTAAAGATTTGCTCTATATACCTGTACGTATTCCTATGTAAAATATGACCACCCCCAAATGGTGGCTCCACCCTATCCCCGGGGGTCATGATTTGAACAGATTTAAATATACCTTACCTGAGGATGCTTCCACACAAGTTTCAGCTTTCCTGGCCAATTGATTTTTGAGAAGAAGATTATTAAAGACTTTTCTCTTTATATTCCTTTGTAAAAATTTAACCAACCCCCCCCCCCCATTGTGGCCCCACCATACTGAGAAGATTTTTATAGATTTTCTATGTATATATTCCTATGTGAAAATTCGACCCCCATTGTGACCCCACCCTACACCTGGGGGTCATGATTTTCACAACTTTAAATCTACACTACACGAGAATGCTTCCACATAAGTTTTAGCTTTTCTGGCTGATTGTTTTCTGAGAAGAATGTTTTTAAAGATTTACTCTATGTATTCCTATGTAAAAATTCGACCCCAATTGTGGCCCCACCTTACCCCCGGGGTCATGATTTTCACAACTGTGTATCTACATTACCTGAGGATGCTTCCACATGAGTTTCAGCTTTCCTGGCTGATTTGTTTCTGAGAAGAAGATTTTTAAAGATTTTTTTTCAATATATTCCTTTGTATAAATTACATCCCTATTGTGGCCCCTCCCTACCACCAGGGGTCATGATTTTCACAACATAAAATTTACACTACCTAAAGATGCTTCTACATAAGTTTCAGCTTTCCTGTCTAAATGGTTCTTGAGAAGAAGATTTCTGAGAATTTCACGAACGTTCAAATAATTTATAATTATCTCCCCTTGTAAATGAACGTGGTCCTTAATTTTCACAACTTTGAATTCCCTTTGCCTAAGGGTGCTTTGTGCTTAGTTTGGTTGAAATTGGCCCAGTGGTTCTGGAGAAGATGTTGAAAATGTGTGTAGCCGGTGTCGGTAGGATAAAAACTCAGACAACTTGATTCGGTCAAAGGTTCACTTCATTCAGTATACAAATTACACAAAAACCTGGAATAATTCATTATAATTGTCGTATTCCATATTTAAATACATAATTATTTAACATAAAGCAATTTCACAATTACATTAGTTATAATATCTTTCCGGTATAGCTTCACCCAAGACAGACATTATTCATCAGTATTTGCAAACGATGCGTCTCTCTGGACAACGAAGTGGGAAGTGTCCAGGTATTTAACATATATCATATAGTGCAGTATATTGGCGGGAACAGGTAGAAGAACAGGTTTTAGAGATCATGTTATATAGTTATTTATAGATGAAGTCGACGGTCGCTAGGCTAAAAATATACACTCACAAGCACACGAACACTCTCAAAACAAATGCTATAGCGCAAATACATAATTAATTATATAACCCTTATTACATGTGAAAAGTTTACGGACAGACAGACGGACGACAGACAAAATGTGATCAGAAACGCTCACTTGAGCTTAATTTCAGCTCCAAAGAGGTACAAGCCATAATTTGAAAGTGAGTAACGACGATTTACCTATGCATATTCATAAACGATTAACGTTTGAGAAGGATTTGCGCATGTGCGCGGGAATAGTAATTTAGAAAAGCACCATGCAGAACAAGGTAATACGAAAGGTTTGTTTATATTTGTTTGAATTCATATAAACTGGATTGTGTGCTGTTAACAGAAAAATATCAGATGTTATCTGCATTTTATAAGGATGGTTGCGTATCGGTGTCGAAGACAATGGATGAGAGCTCTTTTGCAATTGACCATTATTTTCATACATTGACAACATATAATATTATAATAGAACGTCAAAATTATCCCGTCTGCGGCCCCTCTACTCAAAACATATACAATTTATAGATTTTAAGTATTCGGGTGATAGCTAAACAAGTTATATTATATTCAGACAATAAATATCGTACCATACACATAAGTTTTTTTTTTCTTTTATGAGTAAATATCTTGTTAAACAAAGAAAACACACCGCTGTGTGACCCACCTGTCTGTAGCAAGAAACCGGCACGCCCATTGATGTGAATGCTAATTTGCATATCAAACACAGAACCCAGAAACGCACTGACCAATGACATTACGTGATTTTTTTGTAGTGAATGTCAACACGTGGACAGTCCAAAGCGTGTTGTTTGATAAATATATTAAATGTACATTATAAAACTTTAAGAGGGATGTGCGGCCATCTTTTACATTTGAGAAGAAAAATGTAAACATTTCTTGAACTGGCTTGTTTCTGTCCAAATCTTGCTTAAACTGTTGTCAAAAGATACAAAAGCAATAAATAATTGTGTTGTTTAACATGTTGTTTTGTAAGCAAATTACGCATACAAGTGCAGAACAATACATTTTTAAATCACTTTGAACTGCGCAGCTACAGACTTAAATTCAAGATTTAAAAATATGAAAAAACATGAAAGGAGGTCATTAGTGTCTACTCTACAACCATTTGTTGAGAAAAAGGTCAAAGCTTGCTTATTTAAGTTGTAACTTTGTCTCAAAAGAGGGTACCCCATTCTTAAAATGAGTCTCAAAAACCATCAATTTGCACGAGATATTTTTGTCTGTGTCTATGGAGGTACATTAGGGTTATATTTTCATTGAAAAATATATGTATCTTTTTTCTTTAAGGTAATTAATATTTCGGACCCCTATTCTACTTCTCAAAAGAATTTAATTTAATTTATACTCATAGAACTAAAACAAAATAATTGGAACTGGTTTAGAGATGTCTGTCACATTCAGTCCAGATTGTTTTGAATTGACATTTATTTTTATCGATGAAACTATAACGTCAATGTGCCTCCATAGACACGGGAGTTCTAAGTAAAACCTGGAATTTTCTTGTTTTAAAAATACATACCATGCCGACTGATAAAAATAGCGTACCCTACTTTGAGGCAAAATTTTTTACATCAATGTGCAAAATTCAACTTTTTTCTCAACAAATGGTTGTAGAGAGAACACCAATAAACCCCCTTCATATTTTTTCAGATTTTGAAATCTTCAAAATAAGTCTGTAGCTGCGCAGTTCGACAGCTCTTTTAAGAGATTAAAAAAGGCATTGTCCTGTTCTTGTATGCTTAATTTGCATACAAAACAACATGTAGAATCTCATATTTATTGCTTTTATATCTTTTGGTAACAGTTTTGGTCAGTTTCGGGCAGAAACAAGCCAGTTCAAGAAATGTTTACATTCTTATACTCAAATGTAAAAGATGGCAGCACATTCCCCTTAAGGCAAATGATATTTTGGAACCCTATTTTACTTCTAAAAAGAATTTAGTTTAATTTATACTCATAGAACTAAAATTAAAATTGGAACTGGTATAGAGATGTCTATCACGTTCAGTCCAGATTGTTTTGAATTGACATTTATTTTCATCGATGAAAATATAACGTCAATGTGCCTCCATAGACACGGGAGTTCTAAGTAAAACCTGGAATTTTCTTGTTCTAAAAATACATAACATGCCGACTGATAAAAATAGGGTACCCTATTTTGAGCCAAAGTTTCTACATTTATATGCAAAATTGAACCTTTTTCTCAACAAATGGTTGTAAAGAGAACACCAATGAACCCCCTTCATATTTTTTCAGATTTTTAGATCTTCAAAATAAGTCTGTGGCTGCGCAGTTCGACAGCTGTTTTAAGTGATTAAAAAGACATTGTCCTGTTCTTGTTTGCATACAAAACAACATGTAGAATCTCATATTTATTGCTTTTATATCTTTTGGCAACAGTTTTGGTCAGTTTCGTGCAGAAACAAGCCTATTCAAGAAATGTTTACATTCTTATACTCAAATGTAAAAGATGGCCGCACATCCCCCTTAACTAGTGAATTCCACCATAAGTATACATAATTCGGTATCATAAAAAATTTTCTTTATTTGCAACGTACATATAACAGGAAGTTCTAAGCACAAATCAATTTGTTACTAAAACTATTCTTGACTTTTTATTTTGAACAATATCACTATTTCTGAACATCGTCTGAAAGAAATAGATAAAGTGTGTGTATGTGTGTTTTTGTGTATGATGCACGTGTGTAAAATTCCTGCTTGTGCTGTTTAGAAGAAGGGCGGTTCCGAAAGCATTGTGACGAATACTGTTTTCCTCGTTTCAAAAGAAATGGGCGTGTCTTATGTAACAATTGACGTTCGATACAGAGTTTAGAACATTCCACTCAAACGAAAACTTTTACCAATTCAATGCGCTTAATTGTAGTTCCTCCTAACATATTCTCCAGACTTAAGGCGTTTTAGAATGGTGAAGCTTTTATTGAAAACAGAAAAATAGCGAAGTTAGAGTTAACGACACATTGTCATTTTTTCGAGCAACAGAGTACTAGTATATACATGTAGATGTTTAATTTTTAGATGATTTATGAAACGATAGTTGTAGATGTTTTTCTGACTTTGGTATCTTGTTCTAAATCAATATGACAATTGTATATTGTTATATTTACATCTACCGAGTATGATTCCCTCTATTTCTTACGGAAACTTTAGTTAATTCATAGCTCTATAGATATCGGCACACCCCGTTTATCGATTGGTCAAAACCTACAGCGACTGAAACTGACAGGAAATTGACAGGACTGAAATCTACACGCCCTGTTTATCGATTGGTCGAAACCTACAGCGACCTTAGAAAAATCACGGACTGCACGAAATTATCTTGATGATGTCAGACACAAATTCCCATAGGAGACGATTTGGCTGTTTCTTTTATTTAGCGTACTGATGTACATTAACAGTAAATTAGTTAATTTAACTTACTTTTTACAATCAATTTATTGATTTGTTAAAAGAAAGATGTAAATATAAAACAATAAAATGCTTTCTTTGATGATTCATGCGGGTTATGAAGGTGGCGATCATTGCAGAAGAAAATTACATTACCCGCTAGAGCGGGTAATGCATTTTTTCTGCAATATCGCCACCTTCATATCCTACATGAATCACCAAAGAAAGCAATTTATTGTTTAAATAAATAAATATTTACATTTTCCAGTGTGCCTGTCTGTGATAACACTACGAATCGATTTTGTACTATACAGCCCAATAAATTCAAATAACGTATTGTTGGGGGCGCAAGCGGGTTTGCATAATTAATATTATAATATTTAATCGTACATGTACAGCTGATGAAAATTATATAAATATAAGTAATAAGGAATCATTCTTTGAATATTGTGAGGTGATAATTTCGGTCGGGGTGTGATCAAATCTATCATAAAGCCCTTCGGGCTTTTTTGGATTTGATCACACCCCGACCGAAATTATCAACTCATAATACTCAAAGAACGATTCCTTATTCCTTAAATAAAGCAAACCGGAGTTTAGACTGACCACGTGTTGATATTTACAACAAAAGTATGTAGTAAACAATCATGGAATATCATTGGTCCGTGCGATCTTGGGTTCTGTGTTTGATATACTTTTAAATGCGTTTGATTTAAACTGTATAATTTGCAGAAAGTTAATAAATTTTGTAGCTTAAAGAGGTTCTCTCTTTAGGTTTTGAGTAGCTATTTTGGGTCACCTCTAGTCTGAAAATTCTCCATCACATATTTATTCTAGTAGTATAATATATTTTACAATGCCAAATAAACTATATTGAATAAAATTGTTTTTTAAAAAATTACATTTTTACAGAGTTTAGTAAGGGACTACATTTTGTGGCGGAAGGTTTTCAAGAAGGAAATGAACAATTTTCATAACTCACTTGTCTTAGAGTACTGACTTGACTTTCTAATTTTCAGCACAGACCAAACATCTAGATAGTTTGTGTATTACGATATATACATGCTGTTCTAAAATACATGCACCTGATCCTACCTCTATCTTGGAGGTACGTGTTGCTCCGCTTTGAATTTGTATTTCGTTTTATGGATTTTTGAGATGGTTGACGGTTTGTTATTGTCATTTTTTCATTTAAACAATATTTTGATATTTCTATCGATATATTTTGGCATATTTAGCTTATGTTTCATAGAAGATAGAAAAAGATTAACTCCAATTTTGGCCTAAAAGTAGCTTATTTCATGCTATATCTCAAATGTTTGAGAAGTGACCCCTACTTTTTTTTACTTTTAAATGAGACATTAAATGTATGTCTATTTGTATGCAAAGTTTTGGAAAGATGACATTACTATATATTTTTTTTAATTTACGTTATAATTTGATTACTCCAAAATTTTGTAACACCTGTTGTTGTGTTCATTATGTACTGGCCTTTGAAGCCACCACTAAAGCAAGAATTTTCAAACTTTCACTTAGATTTTACTTTTATAGTCACTACATGTGTTCAACTTCATACTGTATTAAAATCATAACTAAATAATAGTTCAAACTATAAATATTTGTTTGATTTCTTCAAATTATCATTTTCTATGCTAAATTTTAGCAAAACTTTCAGGAAAATAATCATTTCTGTTTGGGGCCCTATATTTCCAAAAAATGGCATGTGACATGGGTCACAAATAAAATAAATGAACATTATAGGTCCCCATCTTTATAACCAAGTGGTTTTCGGATGATTGACATTACTATTATTTCAGGTGCCAACCTCCTTAAAGGAAAAATGAAAACATTTCTTTCTTTTAAAAATTTTCATTTAAAACGGCATATATACCTTTAAACATACAGCGTCAACAATATACAGAGCGCTGTGTGGAAAACTCGGTCAACTTGCATATAAATTGCTTCTCGTTATGATGCCTCAAGTTACAGTATTGTTATACAGGACTCGTAACAATAGACCATGAAGGACATTATACCGCCGGGATCGTCGTTTTACCGAGGAACATTTTGTCTGCAAATTTTGCCAGTTTGAGTAGCCATCGTTTTTTACGAGGGAACAAATCGTTTGCTGACATTAACTCCAACCGATACAGACACCTCAAAGAAGGGCACGATGTCTATCAACAAATTCTCGTGGAATATTTAAGGAATAAGGAATCATTCTTTGAGTATTATGAGGTGATAATTTCGGTTGGGGTGTGATCAAATCCAATAAACCCCGAAGGGTTTTATGATAGATTTGATCACGCCAGGACCAAAATTATCATCTCATAATACTTAAAGAATGATTCCTTATTACTTAGATTTATATAATTTTTAGCTGTTGTACGATTACATATTATATTATTATACTTTCACGTTAAATACTGAAATCGGTTTGGTTTAGACGCAGTTGACAATCCATTCTGGTACCCTCAGCGTTAGCAATACGCTTGGCAACGGGTCGATAGAACGAATTGTTACATGCGCGTAAATTATGCGCGTACGGTTCGCCGTTAAATTCATGTCATTTCTATATAAAAGCAGTAAAATTTTCTCCAAAATATTTAATTTATTCAGTATAATAAATTAAATAGTGCCTCAAAGAGGCGTCGGTTGACAATGGTTATCTCGGGGTGTCAATTTCAACGGTTACCCTTCTAAACAGGCACTATTTATATAATATTAATTATGCAAACCCGCTTGCGTCCCTTCCCCTTCCAATACGTCTTTTGAATTTATTAGGCTATATAGTACAAAATCGATTCGTAGTGTTATCACAGACAGAGACACTGGAAAATATTAATATAAAATCTATAAGGTAAGGTGATTTCTTTCGTTTAAGGAACGAATTAGACAGAAGTCAATTTCTACTTGGTAATTGTAATGAATGTATTCCGGAAATATAAAGTTTTTAATTCGAATATCTTTACAGGTATGTTCAGTCATGCGGTTCAACAGAACCTGTTTTCTGTATAGTAGTTTGTTAAAGCCAGTTTAGGACGACACGTAGAGCTGGAAACACGTTTAAATTTGAATAATTTTCAGTTTTATGAGTCCAACTTATAACTTCATGCTGATATTTAATTGAGTCCAACTTATAACTTCATGTTGATATTTAATTGAGTCCAACTTATAACTTCATGTTGATATTTAATTGTACATTGTATATATATTAGTATATATACATTAAAGCTGCTGCGTGTTGTTGCTAGTCCATTTAATGTGTTGTTGTTTTATTACTGATCTAGTATTAGAAATGAATGGGTTTTAAAGCAGAAGATTAAAAGATACAAAAGTACAATGTAAATATCAAAATGTATAGTTTGATTCACACGTCTAAGGACGGGGTGAGGACAATCATGGAGCTGACATTAACAACAGTACATTTACACTATGAAGATTCAATTATGTATTGACGTTGCCAATGGCATCTGGACCTGTTTAAAAGACAGGGGTCTGCTCACTGTTCTCCAGTCGGAGGACAAACAGACAGTCAGAGTGGACTCAGCGCCGCCAAATGTGGGTAGGTAGTTTTGCGCTTTAATTCTGCAATGTTCTCCTGCTATTCACACAGAATGAGAGGAAAGAATCCTAACATATCTGTATTAAAAGAGATTATGAAAGGTGCATTCGGAACAAAGATGTCGTTATTGGTTTGGGATTTTTTTAGGAAGGGGATGGGGTTACAATCTTGTGAACAGCTTTAATATTCTACGTTTTTAAGTTTCATATTTATGTTACTATTCTACGTTTCAATTTAACTTTTTGAAATATGTGTAAACAACTATACATGTTTTACTTCTTGTCGATGTTATTCGATCATGTTGCCAGATATATTAAATATGAAAATGTATTGTTTCATTCGCACGTCTAAAGACGGGGTGAGGATATAAATACTAGTTTAAACACCAATCATGGAGCTGACATTAACAACAGTACATTTACATTATGAAGATTCATTTATTTATTGACGTTACTTATATAGTTCATTATAAATACACAACATATTAATAACAAGAATCGAGATTCTAAGCATTGTTGTCTGTGAAAAATATTCTCTCTCATCTCTCTCTCTCTCTCTCTCTCTCTCTCTCTCTCTCTCTCTCTCTCTCTCTCTCTCTCTCTCTCTGTGTGTGTGTCACCCCCACCCACTTTCCCATAAATTTTGAGTCTACAATGCCAATAGACATTTAAACACCCAGTTATATAGAAATTATAGATGCATCGATTTCAACATATACTCTGTCTTTACTTTCTGTTTTATTTCATAGAATTTCCAGGCGCAATGAATACTTTTATGTCACTAGGATAAATAATAACTTATGCATAGGGTTTTTTTTTTAAAGAATTTATCTATATATCTAGCTTGCCATTCCACTTGTATCTTATTAACGAAGTATATATTATTCAGCACAATTTTTATTATATATAATATATTAGAGGTTTCGCATTGATTGCATGTTGCCAATGGCATCTGGACCTGTTTAAAAGACAGGGGCCTGCGCACTGTTCCCCAGTCGGAGGACAAACAGACAGTCAGAGTGGACTCAGCGCCGCCAAATGTGGGTAGGTAGTTTTGCGCTTTAATTCTGCAATGTTCTCCTGCTATTCACACAGAGAATGAGAGGAAAGAATCCTAACATCTGTATTAAAAGAGATTATGAAAGGTGCATTCGGAACAAAGATGTCGTTATTGGTTTGGGATTTTTTTAGGAAGGGGATGGGGTTACAATCTTGTGAACAGCTTTAATATTCTACGTTTCTAAGTTTCATGTTTATGTTAATATTCTATACGTTTCAATTTAACTTTTTGAAATATGTGTAAACAACTATGCATGTTTTACTTCTTTTCGTTGTTATTCGATCATGTTGCCAGAAACTTTTATAATTTTCCATTTTTGATCCCAATGCGAAATTTTGAAATATTCTGTGGTTAAGTCAGAATTTGTACAACTCAGAAAAAGAAAAAACTTTACAAATATTGTCGTACATAATTCACGCTGTCCATTACAAATATTAAACGCTTGTTCGCAAATGAAAAATGTATCCATTTTAACCAAGAATGTAATATATAATTTTGACCAAAGTTTGATCATTTACCTACACAGCAGTTAACACTTCTATACTACTGAAGTATAATCATGTTAATTCATTGTAAATTGAAGAAAAAATCAGCAAGTTGTATAAATAGTCTGTAAAAACAAATTGTCAGATCTAACAATATTTTTTAAATGCGTGATCTAGATACTAGCATTGGGTTATCATAGTCAATATTTACACTCTATTGACAAAACTAACTTTAATTCTTTTTAGAAGTCATCGTTCTGAGACCAGCTTTAATGTCTTATCTGATCTCTGCAGGATTTATAGATTCGTTTTGCATTTTCTCCGAATAGCATTGAATGCATTTTCTGAAAATGTGCATTATAGATTGCATTTGTATATCATGTTTGCTTTTGGTGTACAAAAGAATTAAAACTCCCCAACCTTGACGCTTTGTAGGAACACACAATCATTACTTTGAGACGTTATATGTTTGTAGAGAAATCGATGACTGAGTTTCCATAGAGCTGAGAAGCTATGGCCTCCATTGACGAGGGCGAGGATCAAGGATCTGACTTCATCGATTTCATCGACAATAATCAGGGTAAGACAAAATCATATAACACAAGGCACGGATCCAAAAATTTTCCACGGAGGGAGGGGTTTTTTTTCTAGGGGAGGGAAGTTTTAAAGCCTATTTTTGGTATCTTTATGATGTGAAGTATTTAAGTATATATTTTCTAGGGGTCCAAATCGCCTTGACCCCTCCCCTCTAAATCGGCCGCGAATGAAAACACTATTTCTTCTTTTAAAAAAAGTGCACAACATCTCAATCGTTTTCACCTTTTTTTTCCTTATATATTCTTCAATATTAATGAAAAGAATGTATTGTTCGTGTCTAGTTACAATACACTGCATTCCCCATTTTAAGGTATTTCCACCTTTCAGGTGAAAGACCTATTGCATTTCTTATGTTTTTAGGTCTTTACACCACCGTGGAAAAACCTACATGAATTGAAATTGTTCTGTTTATGACGTCTTTACACCACAGTGTAAGGGCATATTGATATTGTTCGGGTTTTTGTATTCTTCTTCGTACCTTATTTTTCTTCCGTAAATGAAATTTTTGTTTCGCGATATATTGAAAAGCTCTAATGTTCATCGCAATGCAAAAATCACTGGGCAATTTGACCATGCGTCTCGGAAATACCGCACGTTTCGCAACGCGATTGCTTTAATGTTTGTTATCGCTACTCCTCGGAAGCCGTGACACTTGCACGTTTGAAACATTAACGAATGTTCATGGTCTGACAAGTAGTTGCAGGTGTCCGAAAGACGAAAGGTTTCGCAGTTTCCGATTTGAGTAACTGTCCAACATGTTTTATCAGATTTCACGAAAAATTCAAAATACCAGAGCGACTAATCATAGGGACGCAAAACAACTTGCGATGGCTTTGTCGACATGTAGAAAAGGTAAAGGTCAAGGGTCAAGGTAATTCAGAAATATGAAAGGCTCTCCTGTCGCAAAGGTTTCGGAGTTTTCGGAGCTTTCGGAGGAGGTGTATCTCCTGAAAGAGTGAACTTGACCTCGTGATCTTGAACTATTATGGGCGATTAAGCTTTTAAGTACTCTTATGCAAGAGGTATCGAAAGGTTCGAAAGCATTTGATTGGCCCACTTTCGGTTAACGGATTGGACCTTAATTGGACCTTACGTTGTTTTTATGAAGACGTTGGACTTCATTCTTACACACTACTGCGACACTGTGCTAAAGATCATACCTAAAGACGAATTTTTAACAAAGATTTTAAGTTTACGGCTTTTGAGGCCATAATATCATGCTTGGACCTCCAATGCAGACAAAAATCATACTACCAATTCCTAAGACCAATCCAATGGAAGAATGGAAGAAACCTACTTTAAAGTCTATATTTTCTGCCTGCCTAACTTCCAAAAAAATTATCTATTGCACAAGAAATCTTCACGGCTAAAGACCGACAACTCTAATTCCTGCAATTGATGCCATGTGCTGTTTGTCGAATGTAAATAAAAGCTTCTGTTGCATGTTTTTGTCTTGTTTTCTATTAAATCCACAACTGGAACAGTATCTGAGGATCATATGAACATTAAAACGCCAAAGAATTACGTTCCCGATTGTATACGAAATGAATTTGCTTTTTTTCTGTTCATCCTTTTTCCCTCCAAGCATTCCAGCGGCATTTCAAGAATTATTTGAGACATCCTACAGCTGTCCAAAATGCATTTATTAAATTTAGTTTATTTGTATTTACTTCATGTACAACTTTGGATACCCCACGGATCCCGGGGATCGCCAGGTGCTCTTCTCTCATTTATTCAAATTGACTAACTAACAGAATTTTACTTTAGTCTAAGTAAGAATTAAGTGACATGGGGGTAACGATCTTGCCTTTGGATCCAAGGCTCCTCGGACTGCCTCCGCATGGTAGTAGAATTTTTTTTTCTAATTTACCGATTTCCTGAAAAGATTTGAAAAGATTTGAACATAACGAGAGGATCAACTAGTGGTGAAAAGACCTTCTAATTGTTCCATGAAGAAAAACTGAACTTTATTTATTTTGCAAGGATTGATAAACAATTTCTGCAACTTATATTAATATCTTTTGTTGGCACGGATGTTAGCGGGAGGGGGTCATTATTATAGATACCTTATTAAAAGCGAGGACTTTATATCCGCGTAAAATCGCGAGAAGAACATCTCGCAGATTTTAAAATCTCGCTTTCATTTTATGGACAGATGTAAACTAATTGAAACTATAATAAAAATTCGGCGTTCGCGGTTTATATTCTTGCGATTTGATGCAAACCAGTTGAATCACAGAATTAAGTACTCGCGAAAAATGAGGAATCTACAGTATGTGGAAGGATTGTTCCATGAACAATTAGCCTTCTAGTTTCTTTTTATTTTCCCCTCTATTTTATTCGGGACAGCTTTTTTATTATTAGAAATAGTGAAACAATTATTCTTAACCTAATTGACCACCAAAAGATATGGCATCGAATGACCCTTTGCCTGAAAACTCCCAGAACTTATACTGTTATCGCCCTTTGTGGAGGAAATGATTGTTATTGTTACTCCTCTGAAACCGTAAGCGATGGAGACTTGGAACATTTACCAATGTCTTACTTAGAGGCTTTTTCATTCTATTCATACGGAAAGGATCTGAGGCCCCCTCCTAGCAGATTTTGTCCCTGAAAGTTGCTTAGGTTCATAAAAAAAACTTTTTTACCATACGTCGTAGAGATATTGGACCACTTGGGATGGAAGCGTTTACCTTGGCAGATCAAAATAACATAAAGGTCAAAGGTCAAGGTCATGCAAAAATCTGTATATTTTATGTGAGTTTTCATATTTCTTTTGTTTAGGGTGGCATAGAAAAACCAATCTCTTTAGTTTACTTTAATGATCTTTCAATCTATTCATACCAAAAGGATTAGAAGTCTCCTTTCAGCAGTAATTGTCCCTGAAAGTTTCTAAAGGATCTATTGCAAATAACAAAAGCATTGACTTATAGGGGAGATGGATTTCCCGGAAAAAATAACTTTTGAAAATCAAAGTATTTTTGTTATTATCTATCGTACATATTTCTAAATTTTTCAAATTTGCATTTTGAACCTATCATATTGCTCTTGCAATTATATTATTAATCTTCAAAGTTGGCTAAAACAGCATTTTCTCAGTAAAATGGTATATTTCTGCATGATTTTTGGCCTAGATACCCTTCAGGACCGGCCTGCCCCGAAAAAACAAACGATATTTTGATAGGTTTTGTTCAAAGGAATAATTTAAGATAAAAAAATTTTAGGGGCACCCGGGCCCTGGGGTCGAATTTGCAAAAAACCGACAACAACTTCAGAAACTGATTTCTTTCGTAGTGGTCTATATTTACATGGAAAAGTGTAAGTTCTGGATAGCTCAATAGGATAAACCGCTGGCTATGTCACATTGTGTTTTTTGTGCCCTGGTTCGATTCCATTTGTGGGCATACTTTTTCTTTTCTAAAATTAGCCGCATTTATAAACACAGTTTTATTCTTTTTTATGCAGAATTGTGCATTTTGTATATCTAACTTCGATTTTGTTCCTTAAATGGACATTTGCTCTTTGAATTAAAGTTATCGATGGAAAAAGTATATACTTAACTACATGTTAAAGCAACCAACCGGAACTATACCTTAGTGTAAGCACGCTTTGTTTGAGACAAGAATCATTCACTCTGTGTTACTCGAGACAGGTGCCACATAAAAAAAAACATGCCGATCAAATGCTTTTTAGTTGAATCGGTAGTAAGCTAAGGTGTTGGGTGATTAATCAGACGCGGGCGATGAGCACCAAAAAAAAAAAATTAAAGCATAGTTATAAGCAAAATTCCAGGCCGAATTGACAGTGTTCAATAAATCCAATATGGTAGCGATGGGTACTTTGTGTATTTTTGAATAGGGGTTATTATTTTTATTATGAGAATGATATATAACGTAGGAGCCTGTGAAAAGAACAGGGGACTCTCCAATTGACAACAAGCGGTGCTAATATTTTAATGAATAAATGACAATATTCTATAATCTATATCATGTTCTCAAGCTGTAGGGCTACTTTTCAGTATCGACACAACTTCATAAATTTAATTTTTTTTTTCATAATTTGCATTTCTTACACGAATGACATTTTTCGAAATTAAATGTATCATCTCCAAAGAAATGAGTTTGAAGAGGACATATATACATTAACGGGATTAGCAACTTCTTTATCGCCATGTTCACATTTACTTCCGAAAATATAATGCAGGTTTGGAAAAAAAACGCAAATTTTGCGTTATCCTCCAACATTAAGGACCACATCGCGTACCAACTAGAGACATTAATATAAGAACTTGCTTGTCAATCGTGGTGAAATAAATAAGTTCAAATAAAAAAAATCTTTTAAAAAGATTACTTCTGATTAAAGCAAATGAATGTGTTCTTCTTGTTGATACGGATCTGTTTCAGAATCATGTTCAAAACTGAATGAGATATATGAAAAATAAACACCCGATAATAACGTCATTGTGGACACGACATATGTGAGAATTTAATCATCGTAATTATGATCCAATTCGGGAATGAAGTAAAATAACACATTTCTTATTTTTTATAGGATATATGTTTTCAATAGAATAGAAGAAGATTGATGCAAAAACGACCTTTGAAATAGCACCACGCGAGACTTTCGATAGTGGCTTATTTTCCCTGGTTGTAAATAAACGCATATAAAGTACATGTATCGCATTATAGAAGGTAAACTGAAAATAAAATTTAAAGACAATAAAGTAAATAAAGCGTCCATAACTCATACTGCTCAGACAATGACTATGAAACTTTTTTTCAATCACTATACATTAGGAGAACTAGAACCTAAGAGTTTACTGTGTATGACCTAAAAGCAAGAAGTGGAACGGAATTCGATGCGCTTTTTGTAAAGACAGAAACCAATAACGGCCCTATAGGTCAATTATGTTGTTATATACAATTGATCCTTTGTTAAAAACACTTGAAAATAAAAGGTTGACCTTGGCTAATCAAAATGACATAAAGGTCAAAGTAAGGTCAAGGTCAATAAAGAATCATACTAAATCTTTTTACATTTTTTTCTAACAAAGTAATGAAGGCAAAGCATTTCATTGATTCTATTGAAACAGAAATGTTTTACACATAAAAAATGATAGGATGGAAAGACCTCTAATTGTTCGAAAACAATTAGTCTACTATACGAGGGGCGTTCAATAAATAATGTAACTAAACAGATTCCTAAAAATACAGGGTTCAATTGACCTTCGAATTTCTTTTCACGCATAATTTGGTTCATATTCTATTTATGACTGTTTATCTGGCCGCGTTTCATCATCGAATACTCCTTTAAGAAGCTGATATATAACCCCTACTCGAGACACTGTATGAAAATGGTAATTCATCATCCAATAAGGCTGAAATTAGGGGCTACATAAAAGCATGTGTCAGACTAGGTAAAGACTCGAAATAAATTTTCAAAGAACTGTGTGATGTGTATGGAAACAAGTGTACATCATTGAGACAAGTTTACAGGTGGGTCAGCAAATTCAAAAATGGCCAAGTCCTCAAGCACCTCGTACGACTTCAACGGATGCAGTACTTGCAAACATTAACTATTAAACAAATAGCTAATTTAGTAGGCATTTCATCGGGGACAGTATTTAAAATTTTAAAGAAACAGCTTGGCCTCCGTAAGGTTAGTGCAAGATGGATACCTCAGATCATCTATGAACAGAAAAACAAAAACGATTGCGGGTTGAAATGTGTAGAAAACTACTTAAAATCTACAAAAAGTGCAATGGTCGACGTTTATCGGATATTGTTACAGGTGATGAAACATGGATACATTATGTGAACCTTAGAGGAAAATTGATAACAAAATGTGGTTGACTAAAAAGGTAAAACGCCATATTATAGCAAAACGATGCCAAAGTACAAAGGAAGTATAATACGCAATTTTCTTTAGTAGTGAAGGTTCTGTAGTTCAAATTGCTATTCCAAAAGGCCGATCAATCAGCGAACATGTAAACAAAAATTATGTGCTGAAAAAAGTTAAGAAACATTACAAAAGGAGAAAAGTCTGGAATTCGCAATATTTGACTTCTTCATGACAACGCCCCAGTACATAAATCCCAGATTGTGAGATCATTTCTGGAAAAAGAAAAGGTTCATGTTTTGCCACATCCTCCCTATTCACCCGACTTGTCTCCCTGTGACTTTTTTCTTTTTCCTAAATAAAAAAAAACACTTGTCAGGAAGAAGATATGCTTCAAGAAGTGCTTTGGGCTCTGCCATTTATCAGTACGCGAATACCATTCCCAAAAAACATTATATGAATGCATTCAAAGCTTGGATAAATCGGTTGAAAATATGTTTGTCTGCTAAAGGAGAGTATTGGTTACCATTCTAAAAAATAACAAAAATATCTTATTGGTTATTTTTGTAACAACGATGACATTATTTATTGAACACCCCTTGTAGTTTATTTAACTTTCCGTTAAATGAATTCTTCCACTAGATGGTGATTATGAGGGGAAAATGTAGGTCGCCTATTTTGTTTATATATGAATATAGTATAATGATTGATTTAATTTATTTAATTATATACTAGTATTATTTTTTTGCTTAATTGTTCGTCTAGAGGATAGCGACTACGAGGGAATATGTAAGCCACCCATTTTACGGCAGCTAAGGAACATTTTGGATCAATACCCCGACGGATCGCAGATCATCCGGGTAAGTTGTTAGGGGTAGGGGTGAAATGGGGCGCGCATTATTTGTAATTAACTGCATGACATATATTCTGCAGCATTTATCTCTTAGTTTTTAAACCTTGTTTTTAAATCCGTATTTGGATTATAATTTTATTTCTTTATAATGAAATCTTTTATATGAAACAAGCCTGTATATCAAGAAAAATATTTTCTTATAATATCAGTTAGTATTTCATTTCTCTTGACAAAATATTCTGAGGAATTGTTATTTATTACCTATCTCACCAGCTAACACCGAAAAAACAGGCACACAATACGACATTTTCTCAAAATAACTAGCTCCAAACAGGTCTACCCTCAAAACCATGCGGTTTTTTTTGTATGTAAGCAGACTGCACACTCCCCACGTGTGCTGCTGCGTGTGCCATGGAAGAAGTAGTTCCTATGAAAAATGATCATAATCGAACAAAACACATGAAATATCCTTCTCAGTTGTATAAATAAAATTGAAAACTGAGAAAAGGAAAATGTAAATATTCAGTCTAGGATAAACATTCTAAAGTAGATATATATATATATAGCACAGGGAACTTCACTATATTGGAGCTCCACTTCCGCCCCGGCCAAGGCTTGAACTCACGACCTCTGGAACACACTCTCCTAGCAGTGAGCGGCCACCGCGCTAACCACTCGGCCATCTAGGCAAGACAAAAATCATGCTTTTGATGACGAACGGAACCTAGCTCACTACACGGTCGTTTGAGATACATGTGAAATACAGTTAATCGACAATTTGAGAGGATCGGAACCGTGTAGTGAGCGACCAGCGAGCTAGGTTTGAAAGTTATTGCAAAGTTTGTGCTTATTATATGTATATATCTATGCAATGTGTATCGTTCCGATCCGCTCACTGCTAGGAGAGTGGGTTCCAGAGGTCGTGAGTTCAAGCCCTGGTCGAGGCGGAAGTGGGGCTCCAATATAATGAATTTCCCTGTGCTTTATGTATATCTATATCCTTCACTATGGGCAGGTATATATCAATTTGAAAGTTGTTGCAATGTTTGTGCTTATTATATATATAAGCCACGGTTTATTTTAAGTTTTGGTAAAAAAGTAGGGGCTTATTTTCAAAACTATCTTATTTTCAAATCGTGGTTTATTGTTAAAACAAAAATTCCGTTAGTGATGAAATCATAATTACTGCTTATTATCAACACCAACAAATTATAATTGATCGATTGTGAACTACTTGTTTGTTCTAAAAATGGTATATACAGGTAAATAGTTCTAGCCAGTGTATTGGCCATTACGTAACCAACCACCTGTATCCCCGTCGCGTGGTCAATGTTTATTTAATAATTTCCGGTGTCAGAAGCCTGCACTGTCCTGTCATACTTCACTGTTTATTTGAGTATAGGAAGATTTGCAATAATAATGATTTGATTTGATTAAAAACGTATATACTTTATGTCCCGTTATGCAAGAATTGGTTTGCATACTAATGGACACTGTTAAAAATAGACCGATTATTTCTATGACTTGATAATGCCGATATACGACATACAGACGTTTCTTCATAATGTTATTTTAGAATAATCAAATAATATGATTAATTATCAATTAAATAATTACATGGGTTGGTTGTTTTGGTTTAAATCCAAGAAACGTAGGTTATTACATTTATACGATTTGAATACATTCCAAACGAATACATATCGATGACTTTTAAGGATGTTTAATGTGCATAGGAACAACGTTTTTTTTCATCCTTTTACTCACAACATTTTGGGTGCGTAATAAACTCAGGTGCGTGCTACACATGAGACTTTACGGTAGTCTAAAATCTTTCAGAAATGGCATTGTCATGACTGGTTTATTTTCAAAACAGGCTTATTTTCGAGGATATATATATATATATATATATATATATATATATATATATATATATATATATATATATATATATATATATATATATCATTGGTCGAATACCGGTGTGATACATTTACTTATCGAGAGTGGTAACTTGGAAATCTTAGAGTTGCTTCCCTTGGTTTACAGGAATTAGTGCAAAATGCCGAGGATGCTGGGGCCAGAAGTTTTGAGATCTTTTACAAGGAAGGGAACAATATACCAGCACCACAGGCGTCTAAGTTCAGTTACAGAGGCTACTTCAGGGTACTCAAGCAATCAGATAGATTACTTATATATTGTCATTCTAATGTAGATAACTGTTTTCCAAATATACATGTACCTGGTAATCAAATTCTGAATCAAGCAATCATTTCAATTTTATATGTTTCGTTTCTAATTAATTTTTAATGTTTTGATGTATCCTTTTGATTCATATCGTTTTTTATTATATATTAACCATGAGAGTATTGTAACTGGTATGTTTTTCTCTTATCAACCATGTTTACTCCTTGCCAATTTTTCATTGCCAGTACATCCATAACTTAAATGTTCATCACAATAGAAGCTAGCTTAAAGATGGTTTAGTAGGTTATTACATTTTCATTGTCCACTTTGTCTATATAGACGCCTGCTCTTTGCGTGCACAATGATGGCGTCTTCACTGCAGAAGACTGGAAGGGAATCAAAAGTATCTACACCAGCGTCAAGGAAAAAGATGCGCTTAAAGTTGGCAGGTTCGGACTTGGCTTCAAGTCCATTTTTCACATTACGGGTAAGCTCAATGCACAGAGAAGTTGCGAGGAAAAAAGGTATCCAATGTGCTTAAAACAATTATAACCGGAAACATCTTTGCCAAACGTCACCTCCTACTACAAATACTTTTCAATTTTTAATATCAAAATGATCATTTAGATTTTTTCATAAATTAATGTTTTTTTTTATAAAGACGAGAAAAATGTTATAATTATAATAGAAATTAAAAGTTCTCCTTCCGTAGATTCTCCAATAATCATCAGCGGAGATCAACTGTTGATCATAAATCCCATGGAACTACCACACCGTGTGTGTCATAAGATTCCATTCCGGAAGCTAAAGACACCCAAGTACAAAGAGGCATGGTCATTGATGAGAAGAACCCTTGGGTTAGAGGGAGAAGGACTGTTTGGGTTGAACGAAGCAGCTATTGACAACCAACAGTATCCAAGTACTAATTCTATATGTTGTTTCAAATAAAGGAATTATTAAAGTCAGGTCAAAGTTTTATAATGTATTATTTTTGAACATGTTTTTTTTTATTTTTCAGAAACTTTATTTTGGTTTCCACTGCGTCAAAAGGAGTCTGAACTTTCAAATAAAATATATACAAGCGAAAAAATGACGGAGTTGTTTGAATCCTTTGAAGAAGAAGCCGAGACAATTCTCTTATTTTTGAAATCTGTCAACTTAGTCTCTATTTATGACACTCAGTTTCGAAAGAAGTTTGAAGTTAACTTGAAAGGAATAGGAAATGAGGACATAACAGAAAAAAGGGAATATATAAAAAATCAGGTGAAGGGAAACGAGCTTCCTGCGGAATCGTTATGGAGTGAATATAAAGCTGTTCTAACAACATGGAAATTAACCTCCCAACAAGAAACAACAATAGTTCAGGAATGGCTTGTTGTAAATCATTTCAGAGGAGAAAATGATATGGTAGACTCAACGATGTTGGAACTAGCACAAGATGTACAACTTGGTTACGCTCCATATGTTGGAGTTGCATTTCCATTAACACGCAAAATGGGTAGGGTGTTTAATGGTCATGTCTTCTGTTTTTTGCCTCTTCCTATCGAACCAGATGGTAGGAGTTTGACCAATTTGCCCGTTCATGTTAATGGTTTCTTTGCTCTGACGTCCAACAGACGACACATGTTATGGGCTTCTCACGACCAGCACGAATCAGACGACAACCGGCTGAAGTGGAACCATCTGCTTATTTCTGAGGTACTCTCAGCAGCTTACATTAGACTAGTAAAGTTGCTTCTTGAAGATTCCAGAATATTACCGGAAATTATTTATTCTAGCCTTCCAAACTCAGAAACTATTGACCTAAAATGGTCGATTTTACTGCAACCAATCTATACAGAGGTGTTACATATGGAAATATTTTACACAGAAAGTGGGGATAATCAAAACGGACGAATGCTTTCTTTTGAAGATGCATTGTTTTTCTGTTTTGATCGTGAAACAGAAAAAGTGTCTAAAGAAGTAGAAGAGACCCTTTGGAAGGTACTTTCGGTGTATACAGATGATTTAGTCCGCCTTCCACACCATTTGCAGTTTATAATTGATAGCAAAGATTTCTTACGTACAAAGCCACGTACAATCAATGCAAAGTTGGTGTGTTCTTTTCTCCTGAAAGATCCGCGGTACCGATCATTTCAAAAATCCCAAAAACTCCATATTCTACAATATCTTCTAGACAATACAAGAGTAGACCAATATGAAAACATTCAGCTGTTACCAACGAACGACCCAACGACGTGCGTTTCCATTAAAAATGATATGGAAACAGTGTACATCTGCTTGAATGGCGAAGAAAAGATGTTTCCACTTCTGGATAGACAACTCATCTCCTCAGTACCAGAAAACAAAATTGTTATCGATCAGTTAAAGAGGAAAGTGTTCAGTTCTGGAGCAACAGGTCAACTTTTACTTCTTTACTAGATTTAACAAGAATAAATTTTAAAATTAATTGAGGACTTTTTTCGTTTATTAATTTGATATTATTTATATTTCTAGGTAACTTTGGCATTAAAGAATTTTCTTCACCAGACTTTGTGCCTCTCCTAGAATGCTCAATAGAGAAACAAAAAATAAGCGATGGCATCCCGCAATCGAAAAAACCTGAAATATTGACATGGATTTCCGAAATTTGGCAATATCTTTCCAAGAACGAAGACTTGGTAGAAAATGTTCAACACCTCAACATTTTAGCAGAAACCGAAGGAGAGAAGAATGTCAGTGTTGTTCAACTTCACGTACTAGACGGGTTATATGTTCTAAAGAGACAAGGTTCTAGTTCAATATCAGGTGCAGTATGCGATGTTCTGCAGTCATTTGGCGTTACCTTACTAAATGCACTCCCAGGTTTCATGCCTAATGCTTTTGTCGAGAAATACGTGTGTTCTCCATCAACCAGTGGTGTTTGTGACGTATTGGTTAAACTTTTACGCCAAACTACCAATGAACGTTATTTAGTCCAAAAGATCGAGGAGCTGTCGGCAAGTAAACGAAAACAGTTTGCTGTTTTTATGAGCCAAGCAAATTATTTGGATGGTATTGTTAAAAACTTTCTGAAGAATCTAAAGATATTTCCAGTAATTCCGATAAAGAACCACAATACTTTATGCTCGCTAACGGAGGTTGATAAAATAACGCCACCAAATTATAAAGAATACCCCATTTCCCTTCCGAATACAATGATTGATGGGGAGTTTGAGGGAATTCAACTTGCTTTCATGCTGGGGTGCAGTCGTTGGACCGATGAACAACTAACACTAAGCATCCTTTCAAGAATTAAAGATAACAAGATCTGTGGACGAGAAAAGATTGATGCATTCATGGATTTTTTTCTGAATAGAATACAGTTTGCTACTCCTGAACAAATTCAAATGTCCACCGTCATTCCGTTTATTGAATCTGACGACGGAAAAATTAGAAAACCTCAGGAATTGTTTGAGATTACGGAAAATCTACAAAAACTTTTTTACGGAGAAAAAGACAGGTTTCCAAAAAATCATAAATTAGTAAATAAACATATCAATGGATTGAGAACATTGGGGTTAAAATCGTCAATAAATATTTCAATCAACGATTGATGAAAAGCCTAAACACTATCCTCAGAAGATACAATGGTTTTGTGGAGAGAACAAACTCCAAACCCCAGGCGAAATGTATCATTCTGAGTACGAAATGTTGGTCGGCTCTGTAGCCTTGGTTGCTGAAAGTAGTTTAAACAGCGAGCTTCTAGATTATTTACTTCACAAAAAACCAAGCTCAGATTTAGTGCTTGAACAACTGCTTATCCTTTCAGTAAACTACAATGACTGCACCAATCGATCGGAATTCTTACAAATGTTGACAACAATATACGATTACCTTGCAAATGACAGACTTCCGCAAAGCACAGTCGATGTTTTTAGGGAAAAAAATATTGTTTGGACCGGAAAAGTGTTTGCAAAACCAAAGGATGTCTTCATTGAATTTATAAATGATTCAACAGAGATGACACTTGAACCATTCATGTATCAGATACAGCCAGATAAAGAAACCCATAAACTTCTTTTTTCACAATTGGGTTGTTTAGACAGAATTGAAGTTGAAAACATTCTTAATATTTTGCATGACATCAAAAAATGTCAAAAGAGTTTAAGCTGGGAGAAATCAAAACACAATTTACTTGTTGTAGAAGGAATTCTAAACGTCCTTGAGGAACTAAATGACAAAAATCTTTTGTCTGGTGATGAAATTGATCGTATTCTTTTTCCTGTAAAAACCAGAGACAACTTGTTTGAGCTTTTGCCAGCAAAAGAATGTACGTACGTTGATTACAAGAGGGAGAATGACGAAATAGAAGATGATGAGGAAGATTTAAAATTTGTCCATACTAAGATTCGAAGTAGTATGGCTGAAAACCTTGGGGTTCCTTCACTGACCAGGCGGATTGTAGAGATTAAAGGAGTAGAAGACATTCCTTGGGGTCAAAAGGAAGAACTAACAGACAGGCTAAAAAACTTGATAGAAGAGTATGCCGATGGGATAAGTGTACTAAAAGAAATGATTCAGAACGCAGACGATGCCGGTGCAACATGCTTACGAATTCTATACGATGAACGAATAAATGAAAATGCAAAGATAGGTTTAATTGACAAAGGAATGGCCGAATGTCAAGGCCCGGCGATATGGGTCTACAATGATGCGAAATTCGAAGAGAAAGACTTTCAAAATATAATTAAACTTGGAGCTGGAACCAAAATGGCAGACTTAACAAAAATTGGAAAATTTGGATTGGGATTCTGTTCAGTTTATAACATCACCGACGTACCAAGTATTCTAAGTGGAGATTCGTTGGTAATTTTAGATCCCAGAATGATTCATCTCGGAAAAGCTTTAAAAGACAACAACCCTGGTTTGCGGTTTAGGATATCTGATTCAAAGACACGGCATCGCCTCAGACACCAGTTACGTCCATTTAATGATATATTTGGTTGTGATTTTCAAAGTGAAAGAACAGTTATGTCATATGAAGGAACATTATTCAGGTTTCCATTACGAACAGCTAAACAAGCCGATGAAACGAAAAGTCAAATTTCGCCCAAACAATACACGAAGGACGATGTTGCCAAGCTTATATACAAATTTATTGAAGATGCAGGAAATCTTATGCTTTTTATTCAAAATGTGAACAAAATTGAATTCTTTCATTTGCAAACACAAGCCTCAGAGCCACATTTATTTTACAGTATTACGCGTTGCTTCCAAAATGATAAATCAAATATTTTAGTGAAGGCAAATCCAAACTTAGACATTCAAAGAAAACAACCAATACAGACGGTGGAGAATATTTGTATCTCAATAAAGATGCACGAAGGTATCGAACAGCTTCATCAACTGTTTAAACAGGAGACAATCACGAAAAAGTCGTCAGATACAAAATGGGTCATAGTTTGGCAAATCGGTACAAATGCCCAAAGCTTACCTTACACGAACACGAAAAATAACGTCATTGTTGGAGGATTAGCAATTCCCGTCATGCATTCTTTAAAGGAATGTACAGAAGTAAAGCAGTCCGTAATGCCTTTTGGATTTTACCCACGTGGTCATGTCTTTTGTTTCTTGCCATTGCCTCAAGAGTCCTATATTCCAGTTCACGTAAATGGTTACTTCGCTGTAGAGTCAAGTCGGCGACGATTAGTCTCAAAATATTCAGACAATTTGAATTCAGAAGGAGCTGACTGGAATATATTTTTATTAAAAAATGTGATATGTGACTCATATCTTTGTCTGCTTGAGAAGCTGGCAGATCTTTTTCCTAAAGAAAACTGTTATGAAAATTGGCCACACCAAGGAAAAGACAACATGATGAATGAATTAGTAATTTCATTTTATGAAAACCTAGTTACATCAAAACGCAAACTGGTTTATATGGACCAAGACTCAAGCGACATTAAGAGATATTCTTTTAAAGAGTGTGTCTTCCTAAACCCTGTTTTGAGATATGAGTCTGAGGCCAAAATATGTGAAAAAGCTTTAGAATGTTTCATAAGATTTAATTCATATGAACCACAGAAACATGCAATGGATCTACCCAGAGATACGTACGTACAGCTCAAGATGATACCAACTTGTCTTTCCAAATTAGAGGAAAATATTTGTGACATAAAGACCTTTTACTTGGATTCGTTTTTCCCGAGTCTCTCAACAGAATTTTGGAACCAGTCAACTGAAGAGAGAAATAAGCTGATTTTACTTGCCTTCAATTTGGAAAATGAAGAGGTGAAACACGTGATTAGGGAAACGCACTGCATACCAACTCAACCGTACGGGAAATTACGAAAACCATCAGAACTCATTTATCCTGATCCATTCAACAATAGTTTTTGTATTTCAAGACTTTTCTCTGAAAACGATGAAAGATTTCCTTCTGAGGAATTCAATAAATCAAGCATTGTTAAGGAACTGAAAATAATGGGCATGATGACTGACACACTTACAAATGAACTTGTTATAGATAGAGTCAAATCAGTAAAACGACTTGCCAAACAATCTGCAAAAATGACAGAAAGATGTAATTATATGCTTCAGTACCTAGAATTAAAACTGGAAACCCACAAAGAAGTTCAACAAGCTTTGCAAAATATAAAGTTCTTGCCAGTTTTACAGAAACCTTCAAGTTGGCCCTTTAAGTGGGCTGCTACTGAGTCGAAGAAGTTTGAGTCAGGAAAGAAACTTTGTCTTAAAAATTGTAAAAACGTAGTAGGATGTGTTTCTCCAATCGTTAATTTGGATGGCCGATTTGATCGAGTGCTTAAATATTTAGGAGTACAGGGTACAACAGATATTGGCGAGACAGTTGTACTTAACCAATTTCAAGAAATCACTCGTATTACCGCAAATGAAAAATTAAATGAAATATGGGAGATATATAGGGATGTTTACGCGTATTTAAATGAAACAGATCGCTCTTCTCTTTCCACCTTTGAAGACCAGTGTTGCCTTTTAACAAAGTCAGGATTAGTCAAACCAAACACTAGTGCTCTGGAACTACGCTGTGATTTGGAACCTTTCTTGTTTAAAGTAGATGACCGGTGGAAATGTTACGAAAATTTCTTAAGGTGCATTGGAGTAAAAAAGACTTTCTCAGTCCATTGTCTATTTAAGACACTTAAGACAATTGATCCAAAAGAGGGAGAAACATCGAAACATGTTTTCAAGATCATTGATATTTTAAACATGCTGTCCGACACTAACAGAAGAGGGGATTTTCAATCTATATGTGACCTGGAAACAATATTACTGCCAGACAAAAATAAGATAATGAGAAAGCCAAGTGATCTTTGTATTGATGATGATCGAAATATAGAAACAAAAGACAACACATTTCTGTTTGTTCACGGAGATTTAAACGCATATACAACATCACTCTTTGAGATCAAATCAAAATGTGCTCAGTTTATCAAGCGCTTTGCTGGGGCAGTTTCATTTGGTCAGTCAGAAGCGTTAGTAACACGGTTAAAAGGAATTTTAGAAGATTATCCATGCAATGTATCAATTCTGAATGAATTAATTCAAAACGCTGATGACGCTGGAGCAACTGAAATTCACTTTGTTCATGACCAACGCTTTCATCCAACAGAGTTCATTTTTGACAAAAAACTAGCGGATACACAAGGACCTAGTTTAGTGGTATATAACAACTCTTGCTTCTCGAAGAGTGATATTGAAGGAATATCAAAGCTTGGTGAAGGCAGTAAACGCTTAGACCCAATGACAACTGGACAGTTTGGAATTGGATTCAACGCCGTGTATCACATCACGGACGTTCCGTCGTTTTTAACCATTGGTGAAACAGTCCCAAACGGTGGTGCCTTAGTCATGTTTGATCCACATTGTGATTATGTTCCTTTGGCGACCCCGCAAAATCCTGGCATGATGATTGAAGACATACAATGCATTCAAAAGAATTTTCCAGATATGTATCAAGCTTATCTGACCAAAGAAATTTCTAGATCAACAGGTACTTGGTTTCGCTTTCCGCTAAGGACAACAGCTATGGCAAAGAAATCGAAAATCAAATCAAAATTCGATTTGACAAATCAAACACTTCAACTCTGGTTTTCTTCCTTGGAAGCCGATATACCCAAGTCGTTACTGTTTTTGTCCAACATTGTGAATATATCGCTTTCGGTAATATCAAGCGATGGTCAGATTCAACAAATAGCATCTGTGTCGGCTGAGCGGGCTCCTATAGTAAAAGAAAAGCTCCAAAAATTTAATAGCGATGCCAAACGATATGTAGACTCTTTACGATCAGGGGAAATTTCACTTGCAGAGAAAGGAGTATCTGCGCAATACAAACAAGAATTGAACATTTCAATCAAAGATAAAACATACAAAGAAACGTGGTGCGTTTCACAGGTATGTGGTGTCTATGCTGATGGAATTGTAGACAAGACGTTGCTTGAAAGTTTTAAAAGCAAAGAAATAGCGTTGTCCCCAAGAGGAGGAGTAGCTTTTGAAATTACATTACAATCTGACTACAGATCTTCTACAGCATTCAATTTTTTGCCATTAGACATTAAAACTAATCTGGCAGTGCATGTTAATGGTCATTTTGCAGTCAATTCTGCGCGGACGAGTATCTGGGAAAATAATAAGCCACAGGGACATCTTAAAGGAATTTGGAACAGTTTCCTTCTTGAACATGTTATTCCTTTTGCATACATAGAACTTGTTTGTTTCCTTCGCGAAATTTTGTTTCAGAATTCTGAGATGGCTATCGAACACACATTATGTGTTTACAATAACTCGTTTCCAATTTTGAAAACTGTTGAAAATACCCGTTGGAAAATATTAATTGAAAGGTTTTATCAACTAGCTCTTAATCAAAAAGTCGAAATTTTCCCCATTTTCCTTCCCTCGGATGTATGTGGCAGTGTATGCGAATCAAATCATTTTCTTATCAAAAAGATGTACAAAGTATCTTCCGGTGCATGCGTCTCATTTTTGTCCCTGAAGATTGACAATCATCAATTTCCATCGTATTTTTGTCCTCCAGACTCCGAATGCGTTTTAATTCCGAGTGAAAACGCACTTTGGTTTGACTCAGATTTGGCAACACTTTTAAAACTTTTGGGGTTGAAATTGTTAGATTGTTCGAGGGACATTGCTGAAAGTGTGCAAAGCACTTTACAAATGCCAGCAAGTGTTCTTCCTTGTCTTTGTATCACAGACATCATGGAGTTTCTGAGATCATGGAATTCAAATGCTGTAGACAAGTGCCGTATTTCGAAAGTTGGAGTACCGATAACAGAGACATTGTTCAAAAATATTCATACTTTAAGGAAAATTGTTAAGGTTTGTTTTGGATTAATAACATACGAACATCCTAAAGATCTAGAAGGAATTCCTTTATGTATTCAAAATGACCATGTACTTCAAGTGTTTTCGAAGAACAATAAGAAATTTGTGTCAGAATTTTGTGATTTATTTCCAAACTCATCACAAAAGTTTTTGCATGTTGATTTCGCAAATATTTTTCAGAACAAACTTCCAAAGACCGAAGATTATCTCAAGCCGTTAGACATTGAACATTTTTCAAAACTGCTGTTAGATGATTTCAAAAAACTGCACTCAAATAAACCCATACCATTGATAGAGAATGCAGAGAATAAGAAATGGTTTCTAAGATGCTGGAAATTCTTGTCAGTATCCCACCAAAAGGGTAATATAGAAGCCTATGATGCCTTTTTAAGTTCATGGTGCTTGATTCCAGTTACAACAAGATCAAAAAGGGAATTATATCCTTTTAAAATGCGATTTGCTATTTTGGATGCAAGGTCCTTTCTTGAAACTACGGGGGATGTTAGCAATGAAAATCATACCATAGGAAAAATTTTGTCTAATCTTGATATCCCGTCACCTCTCCTGGAATATATTGACACGTCTTTCAAAGCAAGGCAAACTGTGAGATCTTTATGTGCCTCAGAGAATTCACCTGAAATCATTCTTGATTGTATGATATATCACAAGAAGAGCATAGGAATAAAAGATGCTAAAGATCTTTTAATTTTTCTGTACAACAAATTACGAAATTACTTTAGCAAACTCGAAAGCAAATTTAGAGATGTTATTTTATACAAATCATTTGACGGAACTTTAACAAATCTCGATACAACGGGTGACATTATCGTCATTGAAGCTGAATGCGTTCCAAAAAGTGGACTCGAGTTATTTTGCAAACATAAAAACCTGAAAATTCTCGAAAATAATGTTTACCTTTACGAACTATACGAAAAGCTCTCATTGGAGAAAATTGACAGCATTTCATTTTATGAGAAATATTTTCTTCAATATCCGGAATATCTTGATCATGAAAGTCGAATGAGGCATATTCATTACATCAATGAAAATGGTCTTTTTGAGAAGGGAAGTGATTTAATGCAAAATCTTATTAAAAATTTCCCATTTGTTAAAAATGCTAAAACCAAACGTCTGCAAAAGGTTTGCGATTTCTTCACTCCTTACCCTCTAATTTGTCGCAGAATGTTTAATGAAGAAGAATTACTTCCTCTAGACCCATTCAAAGATGAGAAGTGGAAAGAATTTTTAGTTTATGCGGGACTAAAAATCAAAATTCCTTTAGAAATGTTTTTAAGATTTGCTAAGGACATTGAAAGACGACAGGAGAACGAAAATGATGAGAATTTGTGTTCAGACTCAAAATTACTTATGAATGAAATTCTTAAAATTCCAAACTTATATAGAGAAGAACAGTTCCTTCGAGCACTAAGAGGGATCAAATTTCTCAACCCTTCCAATGTTAAAATAGAGTACTTGCAAATTTTAGGTGCTTTCAAAACTGATACATTGATTTCAATCGAAAATGCTGTTTATCCTGAGAGTGAGCTAATGACATGGTCAATGTGCAAAATTTTACCAGATTTGGAGTGGCAAAACATAGAACATTCGTGGAAAGTGGAGGAGAAGTTACTCATTAAAAGAATACCCGACTTGAGAGATGTTATCTCGCATGTTCACAAACTGTGCTATGAAATGCATTTAGCCGTTAAGAATAAGCAATCAAACACAAAGTTAGTGAGAAATGTTGGTAAATTGCATGAATTTATGGAATTGATTTACACAAAACTAAAGCATCTGGCTGCATCTGATAATGCAGTAAAAGAAATGAAGATTGGGTTTAGTGAAACGCCATTATTCTACAATGACAAGAAAAATTGTTTTCTGAGATGGGACCAAATGGTTTTGGAACTTCGAAGAGAAGACGAAATTTCAACCTACCTATGCCGAGGGAGTGAAATCTTTGGGGCACACTTTGATTTCTTCAGAAAACTTGGTGTAACTAACGAAGCTACCTATCTTCATTATGTGCGAGTGTTTCATGTGCTCAAATCCCTGATCGGAGACCGGCCACTAATGTGCGAAGAATTATCTATTTGTCAGAAAGCTATGAATGGATTGTTGGAATCAGTCGATAAAGTGTCTCATCTCTCAATGAATGAAGAAGAAAAATTTGATAAATTGAATGAGTTTCATTGTGTTTACCTACCAACAGACGCAAATAGATTAGAAAAATCGTTCGGTCTGACAATATGCGATATACCAGATTTTGAAGAGCGGTTAACTAACGTTAACGATATTCAATTCGTTAAAAAAGCTCATTCCAGTTACTCTCGAAATAAGTTGCTCTTATTATTGCCCTCAAATTTCAGACCTAAATGTATTTCACAACAGGTGAAGGAAGTTGTGTGCAAAAAAGACGAATGTAAATCTTCTGAAGAAATTAGAAATCTTAACAAAAGAATTCACAAAAAAGAGTTTATGGAAGCTTTATTTGCCATTTTTTCACTGTCAACAAGTATACGCGATAGTGAAAAAGAACATTATAGATTGAATTTGGAGAGATTGTATTTTGAACAGGTGTCAGATTTAGAAACAGTTCTTATTTATAAATCAAATGGTGTTGAAATTCGGGACTCAAACAAATCTAAGGAGATGTTTTATGATCCGGATGATTCAGTGGTGTTTATCAAAATAAAACAGGGTACTAGGTCATTATTTCGGTATGTTCGGGATCTAGCATTTGATGCCTTAGTCAAATGTACCAGTGATGTTACTAATCAATACCAAACACCAATCAAAAGATTGCTGGAATCTGAGACCGTCGACGAAATAAATGAGGTATTATCCGGATTAAAAGTAAGCGTGGAACTCAAATGGGAACCAGAGTTGGGGTCATACGTACCCGTGGATCTTCATGATTATTTGGAGAATTCTATTAAAAATTTGCGGCCTAACGAGATTGTAGCCTTAGAGATCTTAAATCCAGCGTTCGATGAAGTAGCAGACTATGTTTACATTTATGTCAAGATCATAAAGAAAAACGACACTAACATGTTTCCCATGTATGAAATTAATGACGGTTCAAAGCTTCGTCCTGAAATTGCATTTAAACTATATCGGTTTGTTCCCGCTGACAATGAGACTCCCAGCCGTGAGCTAGAAAGGTATACTGACCTTGGAGGAGAAGCATACCAAACTCGAAAAGGAGTGATATTCGAAGAAATCAAGATGACACTTATTGAAGCATGGAAGTATGGTCAACAAGATTTCAGACGAGTTAAGAATAGATTATTGTTGAATTGGCACCCAGACAGACATCCAAATAACCCTATTGCGACTGAGATAACCCAGTATATTCTCGAGATTTGGCGTCGGTTGAAGAATGGTGAATTGAAAGAACAAGTTCAAAATTGTTCTGAAAGTTTCACGAGGCAGCGAAACTTTTACTACAGACACAGAAAAAATACGGAAGATTATGTTTTCTATGGTGAACGTAAACCTACGCATGCGCAGCCCAGGAGGGAAGATGACGATGGCTGGATAAATGATTACGCAAATCGTTCTCGACATCTAAGACGGAGAAATTATTCAGGTTGGGCATTCTGTGGAGGGAGAGGAGGAACGAGTTCGGAGGAGTACCAGCCAAATCCTCAACCTCAAATTGGGAAGCTGTGGTTTAAACAAGCCAAATACAACATGAAGGCCGCACTCGTGGAAAGAGAACAATCTGTATCGTCCGATTGGGGCAGTGGAATCAATTGGATATGTTACAAATGTCACTTGGTGGGTTAATTATTCATCTAATTTGTAAATTTTGTAATGTAGATAGGGTTTTTAAAACCCTTTTATTTTTATTGAAAAAAATTGTTTAAAAAATCAAAAATTAACACAAAACGTAGACTGCAATTAAAATACATATTTCTGTAAAACTTGTTTGTAAAATGTCAGCGAATTTAAAAAATATGGGTTTTTTAAAATATTATTTTAAAAAAGGTATTTTAAAATTGTTTATATATTGGATATAAATGCAAATATGTTCATTATTTGACATAATTGGATTTTATTTAAGACCATAGAGACCAGCCTGAAGAGTTTGCTGTATCGTCAGGATGCACAAAAGGCCTATGATAACCTGAAAAATCACGATCTGGTTTCACTTTCACATTGCCTGTCCATTCCAGAGCTGACTGAGGCTTGTCGAAGGTTCAGATCCGAGGTTTGTGACAACCAGGACTTAATGATTTATCCGGCTGTAAGCCACGTCCCCGGTGAGGCGTTTACCGCGGAACAAGCGGAAGGGGCGTGTCGTATCGCCCAGGAAATCATTGAGCTCTGTGATGAACATTGGGGTACATAAAGGGAGCGAAATAGCGTAAATTAAGCAATCGTATTCACAAAACTGTTTTTAGTCGTGGTAGTATTGTTTAGGTTGAAAATGAGAGTGTGTTTGGAAAATACTTTTATTTATCATGTCTGTGTAGTTATGTTTAGTAACTTTACCTAATTTTGTGAATATTTGATGTCGTTTTAACTGTTTGAATTATTTGAAACGTGGATTTTTTCGTCACAGTTACTTGGGTCAGCATTGTCCAATATTTTGTTATTTAGATGCACAATTTGTCTTAATTCAATTCGATAATTCTAAATTTATACGAATATAAACTACATGTAGGTTGAAACAGTTTAGATAACTACTGAATACATTCCTTACAGTGCTAGAGAGTGTATGTGACATTGTTCTGATGGGTAGGGTTCATGTTGATACAAATGTATAGCTGATACATTTTATCTTAAAGAATAACGAGTATTTCATTTAGCAAATTAAATAAGATTTTAATATAGAGAAGTAATTAAACCTATTAAGATGATATCTCAGTTTCAAGTTGTTTTCCCTACAAATGTTTTATGCGTATATATAGATACTTGTGTAGCTACCGACGTTAATTGTTAAGTTAGACTTTGTCATGGTATCTTATTGATGATGAATTTTGAGAAGCGTGCTATCCTTTTAGTCTTATGATGTTTTGTATTTGTCAAACTACATGTATTACTAATATTAAACGTTCAGTTTTTTGGAAGTGTGGACTCTTTTAATGATGCAATAAGGTATCTTCCGAGAATTTATTAATGTTATTAATAAACATTTAACACTTGCATTAAATTCCTCTAAACATTCACATTGGTGTATACGTGTAGAATTTATTTTATGCTAGAAGAATGATAAATTCTTTATTTTTGATGTGTGGCATTGTAGTAATAGTGAGTTTTAAATATTTTGTGATTTTTGATTTAAAAAAATTTATTCATGGGATCTTTTAAAAGGTTTGAATTCATGATATGGTTTATTATGTTTTATTATGTTTTTTTCTAATCTGTAAAATGTTAAGTTATGTTTGATTGCTATACATTTTTATAAGTTCAATTATATTATTGAATATAGATTATGTTTAGTACACAATGGTAGAGTATTTACGAACAATTGTTGTTATAGAATAAAGACCAGTATGAACTATATGGGTTTTGTTATGGTGACATTATTTCAAACTTTATTTTTTGTTTTGTATTTAATTTTCTGAGTAAATATATTGTGTCATTTTGTATTTGTTCGTTTATGAGTATTTCCCCCTTAGGTAAATAAATTTTTGTGAAAAGTTGTCTCTTAATATTTTTTTCTACAATGCACTTTAAAATATTACCTATTTCACATGGTTACATAAGTTTAATTTATGATGTAGAATTTTTAAAAGTTAATATATTAAAGCAATTTTACCAAAAAATATGAAGGTCACTTGTTTGTTATATATTTATATAGAAAAAAAACAAACAAAGAGGCTGGTTGGTATTTTAATGTTTATTGCAAGACTTTCCCTTTAAAGGGATTTGGACACGATTTGAGCTCAATTTTTTCAAAATTTATTTTTTCATTTTTAATCTCTAGAATGGTCAATATGGATGTTTTTAATGCTTCGTCAAAATTTGAAAGTCAAATATCGAGTAACAAGCGAGTTACAGAGGTTAAAATTCTTTGTTTTGTAAACAAAGCTCGAGTCCTGTTATTGTTTACATATGTCTTGAATTGGTAAAAGTTTCAATCTAATGTAGCATTTTGTTGTTGATAAACTTATTTATGAGCACATTTAATAAGTTTATCTTGTTTCCACAAGTTATTTTGTCAAAGAAATGGTAATTTCTTTACATTACATTATTTGTAAACAAATATAAGACTCGAGCTTTGTTTACATAACAACGACTTCTTTTTCTGTATCTCGCTTGTAACACGAATTTTAACATTCAAATTTTGGTTAAATCATTCAAAATACACAAGTAAACTATTTAATACATAAAAAATCAAAAATAAATTTTTAACTGAAATCGTGTCCAGGTCCCTTTAACTTAAAATTGAAAATTGAAAGTTTTCCCCTTTCCAATATGGCAATAAATTTAATCAATCTGGCAGCTAATGCGGTAGTGCCAGAGAAACAATACATTTAATTTATTTGTTCAATTTTATTGCCTATTGCACTCTTGTAGACATGGAATTAAATACTAATGTCCATAATCCATTGATAACTTGTCCTCATGCAGGATGAGTTAACTGTAGGGGCTAAAGACCTGTATAGGGAGAGCTGTTGCGTGAACAATGTGCAAACAGGGTTCATATAGTTACATACTGATTCTAGAAGTTCTCTTAGTCAACAAACTGACTGAGGATAATCTCTTTTTAGGATTCATAAATAATTGCAAGGGAGTTTAATCTAAAACATCATAGTTCTATTGTTAAGACAGCAACCAGCATTCTACATTATATAAATAGTGCCTGTTTGGGAGGGTACCAGTTGAAATTGACACCCCGAGAAAACCATTGTCAACCGACGCGAAGCGGAGGTTGACAATGGTTTTCGAGGGGTGTCAATTTCAACTGGTACCCTCCCAAACAGGCACTATTTATTTTATTATACTGAATGTCTTAATTTTTATAGCAAATTTTACTGCTTTCATATAGAAAAGACGTGAATTCTACGGCGAACCGTACGCGCATAATTAACGCGCATGTAACAATTCGTTCTATCGGCCCGTTGCTAAGCGTGCGAGGGAGAGAGAACGGATTGTCAACTGCGTCTAAACCAATCAGATTGCAGTATTTAACATGAAAGTATAATAATACAATTTATAAGGCATGAGAAAGAATTATTTCCTCAGCCCTGAAAAAATAATTTAGAAGATCCAAATCTGTTTCAATAGATAACCTCACTATTGGAGAACTCTTATACAATGAACACGAGTTAACAACATAAAAAGAACTCTGACAGAGCTTAATTTCCGACATTTTTTTTATATTCACAGGACATACAAAACAAAAACCAAAATTTTACAACAAATAAGTCAACAGTTTCTACAGTCAAAGTCAATCTTCTGGTCCACACAGATCTATCATTGTTCATCTAACATCTGAGTATTACTTTTTTATTAGCAAAGTACAGGACATTGTAACATCTCAGACATAATAAAATATTGCAAAGTAAAGCAGGACAGAGCTACTGGGTCAATAAATGGTGGGCCAACCTTCAAATGCAACTAGAAATTCTTCTCAAGAGATTCACTGTGGTCAGCTGTCAAAAGATCAGTCTTCACCAACGTGATTAAAATGAAGGTTAAGAGACAGTGCATATTATTCAAAAGTCCCATATGGAAAACATACATATGGAATCCTACCATTCACAAAAATACAGCAACTGTACGACACCATATAATGCCTATCGTTCAAAGCAGTCTTAGTTTTGGCTAGTTTGTATCAGGAAGAATACAGTACAGTTGAACTTCGATATCTTGAACACTGATATCTCGATTACAATGGATATGTCGAAGTGATTTTAAAGTCCCAACCACTTATTTTTTAAGTATTTTACCCTTGATATCTCGAATACTCGGATATCTCGAAGTTTTTAAACAATCCCATCTAGTTCGAGATAACGAAGTTTGACTGTAGTTGAAATATAAAGTTGTTTGAAATCAAATTCACCCAAAGAGTTAATTTATAAAATCTGTTTAAAAATGCATTAATTAGTTAATCTAGACTTCAAAGTTTATTGAGAGATATTACTTAGTAAACCTTATAACAAACAAAACTAAGTGAGCTCAGTAACATGTACACATAAAACAAAATTTAATCATAAAATCTCTGAAAGAACTTAATATATGGGACTTGTTTTACCCTACAGATGGTGATGAGTAAGGTTACATTACATAACACTACTGTCAGAACTCTAAATACTAGTAATACAACCAATTTAAAAAATTCCATGACTCTGATATTTCTTATAAAATTACAAAATTTACTGACAGATAAACAAGTTTACCCCAATTCTTAACAATCCCCTCACAAACAGTGTTTTTAACTGGTATTTAATACAATTTCAATAAATTAATCATTCCTATTTCTCTGTCCTTGGCTTACTCCGACTCGTGCACTTTCCTACAGATTTCTTCAGTGAATTCTGAACACTTGGACGAGCCTCCTAAATCACCAGTTAGAACCTGTAAGTAAACAACACTAAAAGCTAAAGCAATGAACAAATATCATTTAAAACCCAGACAAAGAGTTTTCAAAAAAACTTCAGACTTAAAAATAAAAACAAAGTATAAAAGTAATATAAAATTAAAGTAAAATGAAGAAAGTTTTTGCTTTTTTCACTGATACAGAGGACCCCGCTTAGTATAATACCTGTTTAATATAGTAGTTCGGTTAATATAATAGTTTTTCAAAACACAAAACCATTTCTTAATAAATCATTGTATTTTACATCGGTTATTATAGTAGCTTAAATAGTGGACCCCGCTTAATATAATAGAAAGATCATGCCTGTCAATTGAGTTTCACACCTTTTTCTCGAGCTAGCCCTCCATGAGAGTCTTGTATAAACACTCTGACTTCCCAAATCACTTTGAAATTTACCGACTGTGCTGGCCAGACGGGATTAGTCACGCCTCACTGCACGTGGCTTGGATACTTTACCTATGCACCTAACAAGTGACATCGCTGTATTATTGAGGTTTTTTACAGCTTAAATAAGTGAATGCCCCATGTTTTTGTAAATAAATTTATAACAAATGGGACATTTTACATGATTTGCATATGGTACATGATGTTCCATTTGACGATTTGTACTGCAGTGAAGTAGTGATAAAGTCTTTTTTTAATATGCCTCTATTTTATAGGAAGAATGGGCTAAATAAATAAAAAAAAATAAGAAAATTCTGCATAACTTTGTGGTTTATTTGATTTTTAATGAAAGAAGTTATTAAAAACGAATTGTCTCATGAATGCCTTATTAGATTTAGTCAAAACCGGAAGTACAGGAAGAAAACAAAATGAAAGCATGTCAACTTATCGGAAGCATATTGGTGGATCTTGCAATTTTCCAAGCTTGTAATAGTAAACTTTATTCATGAAATTAACTTTTATGAAGCATTAAAAGTAAAGTTTTAGAAGAAATCATCAATTATTGTGGACATAACATCGTCTAGAAATAGATAGTACAGACCCTGAAACGTGCTACTACACCTCTAAAACGAACCGTACCGTTCCGTGCAAGAAACGAACCGTACCATTCACAAAACGAAACGTACCATTCACAAAGCGAACCCTACCGTTCACAAAGCGAACCGTACCGTGCAAAAAGCGTGCAATATAATTTATGCAAGACCCGCCCCAAAACGGCCAAAAAAGCGTACCGTACCGTGCAATAAGCGTGCAACTTCCATATACGGCTTATTGACTTATGTCTTTTGATGAATACGGACGGATATTATCGCTATCCAGATACAATGTAAGTTCAATATTTTGCTAGATTTTAGTTATACGGGATTAAATAACACATACTAAAACTTAACGCTGTTATTTTTATTAAAACTGTTACAAAATGTTTTAATATAACTTCCTTTCTTAGGCCTTAATCTTTTCTTTGCGTAGCGCCATAAACTGTCAAAACATGTTCATGTATATGTCGTAGATTGTGAAATGAACAGGTGTCGGGAATCAACAAATCAGTTTTTCTTTCAAATCTAAACTTATCATACATATATAAAGTTGTTGGTTACTTTAACGCATATTGAATCATAACGTGCTAAATCAGTTGGCTTTCTTGTGTATATAAAGTTTAAGTCGCGATCATTTCCTGTGTATAGTGATTAACAAACCCAGGGTATAAAACGACATGCCCTCGGGGGTTTTCACACCTGTTCAAGACAAAAGAAAAACTACAAAACTGCGTACGTCTTTGTCTAACCGTACAGCATCCGTATTTTCGATCTTACGGAAGAGATTTTCTATCCTACAGGAGAGAGAGAGAGAGAGAGAGAGAGAGAGAGAGAGAGAAAGCTTATGTTTTAGTTGTATTACTTAAATTAAAGTTTTATCACTGAACCATTGTTTTATAGGGGGTCTCTTGAGCGGGATTTTATTGCAGGACTCCACGTGCTTCGCTTGTCAATCAGTTTAAGTATAGCAGTACGGATCACACCATGCGCCGCGTGCTACTTGGCTCCTCCTACATGTACATAGCTAGAAGAAAATTATCGAATTAAAACGTTTAAGTTTTATGTTTTCTTAAATCTTTATTTTAAAGAGTGTTCCTATTTTAAATTATTAAACAATCATTTCCTTCCGACTTCATGATTATAACTCATGTACTGGCGATCAGAGTCTCTTTCCAGCGCTGTCACATTATTTTGTTATTAGATAAATTCTTAATATATTTATCACTTTTAACATTCAGTTGTTGATTGCCGGGTATTTTCCCGTGTCATGTTTACAACAGGAATGTGAGTAAAAAGGTAAATAAAATATATAAAGGGGAGAGTCAGCATTTGTAAAACGTCAGCTAAATCGCATGCATACGTTGAAAAGCGGACACTTGTCCGACAAAATAATAAATATGACCACTAAAAGCTATTGACTTATTGTGTGTGTCCAGATGTGTACATAATAATTTATCGTAAGAAATATGATACATGTGCATGTATAGTTTAACTGAATAACAAAAACTAATAGTAATATTTTGACTAATAATACACGCGATATTATTTCCGGTAAGAGAAGCGATGACGGGTTACATTCAATATTTACATGTAGATGAATTAAAATCCGTGTCGAAAAACTTTAAAACAGTAAATTTCAAGATTTCTTTAATGAAAGTCTTTGTTTATCTTATCATTAATTGCGTGTATTTTTACACTGTCTATTCACCGGGGGAATTTGATCGGCAACATGCAGTACACAATAAAGAATGATCATAAGAATTATGAATACAAAAAAAGAAAGATGCTTGTAAATATAATGACTAGCCGAAAATTAAGACAGCGAGAAAGGAAACTAAAGAAATATCGGAAAAAGTTAGGGATTTTTTTCATAGCAATTTTAAATGCATTTGAAATAATTAATGACTTCAATACAAGTACGTACATGTAGAGAAATAATAATCTTAAGATGCTTGTTAGAATTATCGACAGATCGCTGAATTAACAAACATATATCGGATTAAAGTCACAATTCTTTTAATCAATTGTAAAAATTGCATTTATCTAAAATTAAATACGAATTATAATAATAACAGATTGATTAAAACTACCCTCCGCTTCCAGGTTTTCAATGAGTCCACGTTTCACGCAACATATCAAAAAAGGGGGAACGAATGGGAAGTTCTGATTTTAACTAGATTGAAATACCTTTGTAATATATCATATAAATAAAGAAAAAAAGCTCGTCATAATGACCACCTTGCTGAAGTCATCGGGCAAAATCCTAACAATATTATATCGAGAAAAATAAAAGCGTTCAGGCCACGCCTACCTCATTAATGAAGCGCGCAAACCGTTCACAAAGCGTGCAGCTATTTTTAGCAAAGCGTACCGTGCAAGAAGCGAACCGTACCGTTCACAAAACGAAACGTACCGTTCACAAAGCGAACCGTACCGTTCACAAAACGAACCGTACCGTTCACAAAGCGAAACGTACCGTTCAAAAAGCGTACCGAACCGAACCGTGCAACTGGTGTAGTAGCACGTTTCAGGGTCTGTAATAATACATGACGTGAATAGGCACTTAGCATACTTGTACACATTGAATTTAGCTGGGTACGCTTATTATTATAGTCCGGTTATTATAATAATTTTTCCTGACAAAATAACTATTATATTAAGCGGGGTCCACTGTACTCACCCTTCCTTCTCGAATCACATCAAAGCAGGCCATCTCAATGCGCTGGGCGTACGGACTGAGCCCCATGTAGCGAAGCATCATGACAGCACTGAGCAGCAGGGCTGTGGGGTTAGCTTTATCCTCCCCCGCAATGTCTGGGGCAGTTCCGTGTACCTATACAGTTAAGGGACACATGTACTACATTACATATAAAACACAGATAGGAACATAAATAGAACTGGGCAAAGAGACATACAAAACACAAGAGAACACATGTAGTGTTTCTATGACTTTATAAGGTGATCATTACAGATAAGCACATGATCAAATCCAATGATGCAGAATAGTTTATGAAACTTAGCTACTTTCAAAACAAGGAATGCTTCAATTCATGTCTTATTTCCAAATAGCTGTGGTAACTTCCATATATGGAAAAATTGACTCTTCCTATTATTTAATGTATTGTTAGACAATTATCATTTATGGTATTTAATCTACTTTTTCTCACTTGATTTACTTACGGATTCAAAAATAGCCCCATCCTGGCCAATGTTACCACTAGGTGTTACCCCGAGGCCGCCGATCAGTCCGGCACACAGGTCACTGTCCATAGAGAACACACGCAATCAGAAATAGTCAGATTAAGGTATCACAGAATAACTATACAGCAAAACTAGCCTAATACAAGTAGACATATGTGACCAGAAGTAGGTTTGAACACATCAAACAGCTACTGGGACATGTATAGAAGATACAGATTTACTCAGAATCTTCCATTATTTGTTGTTTGTTTTTTCATCATATATTGGTCACTGTCCATACAAAATACACACAATGAGAAATAGTCAGCTTAAGATAGCAGAGAATAAATATACAGCTCAATTTGCTTAAAGTAAATTAAGTATAAAATTCTACTAGCCTAATATTTGTTCATAAATGAATCTAATACAAATGTGACCGAGTAAATGTACATAAACTAGCTACATGTACATGTTATGATATATATTTATGCAAAATCTTCCATTATGTGCTTTTTTAAAAATCATATACACTGTACTGGTTTTGCTTTTACTCTAGTTTTGTTTAGAAATCTTTCTTAATTAGCCTTTTAGTTGGATCGATACAAATTTTATTTGGACAACTTCACCTGGTATTTATGACAACTGTGTTCTTGTTGTTCTATCTTTAAATTGAATTAATTATTCCATTCTTGTTATAGGTTGGTCACTCTTACAGTCAAACTGCAATAACAAACCTTAAAATGTCTCCATACAGATTGGGCATCACCAGAACATCGAACTGAGTTGGGTCTTGAACCATCTGAAAAGAAATTCTCCATAAATGTATACATGTACCGGTATTAGCATTCAGAACATGCAACCATTAAAGAATTGTCCATTATCAATGATTTCTCATAATTCTCAGCGTCTTATGTTTTTATTTCATAAATGAATAGTGGAGTAACAGTTGCTTATTGTCAAAGATTTCTAGAAACTAAACATATTAAACGTACATGTAAATAATATTTTATGTCCAATGTATTATTTCTTTGTTTATAGGTCAATGCCTTTATTTATATATATGTATTTAATAAATTGACCGAAACCATCAACTGCCTCCTTTCTGCTCGGTTACATAAATATGTAATTGGTGGATTGGAAATTATGAATACATGTACATGTATTATCAAAGCAGAGTAGAGTTCAATGAGTTTGCCTATGTTCTGTGAGATTGTATGCAAGACTTGCTATTAGTTTTCAATTGTGGTAATATCACTATACATTATTAGACACACATGCAAGTTACAAAATGATTTGCAATAAGTATATTACATTGTAGTAAACACAGATCCAAAAATCAACAGGTTTCTTTGTGACTTACATTTAAACAAACAGTATCTAGGTACATCTCCTTGAACTCGATGTCTTTGTTTTGTCTTTGTGACTTACATTTAAACAGACAGTGTCTAGGTACATCTCCTTGAATTTGATGTCTTTGTTTTGTTCAGCGACATGTCTACAACATTTCAGGAATAATCCGTCTGTCATCTTCCTGCAAACCAATCAAAACTCAAGTAAGAATGACACGTGAACATCTCCACAAATCTCTGAACAACACCCCAGATAAAATTCATTAAGTTCACAGGATGTTAAATTACTGTAAACGTATAATATTTGGCATGTACGATATTTGGCGGAAAATAGTTTTTGAACAAGTTGGCATGGATTTGAATTCGCGCATTCCTGAATGTGACTATTATTATACATACGAGGGTTGTTCGGAAAAGTTTCACCAAAATGTAAATCAGGATAGAGTTTATCAATGTGAAAAGTTTCTTGTCCATGGCATGAATAGATCATTCCTGGTAAGCTGACCAACGTGCCTTCGTCCAGTGACCCGGCACAACCGCAAACTTTTCGCAACGTCATTTTAACGTTTCTTATTGCTCCTGTGTTTTAAACAACTTACAAATGAACGGAAATAAAAAAATTTCTTTATTTCTCATCTTTTGTTTTCATATCAAGATGGTATCATTTACATTTTTTCTCATTCTTGATTTTTATTTTGGGGGGGGGGGGGGGGGGGGGGGGGGGGAATCGAGCTATTTTTACCCGAAAGACTAACTACTGTGAATGTCTCCTGCAGTCATTTTGTACATATTTTAGAACTGTTGACAACAGTTAGTGTGTCAAAAGAACTTGATAATTAATCCCTTTGTCTTAATTCTAGTTAAACAATCAGTGAAAAAAATATGATGAACTGAAGCTCTTTATCCCTTGCCATTGTATAGTTTTTGTTTAAGCAATTGCGTGACCTTAAAAGGTCTTCTTCTGAGATTTCCACCAGTTTGATAGATATTCGCTGCGCCGCCTTGACGTCAAAATGCAATGTAAAGATTCTTATTTCTTGGCAAATATATTTGTACCATATCCGTATTTCAATTCGAACATTAGTGAAACTTGATCAAAAGAAAGACGTAAATAATAGCAAAATGAAAACATTTAATTTGATTTCATTTATCATTAACTGTAATTTTACAGACACTTATAAAGTGGATGTTTAAGTTTTTTAATCTCAGAGTTCATGCCTGCGCCGGTTACCCAGACCACCGACTTGTTTATCTACCGTCGAAAATTTTAAATATTCGTTTAATATTACTTTGTTTAATTATTTCTTGAGGTTTCTTCAGTGTTTATGGCAATTTTCGTCAAAATTCGTCACTTAGAAAAGGAAATATTCGAATTGTCTCAATAATTTCCGAACAACCCTCGTATATGCATGACATTAAGCGATGTACTTGATTAAGCGGAAGCTGCATTCCGCCAAAAAGGCTAAATAGAATACACAGCCAAATGTAATACGTTTACAGTAATTTGATGCATTGGTTAAACAGAGAAAAATATCTCTTCTGTGATGTATCAGGAGTTATTTATGTATTTATCTAAACACACATAGATAGGACTTTTCTTATATTGACTGCAATGTTTATGAATAGTGAGCTGTCATAGACATCTATGTAACACATTCATGAATATTAACAGATTGTTAGAAAAGCCTGAAGTCACGAGGGAGACTTAATAAGTAAAGATCAGATTCCATCTTATTTAAACAAGTTTACATTGTAAGCAAGTTGATTTACTGAAATTACAGCTCGTATGTCCCTATCAAAGAGAAATTACGATCGCAAATCTGACCCATATAAATTGACCTCTGGTCTCTTACTTGACTATTTAGTCAGTGAAAAGCTTCAATTTTTGAAAGATGTGATTACGGTATTTATCAACCCTCTCAATAAATGATCATTTAGTAGTTTATGCAATTCAATATATCAGACCTCTAGGGTCTTTGATTGTTTAGGAGTTTACATGTTACTCGAAGTTATTCAGACAGACAAGTGGGACAACAGAGGGAGGACTAACATGATGTTGGCTTTGTGGACAGCAGTGACCGTGTCTCGGTTGTTGTCTCGAGCGTATGCGAACGCGTACTCGGCCACTCTCATCGACGCCTCCTCTGTAATCTTCTTAATGCTCTGTACCACACCATCCACTATCTGTAAAGCAAATGACGATTGGTTAAAAGAAAATTAGTGATGATAATATACAAACAAAAGTTGTGTGTGACTATGGCTCTACAGAGAAACAATGTATTCAAACAAAGGACATTCTCTGTATTCATCTGGTTACAGTAAATACATCACTGAGAACAGAAACCTAGATATCTGTGTGTCAGACTATGACCCGGTGCAGTAGTAGTGGTCAATCCGACCGGGAAAAGTACTTTTACATAGGCATTCATTTTGATGTTTCCAGTATTTGTATAATAAACTAACCACATGTTCTATGCCACTGTACTCTCCCTCCGTGTTTTCTCTGATGGTGACCAGGTCGACGTCATTGTACGGGGTTCTGTATCCCTCGATGGACTTACAGGGGCGAACATTGGCGTACAGGTTAAAGGCCCTTTATCAAAGACAGAGATAAATAGAAGTAACTTAAGTTTATAAATTACATAAACAATACATGTAACTTAGGTTTATAAAGTACATAATAAATAGATGTAACTTACGTATATTTGAGAACAGAGACAAACTCTGACTGAGAACTCACTTTCTGAGGGCCAGATTCAGAGACTGATGACCCTTTCCTATTGGTGTGGCTAAGGGACCTTTGAGTCCAACTTTTGTTCTGTCCATGGATTCGAAGATCTTAGGAGGGAGTCGGAAATTCCCATCGGGGCCTTTGACCGGGGTGACATCCACATCTTCCCAATCAACAGGGGCCTGTAGCAAAAAAAAAAAATTAAAAAAAATATAAAACCATGCATACAATTTACTTCATATAGAGGATCTTTCATGAATTGTGATGGAATATTGGTTATAGAAATCATAGATAGGCTGGATAATATAAAATCATTTATCAGTCTGGGCGGACTCCGAAAACGGAGTAAACGGAAGTGATTTCTCAAAAGTAAAAATACTCCGAAAAAGGAGTTCGGCGCATGCGCAGTTATTCAAAATAACCCATTTTTACGTGAAAACAGGGCACTCAGGAAAATTGATCGTGCAAAGCGGATTATTCATATGCAGGTCTGAAAATACGTTTAATTGCTTTATAAGACATGTTTCAATAGAATGTATTTGGCAAAAATATACGTTCGTTGGGCAAATCAAATTTTATTATTTTGCTGTCAAAGTTGGTCAATTCTGTTTCCGATGACGATGTCAATAAAAGTGAATAAACTAATGTTTTTTCATGATTTCACTATGATTAAAGATTATTTATGGGCTAGGGTGTGAAAGAAACTATTACCGTGAGTTTTATATCCCGTTTGTAGTCATTACACTGTTCTGTTGAACACGCGATGTCTCGCTCAGTCGGCACTTCTTAAAACCTTGTATACATTGTAATTAGTCATATTTTTTTTAAAAACATCACCTTTATTCAAGACTTGAATACTTACATAAATGCAACATTTATATTTCCATCTCCATACTTCCAAGTTTTAATTTGAAGTCTGATTTTTTAATCTTACAAGTCCTGGTCGACCACGTGTGAATTAAAATTTTTGTATTTATTTTTCCTGCTGTTTATTGAAACATTTTTGCATTTGTTTTGAAGTATAATTTTTAAAATTAACCATTTCTGTATCGTTTTTAATTTTTGTTTACGCTTCTGAAGGATTTTAATCTATTTTTCAATCACGTTTTCACGGAGAAGGGAGGTAACTCTCCATTATTTACATTAGCTACAAAACGGAAGTTGAGAAAATCGCAATGCATGACAGTGCCAAATACTCCGTTTTCGGAGTTTACTCCGTTTTCGGAGTCCCCCTAGACTGTTTATCACTTGTTTGAACTCTGTCTTTATCTAATTATACTACCATACGTTATGAAGTAGACTGAGCCCACAACATTAAGCTTGTTGGCTTTATGAAAACCATTGAATAAATTCTAGCATTATGAGCATTTTTCAGTTTTTAGGCACACCAGTCTATGTTATGATACTTTGAATGTCAAAAATTAATAATTCAATACCTACACTAATTGTAATCAACTTCTGTATTCTTATAACAGAACTCATAACACTTTACACTTCACCATGCAAACAATGTATAAAGTGGCTATACAAAGTCCATTAATTACCCCTGCAGCACTAAAGATATCCTTCACGGACTGGGAGATTTCTGGTCCAATTCCGTCCCCGGGAATCATGGTCACCATCTGCCTGGCTTCTGTAGAGTAACATCGTGAGCCCTGCAAATACACACGAATCAAACTGTAAAAATCCTGAAGGTGAATTACCCATCATTCAATCTTGTATCACACTAATTAACATAAAGATGGTAAGAAAAGTAAAGCGTTCAACAATCAAGTTGTTCAGAATTTGTTGAATTCAAACCATTCTATACTCTGTCCCGAGTTTTTGCTTCCACCACTTTTTGCTTAATATTTCGATAATCATAAATACCTTTGTGCTCAAACTATGTTCATCCACTAATATGAAAAATGTCCAGATTATCTGTTTTGAAACGCCCCCTCTACCGCTTCAGGTTTCAATACACATCCCAAAATAGAAAGTCTACGGAGATTTAGCATTGCATCAGCCATTATTAAGCCCGGATGATAACGTTGAAAAATTGTGCGAGGTGTCCCGAGAACTTCCGAATGGAAAAAAGATGTAAACATTTCCCATTATAAATCTCCGTAAGAAATTTGTTTTCGTTCCTGTGAACTTTTATGAGTGAAAAATGATAATTTTTCAATGAAGATATTTTGGATATTTTCCCTTTTATCGATTTCAACAGCATTTCTTTCACAGGTATGTGTATTTTTATTAAAAATCATCAAAAAGTGATGGAAGCAATAACTTGGGACAGACTATAGCAGATTCACATAATTCTAATGAGTTTGCATAAGTGGTTACCTTAGGTTCAGACATATGACATGATATTTATCAGTTCATCGATAATACGATATACAGCCTTAGTTACAGTAAAGATTTTTCTCATTTTCATAAAGATAATATATAAATCGTAACAACGAAATCAAATTTTCTATGATCAGTAAAATAGATCCTTAAACGAAACGAAACTAAACTGCTTGTTGACAGAACGTCGTCTGCAAATATTCCCACGTGGCCTTTCAAACGCCAAATCTTCTGTTGGATTTGATTTCCAGACGATGTAAGTCACATCCTGATCAAACAGCTGTATCTTTTTCATACATGACTTTACCAACCTGGTTTGGGATCTCTTGTAATAACCGTTTCAGCGCACGCCGAAAAGCCATCGTTGTGACCTTCAAAATGGAGAGTTCCGATATTTCGATTTTCCTGTTGGCGTTCTCAGTACCGTTGACGCTTGAATTTTTTAAGGGAAAATATCAAAACATAATATTCTTTTGATCGTGTTTTCATTTATAGATCACAAGGCCAGTAACCCAACATGATCTATTACAATCTAAACTTCTTAAGTTTTCAATATGACTAGTATTAAAACCACCCCTTTCATTACCCCTGACAAGTGTATGAAGAAGGGAGTGGTTTACATTGAAAAGCCTTCATGCAGTGGGTTCTCTCTAAAACCACACCACCTAGGCTAATAGGCTTCTAGTAATTAGCCACATTTGTCAAAGTCCTATATATATATATATATATATATATATATATATATATATATATATATATATATATATATATATATATATATATATATATATATATATATAATTAACTTATTGAAAGGAAAAAAAATTGGGTCTGGTTTCCAACATCGCTTTAATACCGTTCAATAGGGCATACATTTTCACTATATATATGGCCATATTGGCCCCACCCATGGGCCTGAATTTCACAATTTTGATAGAGGGCTTCATGGAAATTATAAAGGTCATAAATTTCACCGGCCCGGATAAATATCAAAAGAGGATTCAAGAATTATTAGAGAATTTGTAATCAACTATCGATTAATCCTAGAGAAGCTTCAAATCAAAAATGGTAACAATTGGTATTTTTGTTTTCAAGAAGTTAAAACTGTAAAATTATTAACACACGACGCAGGTAGGTCGCGCGTCGCACAACGACGGACGAAGCCTAGACCAATTGCAATTCATTTCCCAATACTTTCAGACTTTAAAAGGTTCTCTCTCTCAATAAGACAAAATCCATAACCAATAGTTCGATTTATAATTATGACGTAATTACGAGATCTTTTCTCCTAATTACGAGATAAAAATAGTCTGATATGTGCCACCATTCGGTTTTCGTATATACCATAAACCTCAGTCACATTTCCAAAAACGACCAGCGGCCGACGGTTTTTAAGGCAAAAAGCTTCGGGCGACAGTCGGCAGTTCATCAGCCGTTGTCTTGGCCGATATAAACCTCTTTTTTCTTCGGTCGACCAATTTTGTGTCTGTCGGGCCGTTATAGTTTTTTTCTGCATCGGTGGCCGATTTCTTCAGTTTCAGTCGTTTAACATGCAGTCCGTCGATCAACCGTCGATCATCATCGTCCAGCCATCGGCAGACAGTTTTCATGTAGCCTTTTCATGTATATCGTCGGTCGACCGTAAAAATCAAACTGTGGCTCAACGTTCGATGATCGAGCGACGACTCACCGACGAATAAATATTCATACTTATGAAGTTTCGGTGCATGTTCCTAAGATTCAACTCCTCCGCGTCGTCCGAAGTGTCGGGCTATCATGTTTCTTCGGTCGACGGCGATACGCGGAAAATTAGTACGCCCGATCAACTTATTACACAGGACATAGAAAGCTTAATTATCACTAGCTAGGTTTTGACCCCCCCCCCCCCTAAAAATGTCCCGATCATTATTTTTTTTCTTCAAATTTTTGTTTAAATATAATTGTTGCACTCGAAAGGTTGATCATTTATTCGACTATTTCAACTGCCCATATCCCGATAAAAATCGTATATTTATCAAATTATGCATATTTCGAACACCTGATTGCCGTAAATGTGAGATCTGTCCAAGAGTTACGGGGTGTTCCAGATTACTAGACGCACATAGAGTACTCCGACCAATGGTTTGACTACCGCTTCCGTGCGGTATACATTTTGAAATATATATTATAAAGTATAAACACCAACAAAAGCCTTGACCTAAATTTCTCTTGTCAAATCAATTCCCTGTATACGCTGGAGGCGCCCCCCCCCCCCCCAGGGGTTACATTGTATATACGGTGATGCCATAAATCATGTGCACGTTGAAATGACATCGATTTGAATGAATATAGAAGTTGAATGGAAGCTGGAATCCAACGTTAATTCAACTTTCACTTCTGGCATTGTTTCGATCAACGTTTGAGGCTGCAAAATATTATCTAGCTTCCTTAGAAAATGAAATTACACGTAAATATATTTTTAAAACAGGTTACAAAATTTACAAACACTACAGATTTTAGGAAAAAGAGAATTTGATTTTTGAACAACTAAGCTCCCTTGTTTTCAGATTATTTCCAAGAAACAAGACAGACACCAAATAAATATATTATATCGATCTTTAATATAAACACACACACACACACACACTCATAAACTATTGTAAATTTTAAAAAACCCACAATTGCAACACTTATTAAAATTTAAACCATATCATTATGATATGAAGGTACATACTAGGGGTATGTGGAAAACATTTTCAAAGAGAATGTTGATGATATAGACGGCTCTTGCTACCACACCAAATTCTGAGGTCACAAAATTTTGATTAATAATGACTTTTTCTTCATTTAATGTTCATAAACAAAAATACTTTTCTTTTCTAAACTTAAAATGTAGGAAGAAAGTTTCAATATCATACAATATCTGCACAAAGAGCAGATAACTCCTTTTAAGGACCAGGAAATGATATTTTATCTCCAGTCCATTGATTCGAATAAATCATTATTATGACATAGAAACAAATTAGTTAAGTAGAATGGTAGGGGATATTTAATGCATTGCTGATAAAACAGGCATTGCCTGGTGTTTTACATGGATAGCCTTTTATGAAAGTTGACTCTATACTATGCACAGCCTGAATCATATATGTGTACAACCAATGCTGTCTCACCCATTTGATGAGTGGAACTTTACAACATCAAGAGTTTATGTTGCATTATATGTGGTACACAGTTCTATGTATTTATATAACACTTTTATCATGATTATGTACCAAGTTCTCATTTATACATCAGTCCTTATTCATACATCAATTCTCCTCAGTGCTCCGATCGACGAGGGAAGTCGGAATAATTGGTGTCAGTTTCGGAACTTCCGCTGCTGCTTCGACTTCGATGCTCTGCGTACAAGGCGGGGATGTCCTCTTGGGATGTGGTCAATCCCGGGGGTGGCAGGTTACACCCTCCCATGGCCCCAATGCACCTGTCTCTCTCAAACTCGGCAAGCTTCAGCTGTGAGTTTCTTTGTTCGTGAATTCTGAGTTGGGACTCAAGTCGATTTGATGATCTATCATCTCCCCGACGGGCGCGGCGATGAAGTAAGTGCTCAGTGGGCAAGCGGTACATGGAGTCAAAATCCTGCGATATTTCTGAACTCTCTCTGTTTTTGTCGATCTTGTTTCGTTTCATTTTTTCCTCTTTCTGACTCTCGGCTCGTGTTTTCTCTTTGGATTTCCCCCGTGTTTCTGTGTTCTTGTCATACTCATTCCTGGGTCGATTTTTCTCCACTTTCTGGGGAATTTCTCGAGGCGACTCGGCTCTTTTCTCCTCATTTAGTCGGTCTTTCTGCCTTTGATTAGTGGTTTTTTTATGGCTTCCTAAATTTTTAGAGACTTTATGTGAATTTTCATTGAGTTTCTCTTCTTGTGACAATACAGGGTTAGCATTTAAAAAGTTGGTGGCGTTTTCCGTGTAAAAGCTGGATGATGATGATATTACTGTATCCATCTGGTTGACATTGTCTTTGGTCACGGATATTTTAAGGTCTTTTCTCACTGCACTAGGTTCAGTTTGTCTGATTGGCATTAAATTAATTCCATTGTCCACTTGCCTCTTCTCTTCTCTGGTTTGCAAGGAATTTGTTTGACAGCTATTTTTAGAAGCTGAGCGGTGTCCAGTTTTCTCTTCCTTTGGAGAAAGTTGTTCTTTTTTATTTTCTTCGTCTGGAAGGCTAACAATCACTTGTAAAGTCAGTTCCTTGGGGGAAGGGTATGAATTATCCAGGAAGCTGAGCTTCTCTGACATCTGTATCAGCTGAGTGATATCCGAGTACTTGTTGTCTACCCTGTCTGACAAACTCTCGGATGATGAAGATCTTGACACATTCTCCATGTTTTTGGCCAGGACGTGGTCCGTTGCCATGGCATCTGTAATCTTGTTCATGTCACCTGTCCGCCCGCACGGAATGACGGGTTCCTTCACTTCAGTCCCCAACATCCGGCGCAGCGTCTTAGGCGACAACTCGTCAACCTACCATACAAAAAACCATGGCATGTACATGTAAATCAATATATCAGCATGTAAACCAATATATCAGTATGTAAACCAATATATCAGCATGTAAACCAATATATCAGCATGTAAATCAATTAAATCAATATATCGTATACTTATAGAAAATATACCCTTTTCCGCCCTGTGCGATATAAACAGAAAATTCGCCTACCCGTGTGATATAAACCCTAGGGGTGTGATATAAGATTTATATCACACCCCTCTCCGGCAATCTTCGGATGTTATATCACACCCCTTTCCGTGAATCATCGGCTATTATGATGTAGAGTTCGGTATGCGTCGTTCAACTCTGGTATGATCTCCGAGTATGACGTCAAATAGTTACGTCGACGTCAACTTGGAATACAAACAGCTGGCGCAAAAAATCCGGGAAGTTTATTAGAGATGGAATATATAGACACGGAGCGATTTGTTAACAATAATCATTCAACACATGATGTTTGGTTTTATTTCTTTAATATTTTCTATAAGTATATGATATAAAAATCATAACATGGCAATTTTTATATCGCATCCAATATTAGCCCTCGGTCGCTGTATATCAGCCCTCGAGCCTGACGGCTCTCGGGCTGATATACAGCGACCTCGGGCTAATATAGGATGCGTTATAAAAATTGCCATGTAATAATCTATATATATCAGCATGTAAACCAACATATCAGCATGTAAACCAATATATCAGCATGTAAACCAATATATCAGCATGTAAACCAAAATATCAGCATGTAAACTAAAATATCAGCATGTAAACCAATATATCAGCATGTAAACCAATATATCAGTATGTAAACCAATATATCAGCATGTAAACCAATATATCAGCATGTAAATCAATTAAATCAATATATCAGCATGTAAACCAACATATCAGCATGTAAACCAATATATCAGCATGTAAACCAATATATCAGCATGTAAACCAAAATATCAGCAATTCTATAAACTCTGTTACAGTACTGTACACGTGTGTATTTTTAACTGGGCTGCTAAAAAAACCATATATTGTTTTGTCTAACCTTAAATGTTATCTTCGAAAGGTGGGTTCCTTCTAGAGTGATGTTATGACTGATAAACTTTCTGTATATGTGTGTATGCTCATTGTGTAGTTTAACTTATAATGTAAAGCGCTTTAGAGTAATTTTATTATATTTAGCGCTATATAAATGTTATAATAATAATAATAATAATAATAATAATATACATGTACTGTATTTAAAATATGTAATTATCATTACTGATTAAGCACATAACTATTGTATAGAACCAAGTAAAAAATATTTCATTAGTTGCGGAACAATTTGTAAGGGACCCATTTAAATCATTAGAAACTCCAATTTTAAGGGGAAAAATGGGAAATGTACCTAAGAAATATTCAATTTTGTCATAATCATATTTTATGAGTTTGAGTAGCTTTTCCTCTCTGAAAATTCTGTGCCATAGAAAATAAGTTTTGTTGTTTATTTCAGTGTGTTACTCATGTTACTCCATGATTAACTACAAATGAAGTTTAATAATTTTTTTTTCCTCAATAAATCTGTAATTGGGATATGGCATGAAATGTTCAAATTCAACAGAATAAAAAATAAGCCTTGTTGGGACAAGGGCGAGATTTGCATAATTATACACAATGACATATAAGTAAATCATCTTTATTATATACCCATCAATTTTCCTTTCTTGATTACGTTAATTTTACAGAGAGTGATCCGATTTTCCGGATCATCACATTGTGGTTTTCCGAATCTATATCACCACTCTCTGAAACTGATGACAAAGTACACAATGAAAAACGTCTGTATTTCACTCGTTTTAAAAGAATTTGTTTAAAGATGGTTTAGTTCAAGAGGTAAACAATGCACAATTAATTCAACAAAGACAGTTTTGTCATTTTAACCTTTTAATGGAAGGTTATATAATAAATTTATCATTATAATAGTAATTTCATCCAAAGAGTCGGATCACATCTTGCTTATATAGCAGGCGTGGATCATCAGATCAAACTCATTGCGATATGATGAACTTGATATGATCCGACCCTTTGGACTAAGTTACTGTTATGATAATAAATATATGTATATATTTTTTAATCGGAAAAAAAAATGGAGAAATAAGGAATAACTGTCTGGTTTTGGGAGTTATTGTTAGTCATAAATCCACTAAAATATACATGGGTCGTATGATAAAGAGTTGTTAAAAAAAAAATCAGATTGATCCATTTTACTGGGACTGACCTCATTTTCTACATGGAATGATCTAAGTGCAATAGGTTCATCATCAGGACACCTGTACTCAGCCAGAAAGGTGTGATCCAGGGCATCCTCCGCGGAGATCCGTCTGTCCGGATTAAACAGGAGCAGGCTCCCCAACAGATCGAGAGCTAAAAATAGAACACTGGTAATCAAAGCACAAAATAGAAAACCGGTTATATAGTGATCCTACAAGTCTGTGCTATGCTTACAGAGAGCTTTATAAGGATACTTTACTGACCAATGACACACAACCTAAAATTTATGCTCAATTAAACTGATGGTGTACAATCTTTAATTCAAAAATTAGCTGGATATCTAAAATAATTCTTATTCACAAATAAATTCCTGTAAATAAAGCTCACCATCCTCAGACAGGTCCTTGAACTTTGACTTTAGAGCTGTTTTGGGTGACCTTGACCTGATTCTGAGGACACTAATGGGTAACACCTGGGTCAGCTTGTTCCACTCATTGTCGTTGAGGTAAGTCACGTCCAGGATTCTGCCGATCTGGTCCATCTCGTTACCCCCCGAGAACAGAGGTTTACCCGTCAACATCTCGGCAAATATACAACCTACGCTCCACATGTCTATGGCCTTGGTGTAGTCTCTAGGGGAGATAATCAGCTCTGGTGAGCGATACCAGCAAGTCCCTACACCATCTGTTAGATAGCCCTGTGGAAAAAAAGAAATACTCAGTGAAATTATAGCAACATCATTAAATTCAACACCAAGTTAATTTCGTGTAAATTTCATATTCATCTAGATACAATGACAGTAATGTTAATTGACTGTTAATACATACTCAGATCATAGATTCTATAACTTAACATTTTGTTACATTTTCTCATGGAAACTTAGAAACATTAAGTGACATTAATTTTGTTTGGGCCTGTATACAGTCAGTGTCAGACAGGCACTACAGACTTAAAAAGAATTCTTTTAAAAACACTATTGCAAAGACAGCAATATGTAGAATATGTAGGTATATATAAAAAAATAGAAGTTATACTTTATGTGAGTATTCCATATCAACAATTCTGGCCAGTCCAAAGTCGCCAATCTTTAAAGACAGATCTTCGATATTAATCAGTAGATTGGAAGGTTTAAGGTCCCGGTGGACAACATTAGCTGAGTGGATGTATTTAAGTCCTCGGATCAGCTGGTACAGGAACAGACGCACATGTTCCTCAGTGAGCACCTGGGCCTGAATCAGCTGCTGTAGGTCTGTGTCCAGTAATTCCTGGACCAGATACAAGGAAGTGAGTTCATTCAGAGGGATATTACTGGAATGTCCTGCTATCTGGTATCCATTTGGACCAAGAATCTCATAAACAGTTACAACATTTTCATGCTTGAGTCTCCGCATTATTTTGATTTCGCGTAGAGCGTATTTGCAGCTCTTTTTGTCGTGGAAGGCAAGTTTTTTAATGGCTACGGCTTTATCACAGTCACTGTCAATTGCAGAAAACACAACTCCGCTGCCACCAAACCCTAGTGGCTTGAGGTCCACAAATCGTGGATCCACCAGGAAGCCGGCAGTGTCATTGTTTGAGCTAAAAGACGATGGATTTCTTGCCATCTTGATGATCTTCACACTTCAAATCTGAATTAAAATACAATAGGTGCATTAAATCTGAACTACAACACTGTTTGTTTTTAGAGAACTTTTGTTCAAATATTAAAAAGGTTAATGCTTTGTTAAGAATATTACAACATAAGTCAAGTAAGTCAGAAACAATGAAAAATGTAAAAAGCTTTAAAGATGTTGACAAAACCATCAAAACCATGTTCCACCCACAACAATACCCTACCCTGATATAAAGACACAGATATAAAAGGCACAGGAGATTAAAACACATATTTACCAATGCATATTAAATATATAACACCATCTTGACTTTCTTTTTAAAGTTATTCTTTCAGTCATCATCAGTTACTGTTTTTTGTCAACAGAAAAGGGAACAACGGTGCTGGACAGATCGTGTCACAAATGATTCGCTCATAATAATGAAACATTTGAAATTAATGAGAATACGGGCTTTCAAACCTTTAAATTGAAAAAAAAATCAGCTATATAATTTTTTATGTCATCGTCTCATTTATAGGGGAAAAAATGGTGTTGCAAAGTCTAGGCAAAGATAAACAAGAGTTTGAGACAACCCCTAAAAGATGAAACGTTTATAAAACTAAGATTTAAGATTTGGTAACCCTCGGCAGGTATGCTTTATAAAATAGATATTGGTTATGATCTGTCCGAGATGTGCCGAAAGCTCTTCCTGGTGACGTCATTATTCTAGGTGGAATACGGTATAGTAAAGATGGCCAGCGCTGTTCAACAGAACGTGGAAACTTGGAAAGCCAAGCTAGACAAAGTGTTGCACGAGAAAAATGGATTCACAGATCTTCTTGAAAAGGTGGAGCAGAAGACTGGCGTGCGCAGACTTTACCTTGCGATCGGTAATGTTAATTAATTTGCTTTTTTGTCTCTCGGTGACGTGATCAGTGTTCAGTTGAACAGCTGGCCTGTAAATTTCAACATCTGTTCCTTATCACAATTTTCTGAATCATTAATGTTTAATAGACTATTTTAATGAATTTAGACAATATTAAACTGTTAAAGTGACAAACGTGAGTTGGAAAACTTTAAAAAATGTGTTCTTCGGGTTTGTCCTGGGAATGAATGAAATCCTTTTATAGATCACGAGATGACACCGTGACAACGCCTCACCACGTTGTTTAAGCCGGTGTTTTATATTTCTCTCTTTTTTTTCATAAGTAGGTTTGATACATCATACTTGTATTACCATGCATACAATTTAGAAATGGGTTTCAAAAAGAGAATAATTGAACTGTTGAAGTACATGTGTACAAGAATATGGGATATAAGTTTGAAATGCAAAAAATGAAAATTTTTGATTTGATAATTTTTATATGAATCTGTATTAATGTATATCAAATGCTACAACTTTTAGTTTATAGGAAGTTTTCCTTTTAGCCTACTTGTAAGATTGACCCCATAGAAGTTTTGGATATACTGAGGGATCAATCTCGGATCCATAATAGTACTAGCTGTTACAGAAAAAGTTGTTACATTTCATCTATTCTAATGCGGATTTATCATATTTTGAGCAAAATAAAATTTTCCATTTTTTGCACTTCAAATCTTAGTTATAAGACTATATCCCATTTGGGATATTAGATCCCAAACGGGCTATTATATCTCATTTGGGCGATTGGTCCCAACCTGTGTAATGTTTGATAGTTTCAGATTAATGCAAGCAGTGACAAATTTCCATATCTTGTTGTTTTGGCATTCTGGATGAATGATTGAAAAATGTATTACTATCATGGAATATCGTGATTTTTTTTCTACATTGGTTTTTTGAAAGATTGATTTGGCATTTATCACCACAAGCACCATTTTCCAAAAACTGTATTAAAATATAATAATGAAAAAACAAATGAACAGAGTTTAATTAAATTCTGTGAATCAGAGGTCCGTATAAGCTAAAGAAAGACCAGCAAGATGATTAGTTCAGGGTTATAACTGTCACCCTTTGAATCCGGACTCGATCAAACCTTACAACACAAAACAGGCTGTGTTCGTGTAACGTCTAATGTTAATTAATGAAGCATCCTGTAGCTCTATATACAGACAATAAGGAGAAAACAAGCCTTATATACGATATATGAAGCTTTTAAATTAATTCAACCAGCATTCTTGCTTGCTGCGACTTTGTCTTATGATTTTTAAGTTAAAATTGTTAATAACATTTTGATTGTTTGTTTTTTAGGACTGTTTGCAGTAGTGGTCCTGTATTTGATGGTGGGATATGGAGCTCAGTTCCTGTGTAACTTCATAGGCTTTATCTATCCAGCATACACATCGTAAGTAAATGATGAACAGACTGTCAGACTAGTTTGTCTACAGATCAATATATCATGCATACCATGCAGTAAACTGTATAGGATCCCTCGTTGAAATCTATGGCCCATGAGATTACTTGTAAGCTGTATTCAACTTGTAGGGTAGTTGTATGAAATTCACAGCTGAAGAAATTTTAAGAATAACACCCCTTTGACAAGAATGTATAATGTGGAAGTTTTATGTCCACGAGCAAAAATTGAACATATTTACAGCTGAGTGGACTAAAATAACGAAGTGTCATGGCAGGCATAATATAATAAGCTCTATCAGAGGTCATCACAAGGACAGTGACCTTGGGGTCAGGGGGCAAATCTGCATCACACAGGATTTCATTTATCCTGGAGTCCATTCATACATGTATGTCCTGCTTACATAGATCCTAGTATCACAGTGTAAGAATTATAATAATTTGTAGCACACCTTGATACTTAGTATTACTGTATTTGAACTGTTTTTACGGGTTTCAGTCATAATACTAGATATAAAATTCATATTCAATGAATTGATGAATGATAAAAAACACAAAGCACACATCAAGTAAATCACAAATTTCTTTGAATGGATAAACAGCCGTTGAGTTGGACAGTGTACCTGGATGTTCTCTCTGTGACATACACTAACGTCAGACAATGTTTACAGATTTAAGGCTGTAGAATCCACCAACAAGGATGACGACACGGTGTGGCTGATCTACTGGGTCGTCTACAGCTTTTTCGCTCTCCTAGAATTCTTTACTGACATCTTCTTATTCTGGATTCCCTTCTACTGGCTTTTGAAGGTAAGTGTGCAGGGATTGGCTGGTTACACTACATCCACAGAGCCAATCACGGCTCATGAACCTTTCAATCTATGGCTTGACAGTCTGATTTCAGACTGTGACAAAATGTCACTGATCTCTGAAAACATTGTGCATTAAGCCACAGTGGAATTATAACTGATGTAGAACCCTGATTTTTCTCCTTGTGTATTAGTATGGCCTGTTTGTTTAGGACATTTTGTTTTCCATCCATTACTTGATGGTCTCTCTGTTTTCAGTGTATCTTCCTCCATTACTTGATGGTCTCTCTGTTTTCAGTGTATCTTCCTGGTCTGGTGTATGGCTCCTACATCCTACAATGGCTCCCAGATTATCTACTACCGATTTATTCGGCCGTTCATCCTCCGCTACGAGAAGAAAATCGACAGTGCCATGGATCGGGCCAGCGAGGCCGCTAAAGAAGGTAAGGGAGGCGACTGAGTCGGGGCTGAATGTACTTCGCCCTGTGCATATGATTTCATTATTCCTTAGTTTGTGAGACACCTTATTCACTGTGCATCTAAATGTCTTATTACGTAATCGCTGCATACCAATAAAAGTCCCAAATCAGATATTATAAAATAAGATTTAGTATTTTCTCTGCTTTAGCATTTTTTACATAATAATTTTTAAGTTCCATGATTTGTGAAATTCATCATAAAGAATTCCCCTCTCTTTATGGTGTTTGCAAATATAAGAAACTGAAATCAATGTACTAAATATTATTGGTGCATTGTTTGGTCAAATCTTTATTTAGTAAAAAAGAAGATGAAGTAAGGCAGGTATAACTTTACTCAGTCCCCATACTGCTAAACAGACCACTGTGTGTTAATGCACTTTGTAGTTATAATCAGCAGAGTTGTCGGAAACTGTTGGTTCCAAAGGCTGGTAAATAAAAAGCTTAATAGAAAACATTAGTAATACTGGCCTATTTAATATTTTTGGCACAATGTGTTCTTTTCAGGATATTTTATTTTCTGTAACAACTAGTGTTAAAAATTGTGCTCTGTCAATTTTCCTTTGGACTGATTAGCACTACCAGTCTACCAGCTGATAAACCTTTATAAGTAGCTTTCAATAAAGTTTTTAAAAAAAACCCACATTGTCCACTAGCTCTGGGGACAATTATAACAGAGATCTTGGATGCAAATATCTCTTCTCACAGATTAGAAAGGAACTTGCAAACATGCAATTTTATTTATCTGATGAGAAAAAAGAAATTTCACTAGAGAACAGTTAACATTATAGTTTATTGTTTCAAAGAAAGTTTTTCAGTTTGACAAGATCATTGTAATTGTCAGACCAAATGTGCGACGCTCCTCAATTTTCGACAACTCTGAATCCTGGTGTTATTTGTGTGGATTCTTTATGAACATATAAACAAGAAGTCTCACATGCCAGCTTTGCTCTAAACTCGTTCACTAAGTTGGTTCACAGTCTGTGTTGATCGCTAGGCTCTGTTTAATGTGAGTGTTTTCTGTGCTTATTAAGTGTTTGGCCTAGCCTTCAGAGCCACACAGAACGGTGAGTTACACAACGCCATGATTGCTTCATCCATCTCACACCCAGCATCCAACGGCTTGATGATCTCGCAAAAAATATATCTAATAAATAATGTAACGTATTCTAGGAGACTGTTCGTGGCATTATTTCAAATATCAATACTGGATACTATTACGCCTTTTGCAAAATTTTCATAAAAATAAAATATACAGACATGATTTTGCACTCATGGGCATAGATAATACATTTCTGTACAGTTATTGCTGTGCTATTTATCCGAGTATGATCAAGCGCTGGATTCTCAGTTCCTGCCAGTATGTTCTTTTGTGTTGTTATTTTCACAGCTTTCGTTTGCATGCTTGTTTTGTGTTTTGACCAGTAGTCACCTTCAATATGTTTTTCCCATATAACTATTTCAAAATTTGGGGAATAAAGGATACTAGGAACTATTTACAGAAAGGTTTTTTCCTGTTGGAGTAAAGCATTGCCTAGTTTTAAGTTCTTGACTTTTAAATCGCACACTATTTTTTGGCAGCATTTACCGGTAACTATCTTTCATCATCATGCAAGTAGCACTACTGTAGATTCCTAAATAAATGTGAGAAAAAAATTTCCTTGTAAAATCGCGACAAGCACATCTCGCAGATTTTGAAATCTCACTTTTATTTTTTAAACAGGTGTAAACTAATGGAACTATGATAAAAATTTGGCAATCACAATTTTATACTCTCGCGATTTGATGCAAAATGGTTGAATCGCTGAATAAATTACTCGCAAAAAATACGGAATCTACAGTATATGTTGGCCACTTACTCAATAGATGGAAAGATAATTTATTTGTCATAAAAAATTTAAACATGTAACGGTATATAGTTAAATGCAAATAATGTACTAAATTATTCGAATATTATATATATGTCTGATAAAATTATATAGTCCAACCCATGGAAACTCATTCTGAAATGTTTGGAATAATCTGTATTCATACTCAAGCATTAAAAAAGTGAATACATGTAATAAGAAATCATTTAACTGTCAAGTGTAAATTAGGGTTGAAAGCATTACAAAAATTTTTGAAAGCATTACAAAAAGTTTGTCAATTTATTTAATTCTAAAGTCTTGTTTTTATTTGTTTACAGCTGGAGAGGTAGCCAAGGACCTGGCCAGTGATGCGGCAGCTGATGCAATGAAGAAACAGTATTTAGATAACTCCGCCAAGACCGATTAAAAAATCGCGTCCACCTAACCTCATGACTTTAGTTTGACTTTATCCTAACTCCACCCTTGTACCATCTGCCTCTTTCTCTGACAGCTTAATTCTACCCGTTTAAATATTCTGTTGATTTTTTGTTTGACATTCTGTGCAATACATCAGAAAGATTTTGAGAATTGCACTCTACGAAGCTTTGTTATGGTGTGATTTGATTACAAACCTATGTGTTCAAACTTGATTGATCGAGTACTGCTAGGAATCTCTCTTTGTTAAACATAATTTACTCCCAGGGTATCCAACAACAGTCCTTGTGAACAGTTTTAATTCCTGACAGAGACTTAATTTGTTGCTCAATTCTGATTGTATAGTGGGTTTATAGTGGTATTTTTCTTCACATATCCAAAATAATTCTTTGCACTAACCGTTACATATCCGTTTGCGAGACTACTAGTACATGGATTATCTTTATTTCTACACATGTACTGTGATCCAATAGTCATACTAACAGTAGAGCTCTCTCCTCACTACATCACTCCTCTATATATCCGTCTAGTCTACAGTTTTGTTTTCAATCAAATATTTTGATGTTGTACATTTGTTATTAGTACTCTAAGCATTAGAAGTGGAATTATGATCGGCAGACTTCACATAATACTTTAGTTACAGCTCTCCTTACCCGCGGGCTCTACATTTACCATGTTAATAGTCATTTTCTATTGTACAGATTTTTATCCCTTTTTGATGAAAATATGATTCTAACTTTGTTTAATATTAAATATTTATGAATAATATTGTGAGATTTTGTATAATTTAAAAATTTTTAAAATATTTGCATGCAGTGATTTGTACATCAAACTGTATATAGAACCTATTTATTGCCGTTTGAGCTCTGAACCTTGAAAATTATTTACCTCAACATTCCCTATTTATTATCACTTCTGATGAACTTTGGAAGAACTATGATGTTTTAAATTCACTAGAATGGCTAGAATTGATAACAACTGGAGTTGCCTGATATTTTTGGCATATTCTTTACCAATACAGGTGTGTTCAAAAGTCTACTGAAGTGTCACATTTGATTCAGAAAGTTTACAGAGGATATCAATCGACCACCCAATGTCCATTACTGTTGTATAAATATATCAACTAGTTTAATAAATTCTCTAGAAAACATGTGATTTTGTCTTTAATCAACGAGTCTTTATTTTTATCACTGAATAACAAGAGGCTAAAATTACTGGACAGCATGTCAGTTGAGCTAGGAAGTTGATGATACTAATCTGGTTTATATATTTAAATAATTTAATTTTGGTTGCAACGTGTTTTCTGATTGGCTAAAAAAATTATTTTATATCGTATAAAGAATGTTGTCTACGTCATAGTAAGACTAACGTCATGTTTGAATTTTGTACAATTTGATGTCATTTTAAGAGTCAAATGACCGTTTTTAACTACAGTTAATAGCAAAAAATTAAATTATAAGCAATGAATTCAAATAGTTATTAGTTTTAAACGATATAAAATGGTTTGGAACAGTTTACACTTTTTTATAAACCACTTCGCAGTTTATAAAGCGTAAACTGCCCCAAACCATTTTATATCGTATAAAACTTATAAATATTGAATTCATTCCTTAACTAAATTATTAAGCCAGAAAAAGTTACTGATACAAGGACACTGGCTTCTGGCTGGAAGATGTTAATCCAAATGACCCTGGTTTTAGCAAAGGTCATTGGGACAAAAGGGACATGTACTGAAATGTGCTCGGACCTTAACCTTGACCTAGTTAAAGGTCAATTTAAATCCTTTACCCTTTAGCATTCTTTTGATCATCTAAGCTAGAGTGGGCTGAGAGGAGAGTGCTACAGACAATTGAACAACAGATCATTTGCAGGCCTTGATAATATTTTCAAGGCAGCATTTAAAGTAAGGATTAGATATTTAGATTGTATGCATGTATAGAAAACAACTAGGGACTTCCTGGTATTCCTTGTTGACACACAGCATCCTTGTTGGGTTGCAATAGGAAGTGAATCTTGTTTAAATTGAGTTTTTAAGAGTACACAAAAATTAAAAGGGGGGGGGGGGGGATTGTCTACTGAGCGTTTATTGACCATGTAGGAAGCGCCTTATTAATAAAATCCTCTAAAATTTAACGCTTCTACAATTAGCTTAAAATCTGTTACAAGAAGTAAAATTTTGCATTAACCGGTAATCATTTCAATGAATAGCTTATAAATTAAAGATTTCTGTTGCACTTTCAAGTACATAACATTTATCAATTGTTTCTACATTGTTAAAATGTGATGCATTCATACATATAAGAGTGTATGTGCAGGATATAAAGTGGTTGCTGATGATAAAGTTGGCAATCTGCCAGACCTACAGCAAGGTCATTACATGTATGACTTCATTGTCCCTTTACAACAACACAGCTGATGGTTTTTCTCAAATTTATTTTACAAGGGTAACGTCCCTTTAATAATAAATAACATTCATACACACCTCCTTGCTTGCATACAAATGTGCAGAGAAAAATAACATCATGTTGAGCCAAGAGCTCAGACAATTAATGCAGACTGATTGATGGATTGATTGAAATACTTTGCTAATTCAGAACAGTTTGGATATGAAATCTAATAAAATGTTTACTGCTATTGACACAATGCCAGTACAAACCTGTTTTTAATTGCTATATAACTCTAAATTCTGTGAACAGTACATGTAATAGTAACTCCTTTAACAGACGACCACAACCACATCATACAGTATTTCCTCTTCTGATCTGTAATATAGGCTGTCCAAAATTAATTCTATGTTTAACGTTACCCCCACATGTAGGTTTAAAAAAAATTGTTTAAAAAAATAACTAAAAATCGATCCCTATTTAAAATTTTATCTTTTACAGATTGATTTAACTTTTTGCAACTAAAAAAATACAAAATGTTATGGGCACATAATGGATTACTTATTGAATATTAAATGGAATTGTCTTTGTACCTGACAGGAAAAGTCAGTATACATGTAGCTTGAATACTCACAGTATTTGTATTTAAATGTAAATGAATGAAAATGACTTGTTTGAAAATTTTATTTGTTTTTATTTCATCAACCCCCCCTAGTTGGTTTGGTATTTTGAAGGTGACGCTAAATGTAGAATTAACTTAGGGCAGCCTCATATGTGTTATGTAAGAAAAAAAATGCCTATAAGCTTAGTCTTTCTGACTGAAACTTCTGCAATATATATACATGCACATCATGCAGGAAGCATTTGCTGTAATGGAGCAGTGCCTGAGAAATTAACAAACAGTAGTTCTTTTTCTTAATTCATATAATAATCAAAGGTTACAAAATAGTTACCCTTAACTAAAAATCTCATTTTTTCTACTTAATAATTTACAAATATTCTGTCATATAAAACATAACTCCAATTGATATCTACGTATTTTACATGTAATGTATATTTTGTTACATGTAATGACTGAAATTTATACATATAATAATTGTATTTTCATGTAAAACACTTTTGTGTAATTACAAGGACTTTCTTTGTGAAATTCTTTGTGAAATGAAACTCTGAATTTTTTATCATGCATACCTAATTATACATGTATATAACTCCTCTGAAACTACATGTTTTTTATGAATTTTATGTAACTAGATGTAATTATGTGAAACAACATGTAATTATGTGTAATTACATTTAACTCCTGAGTAAGTACATTTATTTCTTTATGTTATCATGTGAACTAATACTAATTCTGTGTAACTACATGTATTTTTCACAACACTGTGAATTGAAATAGTGTACATGTAATTTGTTGAACATTGTAGAATGTGAAAGTCTGCAGCAATTTTCTTTAAGAGTTACCTCTCTTCACATAAACAATTGGCTTCTGTTGATTCCAGCTAACACCATTACATACACACACTTACATTACATTCAAAAATCAAAATCCCACAAAATTCATTCTTACACACCTCATTAACCCTAGTAATTAATTAATGTAATTAAAGCAACAACTATTTTCATGGTTGCTGATCAAACATCTCTATACATACGGTAAATATTATATTAATTTTGTTGGCACAAGATATTTTAACAGTTGTTGTAATGAGGACGCCCAGTCTTTGCTGTATAGGACAGTTTATGGTGGGGCCCTGGTGAGAGAGACCATGGCTAGAATACTACATGTAGAACAGGTCAGACTGGAAAACAAAAAGGTCCCATTTAATAAATAGCATCTGCTGCACCATGCTGCACCACAGCAACAGACGTTGAAGGTGGGAACCAAACAATATTGACATTCTAAGCATGAAAGACATGGTTTCCAAATCTGGCTGACATAAATTGTTGATACTGATAAAGTTGAGATGCATGTTATGCATGGCACTAAGTAAAAAGTCAGATTTCCAATTCACTTTTCCTTTCCTTCAAATCTCTTGACACAATAACAAATGTGTCCTGAGAAAAACACCACATGCATTGAGCCTGCTTCCAAACGTGGCCCATTGTTTACAATCACAGCTTCTATCAAGGTCTTTCCTAACAGAAAGTCTACCTCTGACATGGCTGCTTCCGAAAGCTTTGATCCTCCAGAATCTGTGACCATGCAAGAACTAGGGCTCTTAAGGTAACTCCATCCCTGAACATTTAACGCACAGTATCTCACCATCTCCATCCTGAGAATTCAAACACAGATTTTCCCAAATTCCACGGCTAGTGAAATCCTTCTGCGTGATTGCATAATGACACTATGTCTGGGAAAGCACTAACTTTTCTCCAACTCCTCCAGACATTTCTTCATGTAGCCCTGCATATCGGACATGTCTGTCACAGCACTGTACACCATTTCATGGAAAATTAACGGCCATTGTTTCAGAAACTCATTCCGCTTTTTGTCTGTGAAAACTGTTTCTTTTGTTATTTCACTAATGTAGGTCTTCGCAAATTGTCTCTTGTTTGAAGAATCCTGCAAACAGAAATCATAATAAATTTGCGGACCTAAAAATATCAAAATAATAATTAATAAAAATACATATAACAAACAAGCTGAAGTAGTTAATTTTTGTCCAATAAATAATTTCAATTGGTGCTTTGCGACTGGTCCAGAGATTCTTTCGTGTACACCTCAATTATATTAACATTAATTTAGACTTCCTTATTTGGGGTTGCCATAATCCTTCGTTAACTAACTTACGATAAATTAACACAGTCAGCAATGCCATATATTCTCTTTGTAACAAGTTGTGCAAGGGAATAATAAGGATAACACAAAAACAGGCATTATTTGTCACCTGACCCTGCTATCAACATACCTGTGACTTTGAGGCTACTGATTCCTTGGTTTGGTAGGTGAGCCCCGATCGCCCCACAAACTCGCCCTGAGATTTGTCCAGTTTTCCCTCCAGAATTTTCTTGGACTTGTCCTCGCTCATTGCCAGCAGCTGCTTCCTCCTGTATAACAGCAAAAAATGTCATGATTAGAAAAAAAGTCATAACTAAATCTTACTATTGAAAAAATATCATACAAGTACCAAATAGAGTAAAAGTCACACATCTCAACTAACTGCTTTTTGGGGTCTCAGTTCAAAAGTGAATGTAATCTTTGATATTTTCCTTTAGTATAATTTTTTAATTCAATAAATTATTCATGAATCAAATTTAAAATAAGAGTATTATTGTTAAAACATTTTTCTCACTAATTTTATTTTGTACTGAAAAAGCACCCTGCAAAAACTCCAGTGAAACTATGCTGTTAGCTTAAAGAAATCAAGGTACCTGCATTACTCAAGGTACCTGCATTACTCAAGAACATTTTCTGTGACAACATCCCAATTTTCATAATTTTTCTGGTTGCACAGAGACACCGAAATTTTATGGAAACAACTGATGTTTCACCAAAACATTCACTTTTATGGCAATTTAATAAAAACTCACTGAAACCCAATTGAAGGCAGTAGTCAATTTTCATGAGAGAGAGAGAGAGAGAGAGAGAGAGAGAGAGAGAGAGAGAGAGAGAGAGAGAGAGAGAATGCATATAGTGTATAATCATATTCATCTTGATTGCAAACTAATTAATTCCAAATAATATTGAATTGAAAAATATGACAAAACAAACACAGAGAGCAACCTGAAGGATGTGCATGGAGAATTTCAACAAAGGGTACTTAGTAGGCAACCCCTGGTGATGGATCTTAATATTGTATACAGGGAAATATTCGCCCCTGTTTTATTTCCGCCCCTTTCGCCCTAATTGTCAGCGGGCAAATTTAAGACTGGGCGAATTCCTATGTCTCAAACTATCTTTCTTTTTTATAACTTTGTTGAGGCGAATTCAAGAAGGGGTGAAATCGTTTGCAAGTAAAAAGGGCGAAAATAACACGGGGCGAAAATAACCATGTATACAGTATTCAAAGTCAGGAAATGCCTATAAATACAACTGATCTTGAAAGACATAAGAGGAAACAACTCAGCTTATTACTTATCATAGCAAGAGTCTACAAGGGAGATAACTAGGCTTGGGAACCAGTCATGTGATCTAAGGAGAAGAGGTTAACCTTAAGGTCAACCTCCTCAAATTTATATAACTTTTTCCAGGAATTTGTTATTGATTTACTGCTTCTTTGACCAGCTTTCTTGCAAAAGATTAGGGTACCTTACCAGGTATTTGTGCTAGATATAGGGTGCAAAACACAGTTTTATATGTAACGTTATAAGGACGTTTTTAGATTAGGGACAAGCAAAAATGACCCCTTTAAAAAATAAATTGTAAAAACGTGTTACATTAATATCTATATATCAATGGAAAGATAAAATTGTGAATTTTGTAAATATTTAAGAATAATGCATATGTAACTTAATGCTAGAATTTTTTTGGCACTCAAAACATGAGGAAAATAGACAAAAGATTGCGTCTAAATGCAGTACACCCATGCATTTTAGGCTCCCCGTAGAAGCAGAATGGAAATAAATCAGCTATTTTAATTTCTGTGCATTTTCAAGAGCAAGTCCTAAGGCATCGTTTTATAGTATTTTCAGGGTACATTCGCCAGCTTTTAAAAGAGCTATATTAACCACTAAAAAATTCATGAAATTCTGCACGCGTAAAATCCGGATGTTTTTGGAGTTACCTCCCTTTGTTTTAGAGTCTCGTAAAATTAATTTTTAAAATTTTTCTACACACTTTTTGCATGTATTCGAAAGATAAACCTCTATATTATGCAATTAAGAATTTTAAAAATTCATTTTCATGTATACCGTATAAAAATAGCAGGAAAATCCCTACCCATCATGCTTTTTCCCAGAGAAAAACCCCCTGGATTTTATACGAAACTGTGTTTAGCTACCTTAAAGGAAAAAAAGTATTTTTGTATGCCACTTTTTCATGCTTTGATGCAAAGAGGAGAATATTACAAACATTTTGGTGTACACAAAGTTGAATTTGGTGAAAAAATGGCCGAGAAATTGTCATTTAGGTAGGATGTGTCAAATACAAAGATAGACCTTTCGAACACGACTGTGCAGTTCAAAATTCAAAACCGACTTTCCACTTACTAATTCTACTTTATTTAATGAATTGAACATAAACAATGGTACTGTGCATTTGATACTGATGACTCACAAATCAACACCCCCCCCCCCCCCCCCCCCCGGTCAAATACAATTTCGGATACTTCACACAATTGTCTATTTGAATTATGCACACGTGTAATAATTTCATATGAAATTTGCTGAATTAATAGAGCGGCTCAAAATGCCATAACCGGATACTCATTTTAACACATAATTAAATACAAATACACATAAAATTGGTGTATCATATTCTCTCTATTCTATCAATGAAACTAAACGCTATGAACTCATGATCGGAGCGTCTTTGTTGACATGACGTCACACTTAAAAATGTCACAATGCTAATGCATCACAATGTAAAACAACACGTCACAATACACAACCATATACCCAACGTCATAAAGTGAGAAATGAAACATGCACAAAGCATGTAATGCATTTATTAAATGCTGGAGGGTCAAAATAAAACTTTACTTACAAAACAAAAATGCAAACGCAGCAATTTTGTAAGATAAAGACAGATCAACGTTATAGAATGTGTGCCCTTAAGGGTGCAAAACACAGTTTTATATGTAACGTTATAAGGACGTTTTTAGATTAGGGACAAGCAAAAATGACCCCTTTAAAAAATAAATTGTAAAAACGTGTTACATTAATATCTATATATCAATGGAAAGATAAAATTGTGAATTTTGTAAATATTTAAGAATAATGCATATGTAACTTAATGCTAGAATTTTTTTGGCACTCAAAACATGAGGAAAATAGACAAAAGATTGCGTCTAAATGCAGTACACCCATGCATTTTAGGCTCCCCGTAGAAGCAGAATGGAAATAAATCAGCTATTTTAATTTCTGTGCATTTTCAAGAGCAAGTCCTAAGGCATCGTTTTATAGTATTTTCAGGGTACATTCGCCAGCTTTTAAAAGAGCTATATTAACCACTAAAAAATTCATGAAATTCTGCACGCGTAAAATCCGGATGTTTTTGGAGTTACCTCCCTTTGTTTTAGAGTCTCGTAAAATTAATTTTTAAAATTTTTCTACACACTTTTTGCATGTATTCGAAAGATAAACCTCTATATTATGCAATTAAGAATTTTAAAAATTCATTTTCATGTATACCGTATAAAAATAGCAGGAAAATCCCTACCCATCATGCTTTTTCCCAGAGAAAAACCCCCTGGATTTTATACGAAACTGTGTTTAGCTACCATAATCTTATTGAAATTACAAATTCATCTCCAATCTAAGAAGAGCACAGAGAGGGGCATAATTAAATATGATTTTTAAAACCAATTTCAGTTAAAATCAGGATTATTTTTATTGGAACTCTTTATTACGAGGAGATACAAAAAATATGCTCGATGAACGTGTCATCTGAACTTAAAGTGTATTTTTTTACCTTGGATAATGTAATTGTTTTGAAATGTGAAATGAAAATAAGCATTCATCATTGTGAACATTTTAAAATTGTCCAATCATCAAGTCCTCTGTCACCTAGCTGACAACAAGACAATGAGAAAGGAATGTTTGTAATCAAAGACGACCCTAAGCTGTGAGCCTCACCCACGACCAGGGTGACAAACGGGTACAATTGATCCAAGTCTTCCTATCACACAGATTATCTAGTGCTTTAACACAAACATTCTCTACAATGCTTTTATGTTAAACCTAAATAATTAGAAATGGGTTTTCTGATCATTAGCTATTCAGGTCAGAACATCAGTCTATGTGTATTTTAAGAGCAGAAAAGTAATGAATTCTTGAATTAAAGAATACAATATTAATTCTAGAAATAACACGTCAATAAAACTGGTAAAACTCTTGTTTTTAAATATCCTACTACATTTCATCACGACTAAACTCTTGCACATTTTCAATAAAATTGTTTTAAATTGTGTTTCATGGATTTGCAAATTAAATTGATGATGTTAAGATAAAGCATTAATTGTTATATACACACAGGCCTGCCTATTTATTTCTCCAGAATCACTATCTGATGTACACCACACAGACTTGTAAGCTTAGAGCAATATCACGGCCATTTAAACAGTTTAAAGCCCTGACAGACCCCGCCGTGTATTGTCTGAGAAATGACACAATAGAACCAAGGTGTCACACTCTGCTCTCTTGTTATCACATTGAAAATATTTTTTTCTTTTTTTGCAAAATTATTTTTCTTATAATGTGATTATTTCTATTTATTATTAATAAGCAAATATTAATTGTTTCTATAACTTTCAACAATGCTGTCCAAATTTCCTTGCAGCATTTGACTAAAATGATGTCATTTTCACAAAATTTTAATATAATTCAATAGATTTTGATGTTCAAATAATTTTATCTTAACAAGGAGAAAAGAATCCACCAAAGACAACAGGTTCCCCTTCTAACTTACACCCGAGGTTTTTCAGTCCTCTCAACTGGAGGAGCCTGTTGGTGTGTGTGGACCTCTATGAGCTTCAATGAGACCTTCATCTCAGCCAGAGACTCAAAGTTCTGTAACTGGGTTGGCTCGGGGGAATGCCCCCACACGTTCCGACTGAGTTTTGGCCGCCCGAAGCTGTACCCACTACAGATCGTACTTCTGAGGGTGGGGGAGGAGTGACCCAGGGTGGGGGTCACTGACCAGCTCCTCCGCAGTCTCGGTTTGGCTTTGATCTCCATCTTGGTGCTGCTGATGGCGGCAATGTTGGCGAGGGGCGACCCCATTTTTTTGTGACTCACGACCTCCTCTGGGGGAGAACTTCGCTTGGGAAGGAATCCCACATTCATCTTGATGAACATCAAATCATCGGATGGACGCATTCTTTCTTTGTCTGTCGACATCGGGGTAAATATCTGCTCAATCCAATCACAACATAATCTTCTGATTTAACAAATTTCATTGTGAATCTTACAAATCCTTTTCTTAGAGTGAGAAGTTCACACAATCACTCTCATTCCACACAGCACACAAATCTGGTCTATATTCTTGCTGAGAAGCAACAGATCACTTCTTTAAAAATCAACATAGAACAAAATTCATTCATTAGAACAGAAACACACAAGTCAGAGAAGGCCATCAAAGTATCTGGCAAAGCTGAAATTCTACACAAAACACGGAGTCCTCCGACAAAAAGAGCTGCATCCAGCCTATCCATTCTCCATTGTTTAGGTGTTGAATTGTTCAAAGAACTCCAAATTCCAACAAACAAATGCTGGTTCGTTTCTGTAGAAGCCTGCAGTGTCAGTAGATTGCGGTCTAGCGTCTAGGGTAGACTCCAATGTTACACAGAACACAAGTGACAGATCGGCCCGGTAACACAGAGACGAGCTCTGCTGAAATGCTATCTATCTCCGATCTCAATGTTATCATACCCAGCGTTCTGTCGTGATAACTCGTAATCGAGGTGGTTATCTGCGGTCCGTGGGATTACCAATCAAAGGGTCCCGGGATGACTCCACACTCGGCCACGGGATTCCATTAGATCAGAACAATTGCCCAACAAACAGCCTTCTTACACAGTTGCTGATCGCTTTTGCATATAAGTATCTACAGTTTGTTCATGGGCTCTTTAAAAATTTTCAATTGCTTGGCACTTTGGTAATTAAACTGTGTGTAGACTTATTGCACTCTGTATAAACATTGCCAGACAAGCCGTGTGTTAATGGAAAAAACCCATTGTTATTCCCCGAATTGTACAAGAACATTTAGCACCTCCAATGTATTCTTCTCGTATTTTAATGATATCACATGACTTAACAAAGTGGACCAAAAACCTGGATACTTATAATCCAATTCATTAAAATATCATTGTGTTTTGTGATCAACTTGGTAAAACAAACATTGAAATTAAATGCTTTGTTATTGTTAAACCTTATATAAAAAAATTCCAGCTCGACAGCAAAACAAGAGCTCATTAATTTTCCCTTGTAATTACACATTTTCTGCTTGACTTTTCTTTTCTGATAAGAAGGTGTTGCTGTGATAACCGGGTCTTTTTGTGTGCATGAGACGCAGGGTATACACTAGCGACTACTGGGGCTTACAAAGTGCTCCCTATCTGTGATAGATGTCCCAGATTGCTCCCTTTCCCTGATTAATGCCCAGCATGAACACACAGTCAGAAAATAACACGAAGCTCAGGGCAAACAATGCCATTTATCTCACCTGCCAAAGTCTGATACATAAAACCTTATTACCAAAAAACTTTCTTCTTTTAATCAATAATCAATTGATTTTTATATCTTAAGCTTTTAGCAGAGGAATCAAAATTGTCTTGATGTAATACCTGTAGTTTTTAGATAAGCAAATGAAATACTAGTTTTTGTATCATGACAAGGTGCTCCAAAGATTTCTTAAAAAGACACAATAAAAGCAGAAAGGTTCTCCAAGAAGTTCTTGTAAAACCCAGTACAATGTGACAATACGTTCATAAGGTACCTGTTTCCAAAGTCTCTTTACAATTTTTGGATGAATTTGACCACCCTGAAGGTTTGAGAGGTGTTCCTATGTGTACTACTTTTTGTTCAGCACATGTCAGAGTTCAAAGTTCATCCTAACACAAACTGTGATACATGTACCAACAGTAGACCTGACAATCTTGTTCAACAACCAATGAAATCTTGGATATAATTTCAAACATGACCACAACTTCAATATCTAAGATTAAAATATGCTGAAGTATTTTTGTCACTGTCTATAGCACAAGTATATGTTAACCTTCAATAAAGTTATAGTGTTAATCTGAGTCTACTGGGAGTACATGTCTAGTATCATGCTACAAGCTTGGTCCTTGCTTCTATGCTGACTCCAAGTATAATATACACAAGATATTTTCTTACAAACGGAAAAGGAATGGAATTTTTTATATCACTTCTAACCTGAACTTATTGCCATAGGTAAAAGACAGATGACGATGCATTATAGATACTAGTAAATCCAACAGATTTGTATGTGGTCTTATTTAGAGTATATAATTCACAATTTTATCAGAAATGATGTCAAAATTTGTAAATCCTGTGTGTGATTGTGGAAGAGAAGATGGAACATGATATGAAACCTTGTCACAATTTATAATATGACATATGCTGTATGCCACATGTATTATTGGTGCAATATCACGTGATATGACACATGTTGTATTGGTGTGATACACATTCATATACCAGATGTACAAGTCTGATGCCACAATAATATATTATGACATGTGTTATATAGGTGTGATATGACAATATGATAGGACACTTGTATCAGTGAGATGTCAAACGATATGACACCTGTTGTGTGGGCGTGATGTCACATGATATGACACCTGTTGTGTGGGCATTATGTCACATGATATGACACCTGTTGTGAGGGCGTGATGTCACATGATATGACACCTGTTGTGAGGGCGTGATGTCACATGATATGACACCTGTTGTGAGGGCGTGATGTCACATGATATGACACCTGTTGTGTGGGCGTGATATTACTGTAACAGCAATATGACACTAGTTTTACAGCTGTGATGTCACAACTATGACACCTGTTCTATAGCCATGATGTCATAATTACCTGGTCTCGCCGATGAGTGACAGGAGGCGTGACTGGGGGAGCTGCGAGGTTGTAATGTGAGACACCGGTCCAAATAACTTTTCTGCATTAACAATATCTGCCGCTGATATCTAGAAAGAGAAAAAGTCAAACTTGCAATTGGATTTGGAACAGTTGTCAAACATCAGTCAAGCAGAATTGATTAAACCTTTTTCTTCACCAACTCATTATTTATGACATTATTCAAATGTTTAAAATGATAATCATTGAAACAACAGGCCCCAACATTTCACAACAGTCAATAATTTCCAAAACATCAAGCCTGTCAGAGTTTGTTTTCCTTTAGGATTTAAAATGACAATCAAATTCCTACTTTAAATCTTTGTAGAGTGTGTATAAACTCTGACAGCATAGATATGTCCCACAGGAGGTATGTGATTCACAATGTTTTTGCATCAGGAGTGAAACACGAGGCCCTTGGACCTAGAAAGCTCACCAGTTACTGTAAATTCCTCATTGAATCTGAGGAACTAACATTCACGTAAAATCGAGAGGTTTACCCTTGCAAATCTTTATAATATCACTTATATTTTAAGACAATTTTTATCTATGTGAAATTATAAAAAAGTATAGTGTACACAATTTGTTACAATATGATGAAATTGAGATATTGAGGTACTCCCTTAAAATAAGGACTGTACAGTGGACACAGATGAATTGTTTGTACCTCGACATCGTTGATTTTCTTCAGAGCGAAGTGCGCCAGTCTGAAGATGATGTACATGCGCCACAAGGTGAACTTGGTGATCGGATTGCCGTCCAGGTCAATGTTGAGATTATCCAGTCTCCGTACCCCAGAGAGCGCGTTAATCTGAACCAGGGAGCGGATGTTTGTGGAGCTGAACGTGATGGTCTACAATAACATCAAGTAATGTGAGCTGAACGTGATGGTCTACAATAACATCTAATAATGTAGATTCCTAATTAAACACGGAACTAATATCCTCATAAAAACTCAGTTTGTCTACAATAATAAGAAACAATGTAGATTCCTTATTAAACATGAGAAAATAATATCCTCATAAAAGCTCAGTTTATCTACAATAATAAGAAATAATGTAGATTTCTAATTAAAAGCTAAGAATTAATATCTCCATGAAAATTACAAAATAACCAGCTAAGCCTACAATCAATATTCAATAGGCAAACTGAATTAAGACTACCAATTGATCAATTTGTGTCCTGCAAAAACCAAAGGTCTTACATGAAACTTTAATCCCAATCTTTAATAACTTTGATGTAACTTTGATGTTTGTTGACAACTTATTTGGGTTTTTTTTTTTCCAAACATCCAAGCATTCATCCAGCAAATTTTGTTTTGACTTCCAAACACTTAATCAAACTCACTCAGTTTTCAGGCAGAGATATTCAATATCTTGAATTGAACATTTAACTAACAATTTCAACCCCACTGCAATTAAATTATTAACAGTGTCTTTAAATGCTACAAAAAGAATCAACATCAATAGGATATCTTTAAATTTTCTGGAATAGATAGATAAGAAACACAGAGAATCAGGGAAATGTTATAATTTGTTCACAACAGAATAACAGAGGACAAAATCTGTATAAATATACCTCTAATCAGAATTATATCACTCCAACTAAAATAATCATAAAACTATCGCCCGGACACTGGGTACCAAGAACCATTTTGATACCAGGGTCTTTACAAGTCTGTAAACGCATGACATGTTACAACCACAAACCTCTAATTGGGAACTGTAATCAAGCATTCACAATCTGTAGATATACATTGAATGATCTTCAGATAAGAATTCCCCGTAATTCCTTACATCAAACTCAAGCACTGGATATATACTAACCAACAGCAGAGAAACTGCCCAAATCCGCTGGATAAAATACTGTAATCCAAACACATGGTCGTTGCTGAATCCATCGCAAAAAAAAAGAAAACCGACAAATTTATTTCACCACAGAGAGGTACTGTTTGGATCCCTCATTGACAGAATCAGTTGTTGTGATTTAAAGTAATCAAATCAACCCTTGGGGATCGTAATATGAAGCCTGGGAATATAAGGCAGAGTTCCACTGTAATCCAACTCAGTACAGCCATATATAGGAGGAGAATAAGACTGAGGCAAATCTCGAAGAATTAAAGTATTAAGCTGTAAAGCCTGCATGGATTATTGGTGGGGATTATTGGTGGGGATTTACCAGTGAGTTAAGTAGCAGGAACAAACCAGGGTGTGAAGCCTCAATTCCAATCAACATTAACAGCCTAACTTTCATTGAAAATTAAAGGATTCAGCCCCTGATTAATTTGAGTTACCTATAATTAGCTCCGGGTGAAATATTTACGAATCTTTAGGATCGGAGATAACAATCTAGATCTGTGTTCAATGAAGTGATGTTCAGTAGCGTATGGACGATTATTTCGTAGGAGTTACTCAAGTCACTAATGTGACAGAAAAGAACCATTATGGAAATATAATTAATCACCCAAATAATTACAACATGGATTTTATAGGCCCCACACTAGAGAATATCAAATATAACAAGTGCATTGAATTGTACGTCAAGTATAACCAGTAGGAGACTATTAGAATTATTCCAGAGTATTATTGAGTGGAAATATTTTTAACCATAGAATATTTAAAAGTGCTCAAAAATGTTTCTTCATAGTCATGATGTCATCAGGATTCTGAAACAAGTGCATTCTATGGCTGAGTTCAAGATTTGAGAGTCAGAAACCAAATGGAAGCTGACAGAACTACGACAGAGAGGAGTTGGACAGTTCCTCCTTAATTACATACAAAGACATAATCCCTGTCTTGTCAATCTAATTCAATGTAACCTACAGAATCAACTCCTCTTACATTTACACACACAATTCAAATGGAACATGCAGCTCAGCGATAGACTTCTGAGTGGATCAAGCCAGAATCCCTGTATGACCGTTCTCTATCTGAGGCCGCACACTCAATCACCAACAAGCAGATGGTTCATTACTCAACATAAAATGTTTTCATTAAGTTAAGACTTACTAGTCAATGACTAGTTCAATAGGTCTTGCCTGTACTCACTGACTGACTCATAAGACATTTACTGTAAATAAACTAAACTAATCTCTTACCTGTACCCCTGGGAAGCGAGTCCTGATTTTGTGCAAGTGTTTAGCGATCTCGTCAAAGTCGATGAACTTGAACAAGACATGGGTGACTGCCCCTGCGGCCTGTACCCCCCAGTTCCGGTCCAGCGCCTCCAGAGACTGGGGCCCATACATGGTCAGGCTGTCCCCCTCAAGGTCGGCCAGGTTATTGAGGTCACTGGCATACTGCCCCTGGTTCCTACAAACAAAGACCCATAGAACTCAGTCATCTAAAAAACTCTCTGATGATGAAAGACAATATTGCAAAAAGAAAGCTTCCGAGCACTTCAGCTGATAAAATCAATAAAATCAGATCCACAACATGTAATCAACGACAGGTGTTCAGTAGGTTAATTAGTAATGATCACCTAGTCTTCAGGTAAATACACATCAGGAGGGATTTCTTGCCCCTCCTGTCCCCGGTCCTACATCCTCTGGCTATCTCCATACCAAGACTCCCTGTGAAGCCCCGACCACTGAATTCAGTAGCCTGACTGTAGGACTCTGTTAGATGCAGGGCCGTGCGCTGATGATGCACTGAACACTACGACTCAACGTAAAGCCTGACTACACTTCAAGGAAGCATCTGACTGGAGACATCCATTGTTTACTGCCATTAATTATTGAGGCTGATTGCCTTGCGGATAATCCATCACAAAGTACACAGACTTACTGTTTTATTATTGGATTCAGGCAGAAAACAGTTGGGCCATGGAATAATGTCTGGCTACAGATTGACAAAGATAAATAAATCTCCCCTAATTTTATATTCAGACCATTTATTTGCTTTGTCTTCTGTCCCTTTTATTTCCTGATAAAATACAAGTCTTATCAAGGACATGACAATCACACAGTCCTGTTCACACTAAATACATTTTCTTGGTTAAATAAAAAATTAAGGTACTTCATTTCTCTGTTGGGGAACACAACTCCTAGAAGATAAAATTCTCTCACTCCTTCATAAACCTCACTAAGTTAAATGCAGCTGAAGCATGGTCTGGGTGAAAGGTCAATGCAGAAACAACACCACCAGGAACCCTCCACCCCGCTGGATGTTCTAGCTTGATCTTTAGATAAATGATGTCACTTGGAATAGCTTGGTGACATTATCAAATACACAGAGGCAATATCTAGATTCAAGTCCCCCCCCCACCCCACACCAACAAAAAATATAAATATGTGTAAAAAGTTTAAATGCTATCTCACCCAAAAATGACAGTTTCCTTGAGCTGGCCGGGTTTCTGGGACTCGGACTTGAATTGCTGTATTTTGTTGGCTGTGCGGGGTCTGGAATCTTCAAGGGCGCTCTGAGCACTGCTGGGGCGTGAACCGTGTCGGCTACTCTGCTTGGACTCACTGTAACACATGCCATATCACTGAGTACACTCATCATATACAAATATGTTAATTCTTTGTTTATACTGTCTTCTAACATCAGAGAGTTAACTCCTGTTTAACAAATCAACAGATAGGCCTTACAGAACTCTAGTACCAGAACTACAGTCATCAGACTTTTTTCAGCTTTGTATGGATTCTAACACCTGTGATAGGTAAGATTTCCACCTACCTTTGTATGGATTCTAACACCTGTGACAGGTAAGATTTTCACCTACCTTTGTATGGATTCTAACACCTGTGACAGGTAAGATTTCCACCTACCTTTGTATGGACTCCACCTCCAGGCTGTCCTCATTGGTTGGTGAGATGATGTCAGAGTTTGCTATTGAGCCCACATGGTTGGCGTAGAGTTCTGGCATTTTGACCAGTTTTCCTGTCCGACTGATCATCGACCCCTGATTGACCTCCCACTGTCGCTTGGCGTTGTTGATGGCAAGTCGCTTCTTTTCCTGCTTATAAGAAACACCAGTCGATTGATCAGGACTCTGGATCCAAGGAAATACATGGTCACAGACCAGTACAGAAACAAACAACCCAGTAGTATCAGTAAAACTCTCAACAGTTTAGTACACCTATCACATAATGAATTTTCTCACATTAAGACAAAAAGAGAGAATTTTATTTCTATTTCAATCAAAATCGACAGATTTCTACTCAATAACAAACCCACACCCAATGGAAATCCAATCAGAGGATGAAATCAACACAAACCAAACAGACATCAACACGATGTTAGTGGATATGTAGAAAACTCGCTGTTACATGTAATATAATGTCAGATCCAGGGTTTAGACTTCACAAGTTCATTAGAAGTTTGTTTTTTTTCCAGTATACTCTAACTAAGTATGAACTTATAAATAGTTTTGTAGTAAGTAAAACTTCAAAGTTGGTAAACAATAATATGTTAACTGATTGATTTCACATAGAATGTTGAACCTATACAGTTATCTAATTTAGAATGATATACCTGAAAAGGAAATTGATGGAAATAAGTTTGAGTCGTTTGCATACATTTGTTTTACTCTAATTACATCAGTGTTATATCATGTACCGGTATTCTAAGATTGATAATTGATTGTTTATTTTGTTTACATTGCATGTGCACACCTTCACCATAACAACGTCAATAAAACAAATTTCGGGACAAAAGGCCACAAAATGAATGGCAATGCAAAGCCTAGAAGTCCATGTGAAAGAAAACTAACAAATTCATTTTTTTCCATTAAAAATGAAGATAACAAATTATTGCATATAATTTCTAAGATTAAAAAAAAAAAAATCTAGATGTTGTGATCATGTAATCAATAAATAGTTGAAAAAATGCATCAAATCTATGAGTCACTATAAAAACTACTTCTCATTAATTCTTCATTCATTTGGTTAATTAAGTTAAAGTTTTGTAAAATCAGTAAATTTTATAATGCCAAACATTTGTTTATAATTATATGAATTAAAAAAAATACAATTCTTGCTTAATTTAATTTAGGCTATTACAATTAATGTAATTACATGTAATACACAAAGCGTCCGCACCATGCTTCCGTTATTTATTATATTTTTTTGCTGTATATTACATTCTATTAATGATGTAAACTGAAGCTTGATTGGTTAGCACGAGGAGGCGGAGTTGGTCTAAGCTAATCATGTCAGAGGAGAGGAGAGGCTACAGAAACGTGTCTAAATATAGATACCCCTGGTGGCGGGCGCTCGGGCGTCTGTACCATCTGAGGGGAAATACAAACATACCGTACTCAGCGAATCAATGACACACTACTCATAAAACAATGACAAATTTTACAGGATTACAAGCAAAGAGAGATAACTCTGCATACATAAACAAGTTTTCCAGTGGATTTTAAATTGTTTACAATGAAAATCTTTTTAAAAAATCTTTTTAAAAAGTCTAAAAATAGAAGTTTCACAATCTAAAGATTAATGAAATATGTGAAAAAAATGAAATGTCCATGGATTGAGTATTCACTCTACCAATGCATTAAATTGTTCCTCCTCAGTGTTAATATACATTTGGAGTGTATAGAGGGGGCTAGCTCTGTGTAATTACAAGATGACATAAACAGACAACAGATCAGTGGGACAGAAGCGGGCCATTTCTAACCTTCATTATGTTGGTCCTGTTGGACTCCCTCTTCTTCTCCTCCTCTTTGCGAGCCATCACCAGGGCGATCCTTCGCTCCTCCTCCTGCAGACAGAAATAACCCCCAGATTAAGACCGAAGTCTTCGCCTCTCATGATGATGTAATGCTAATCTACTGACAGCTCCATACAAAATGTTGGTATAAATCGGCTGATCAATGATTATGTAAATCACAGTCTCCAGGTTGCCTAATTCTGTGTACACATGTCAAGGCTTCTCAAATTCATGTAAATGGAGGAAGCCTTAGATCTCCTTTCAAACATGTCATTCTCTTGTAACTTTAAAATCCACTAGACAAATTAATCATCTGCATTTAGGTTGCAAAATCAATGCATATATTTTTTTTTAATAAGCTAAGATAGGGGCTATATATATAGTTATATTCGAAGGCAGTGAGAATTGAGACAATGTTTATGGTTGGCACTGCGGTGAAATGTGAACAATTAGTGGAAGATAGATTTACAGGCACTCAAACAAGTAAATTCAAAATATATACATAATATCTCATTTCACATCTAATCAAAGTACAGTAATTCACTAAGGAAAAGGAAGGTTTAGTAATCTTACAAATATTAAAATTCCCCATCCAACTCATTCTCCCTTAATTAATTGCTCATGATAAATACCGGGTACATGTAATGGGAACTACTTATTCCCTTTTTTCAAAGATGCCTTAATTTCAATAAACTTAATATTCTTATTGGTAAAGACAAACAATTCTTATTAATCAAATGTTCAAAAAATGCCTAAGTGAGGGATAACAATTATGGACCAGCTGAATTTTAAAATGGCTTAAATATTCAGGTTCTCCCAACATTATGACCAGTTATATCAATTTGAAATCTAAATATTTCAACTTGAGAATAATTTTTTATTGCCCTCTTTGTCTCTCCTTCCCCTGCCTGCTCCCCTTCCCCTGCCTGCTCCCCTTCTAAGTGGGTATATTTAGCTACTGTATAAGAGGCATGTTATCAAGGTCTCCATTGATAATTCGACTCTTTAACACCCAATGTCTAACATTACAATGTTCTTGCTTCCCTGAAATTTAAAAGCATAGTCTCCTGCCCTTAAGCATATACAGTACGGTAATAAGAATTAAGGCTATCTGCTTCAGTTAGTATTTGTACCGAGGCAGTGAAGGCTTGGTGACAGGCAGAAAGATCAGAATAAAGCGATCACGCACAAATGGTACCAGGACATTCAGATTGAGGACACGCCCCTTTAGCTGTAGGAGGCTGGACTGACTAGAGGACAGCGGGCGTTGCGCGACGAGTCTGCGCGCTGTCGCATCGCTAGGCTTGGAGGCCATGATCTTGGGCAGAATCTGGGTGTTAATCTGGTGCTGAAACACAGTGAGCAAGCTCTTCTATAATACTTAATTATGGTATGCCCCCAGTGGGTCCATGATTGGAAAATATAAACTCTTTAATTCCTAGTCTATAATTAAACTCTGTTATTCCTATTCTGTAATTCCCTTAGAAATGTTTGCCATCCAATTTGTATACATCCCATAGGAGCAGATCAAAATGCCTACACAGTAAAATTTTCCAAGACTACTTCTAGAACACTTAAACACAGCCACTCTGTGACACAGGGGTACACAGTATGACTAGTTGATATACTACTGATGAACGTCAAGGGTACACAGTATGACTAGTTGATATACTACTGATGAACGTCAAGGGTACACAGTATGACTAGTTGATATACTACTGATGAACGTCAAGGGTACACAGTATGACTAGTTGATATACTACTAATGAACGTCAAGGGTACACAGTATGACTAGTTGATATACTACAGATGACTATGTAGACTGACAGAGTAGTACTAGCAATTCCTTAGTAAGACTCATAGAACTCATCAATGCATATTAATTCAGTAACTATTTCATTAACCATGTTTTGATCATAGATCACGTAGTTCTTTAAATCAGTTGGGTTCTAACATAGACCTATATATAGATCACATACCCTCTCAACTCAGTGATTCATTCCAATAAAAGGGAGAGTATTTAGATACCTATACTAAAGGATCACATATAACCTCTTATAATTAACTGAGTACCTAATTCTAGTAAAAGGGAGAGAACTCCTGGACCATTTGTTGGGTGACCTTTGACCTGCTTACCGTGACTCGCTTCATGTCGAGCTGCTTAAGCTGCTGCATGTGACGCAACACGATCTGCTTGTAATACTGTTCCTGGGTGATCGGGTTCCCGTCCAGGGAAATCTCCGACAAACTCGTGGAGTCCGACAGAGACGTGATGTCCTCAAAGCTACCAAAAAAAAAAAAAGAAGTCAAAAGTGTCATTAGCAGAATATAAGACAATCTTGTGAAGTTTGACAGGGATGTAATGATGCAAACCTACAAATAAGTCAAAAATGATAGCAAAGGGTTTCCTCAAAACTACAAGTATAATACAGGTTATGATGTCCTCAAATCTATAAATAAAAAATATGTCAAAAATGTAAGGGATGGACTTGATCTACGAAACAAATTCAAATAAAATTTCAGTCAAAAATACTAGACAGCATCAAGGGATACCTATATAAAACTAAAAGATTAGCTCTTTAAACCAATTATGATAATTATGTTTGACATCGAAAAATAATTGGGATGTGAATGTGAAAAATAAATGATTAGAAAGTCATGGTCATTAAACATTCATTTTTGATCTTAATTAATTAACAACTATCACTTTCACAAAAAATACATCTAACTTTTGTCTCTTTGTAGTTTATTGGTAACACTGACAAAGATGACCAATTTTAATCTGAGACAAATCATTAATATCATTCCTGTCTAGTAAAAGTATGAAGTTTTTGACTTAATTAGCAATGTAGACTCAGGATATATGACAGGAAAATACATGTACAGTGTACTTAGAATAGATTTTAAGATATCTATTTTTATAGAACTGATGATGAATTTTAAGAAATTCCTGACAATTCTATCTGTTGGTATACAGATATAACTTATTAATGTATCAAACAATACTGGTAATTATTTTAGAGAATTTCTGACAGTACTGGCTGTAAACCTTATGCAGAGAACTGGCTGTAAATTAAAGTGACTGTAAATTTAAGTGTAAAAAAAAATTCAGGGAGTTTCGGGTTCTGAACAAATTGACTGACTGCTGAGACGGATATCACTCACTATTTGGAGGAACGGTTCAGTCTTTTCTCTCGGTACATCCTATAGTGCCACATTCTTTTCATTCACAACAAACAACAAACACACAGAGGATCAAGTGTAGACAATAAACTCCCAAAACTTTACAATTGTACACACTTTGCTCTGTCTTTATCACACATCACATCTAGAAAAGATCCAGTTTTGCAATTGTCACTTAATTCTTTAGCCACAGCAGTCCTGTTTTGTAGGTTTATAAAATCCAGATGCCGATCTGCAGAATAACTTTATTTTTACTTGGTCCTAAATTCTTCGAAATGTTTACCCATAATTCCAGGACATCAAACAGATGCACCGCGCCGAACAATGTCACTTTTTACTCCCCAAAATCAATGAAAAATGTGTACATAGCATTTTATCATCTATCCAAGCACAAATTGTTTAAGGATAGACAAATTTACACAAGACGAAATGAGAAGTCTTTAGGCTCTTATGAAATTTGTTTTCTCTGATAAAACTATTTGCTCTATGGTGTAAAACCAATAAATAGTTATTGACTAAGAATAATAAAATCGACTTAATTAGCTGAGTTTATCGCTTGCTAACAGCAAAGTGAGACAAAATTAAAGTCGACATCAGAACAATGCTGGTCTTATAGAATTGAATTCTTAGCTTGAAGCAGATTCTGGCCCTTGTTTCAAAGAGTCATGGAAATTGTTCCTTGTTAACAATGAACAAAACACTAATGGCTCCAGATATTTGTTTCTGTTATTGGAAGAAAACTCACTAAATAAAGACACAATCACAAAATCCTTGTAAAATCAATCCTAATTGATGCTAAAAAGGGTATTAAATCCAAATCATCCAATTTAGAAGTCAAAGAAATTTCATTCCTGGGATCAAGAAGTACCGTAATGTAAAAGTAAAAGGGAAAAAAAGAAAGATGTCATTATCTGAAAATCAGTGCAGCACAATCCAAGCGAGTATTTTGAATCCTCCTATTCTTAAAACAGGTCTACGATTTATATATATAGTCTGAATCAATATCCAGATATATCCTTTCACGCGAGGACTGATCTTAATCTCTGCAGTCAGCACCTGATTCCCTGTACCAATAAACACTCCAAGCACCCGGACAATGTGCTTCAACCTTAGATTTCTTCACCGTTTTAACTGGACAGCTTGGGATTATGGGATCAACTTGAAACACTATCACCAGAATTTCCTCTGTAAAGCAAAATATTGACAATGGTGCCTGTGTTAGTCCTACTTGGTCCCTATGAATTACCCACTTTATTGACTTCTGTGGATCTTTAACCCACTAAAAATAAGCGATCTTATTTCCCTGAGTGTCTGGAGTTGGCCCTTTAAATATCAAGAGCTCTAACTGGTAAGGGTGGGGGTCCATTCTATCTTTAAATGGCCACTGTATGAAAAACAATCAACACCTGCTTTTTCCTCTCAAGAGAACTTACTAAGTTTTTCAATAAACGTATGTATATGTTTTTCCATTATACATTTTTAAAGATACAAGTTTTTCTGATTTTTAAAACTATTGGGGAAACTAAGTAGTCTTGACAGGTGATTTTGAATTTGTTTAGATAAATATATTTTAAATGGTGTTCATAACATTGAATAATTTTAAAGTGTATAAATAATATTTCCTTAAACAACGTACATTAGATTTTACTCAAATCTTTGGTCAGATTTTATAGCAAAGTGTTTAAAGTTTTTCCACTTTTATCCATTGTTTGAAAACTCATGAGCAAAAGAAGCCATTAGCTTTTTAGCTATTTATGCAGCACTTCAAGAGACTCCAATAAACTAAAGAAAATCATTTGATCAACAAGGCAGTTCATTAACAAATAACCAAAAAAATTGGTCATTAAATGCAGCATGCATTCAATTTTAAACATTTAAAAAAAATCAAAATCAAATCAACAAACTACAAGTTGAACATAGAAAAAAGTTGAGAAGAACCAACTCAGTATCTACAACCCACTACAAATAAGCATCAAAATTAATGTTGATTTAAAATTATATCATTGCAGCAGACACCTCACCATAATTTCCTATATGACGATACATATATGAGATTTCTACCTGTACCGGGGAGCTAAATCATTGATGATGGTTCGACTGCGGAACGAGAGCACGGGAGTGCGGTGCCTGTGGGCGGTCTCTGGGCGAGGGAGTCTCTCCATGCTGAAACTGACCCCCTGCACATCTAAATCGTCATCAATATCCAACTTCACATAACTCTTACTTCTCTGCATTCTCAATTTCACAGTCTTCATGTCCAAAGAGGCCGGTTAAACATTCACACCGAATACTTCAGAGAGTGTATCATATGTCACCCGGGAGAACCTTTGATATACGACCACCGTTATATATCCTATATATCCAGTAAGTAGTAGATACCAGGTAGATCTGTGTTCACTGACCAGGCCTCATAAGTAAGGGTTTATGAGTTTATGATCATATTTTCTAAAGCCTTAGAAAGATTAGGGGCTCTGACAATGCATGATATTGGTCTGTTTTTGTAACAAATGCAAGGAAAGTCCTTAAACATTTCAGGCACAGTTTTTATTCTCGGTAATTAAAGAACAACTCGAGGTGCAATTAAATACACTGAGGAAGCCAAGATTATGACTAAGTAATGACTGAATCTGCAACATGGTCGTCTCTCCTGTGGACATTTAAAAGGAAACGCAAAGACTGACACTTAATCTCACAAATCTGTTTGACATTTTGTCTTTGAATCATGCAACCATATTGTTTCTATGGGTAACATACAGCACTTATAATGTCTGCACTGTGGAGCTGTGTGAAATTATCATTTAAACACAAAAAACAAGATCTATATGTAAATTACAGGTGCTTGGTGAATTCTTAAAGATATTAGTTTAAAAGATTTAAAATGATCGAATGAATAAAAAATCCCTTAATTAAAGGATTTACTTGTCACTAGACATATGAATACCAAATAGTGTTCGCTGCACCTGTCTGTTTTCTTGACCTAAAAAATACTGGTTTGATTTCTCTTGTAGTTTCATTAAATATAGAGATTTTCTTAAAATTCTCTTCATTTGTAACAAACTTTTTTTTAAAAGTTCTACATATTTGAGATCCACATGGACAAGTATAAATCATGTGGCTGTATAAAATTTGTGGCAGCTGGACCAAATAATTCCCTAACTAGAACGATGAATAGTGAGGCCAACGTTCTAATACTGGTCTACCCAGGGCTGGTAACCATTACTGACCAGTCCTATAGAACATTCTACACCAAAAGCTAGGCTTCAGAAAAAATACCAACAGCTAAGCAAGTGTGAACCTTTCACTTGTCAGATAATTATTTATGATGAAATAATCCTATATTCTGATAGCCAAGACCAATGATAAAAAATGTGGGTTTTCTTTACACATCAAACGTACCGTGAAAAAAGTACTAAGTATATGGTAGAGGTTAATATCGACCACTAATATAAGTACTAGCATCTGATATGTAGACATGTCACTGATAGGTGCGGATGTTAACACCAGACTTTTTTAAAAGATGATATGTGTTAATGAGGAGAACAAACAACATACATGTCTATGAGTTAACTCACCTGCAGATCTCATTGAAGCTGAGGAACAGTCGCTGTAGACTCGGCAAATTGTCCACATCCAGCTGAAACGAAACACTCCAGATATAAGGACCAACATTTATGCCAAACATGAAAAACAATCAGAGAAAAATGTGTCTGTGTATGTTAAATTGATTTGAAGGGCTACTAAGTCATAAATAAGATTCAGGGGTGAAGAATTTTGACTATTTTTCACATGCGTGTGATTTTTATTGTCCCCCCAGCACAGACATACAGTTCTAGACAATACCCGACATATTTCCCTTCTAACTGCTACAAGATCATAATAGACTACACATTAACATTTCTTACTCAGCAAACTGTTGCATGTCAACCTTAAAATGTCCCAAAGGAAGCATGCATGTATAGCTAAAGGTTTGGACGGGCATTCCGCTTGAAGCCAGTGTTGTCTGCTGAGTCTTTTATTATTGAGAGAGTTTAATCTTGCAAATAAATTCAAAATCATAGCAACTATAAAATCAATCAATAAATGTTTAACTCAGACATTTTAAAGTTTGCTGAAGGAAAGCTATCAAGGGAGAGTACTGCACAAACTTAATAACTGAGTGTATTCTATGATCCTGATATTTAAACAACTCTAATACCTGATAAAGTGGAAAATTTAATCAATTCATATACTGGAGAAAGCTCATTATAAACGCCATGACTTTATATCTATTTATTGTATTGAACTTTATATCTTTTAATTGTATTGAATATTATTTTTATTTCAAAGACTAACTTATTTCCAAAGCTATCATCAATGGACAATAACTGTTAGACTCTATAACATCCGATTTAAAAGTAGGGTTTAAAGTAAACAGTATTTGAGGTATAACTATGGTTCATAACTTGGTTCATAACTCACCACCATCCTGATGCGGTTCCGTCGCAAGTTTAACTCGGCGAGACTGTCCATCCCTGCCAGGTTGTCTACATTAGTAATCTGGTTCCCCGCCAAGTTCAGAACGCGGAGCTCCGCTAAATGGTTCAGGTTCTCAATTAAGGAGATCTGGAAAAATATTTATCACAATTAAATAAATCATACTTTAAAAGTGGTTATGTGCACGAGTGGTTAAAGAGACAGTACAGCTGAAACCACATGTGTGATTAACTTCAGATTTACCCATTGTATTGTTAGGAAATAATAAATAACGTTGATTGTGACAGTTGAAGTATATAAAATCCCTTTCACATACCTAATTAATGTTATTGTGAGCTTCTGGAAATTCAAGGGTTGTACAAACCGGAATAATCTTATATTGTTTATTTGTACCACATGGATTTTGATTGACAGTAATTGACACGTGCTGAAAACAACAAGATCTTCGCCCGACTACGATCATCATGGTATACGAGGTAAAAGGGACTGTCTAAACGGAACACATCATCACTTCCTCGATAATTTATTAATGGTTTACCAATTTCAGTTCATTTTAAAATGAACAGACATAAATATGTCAAATTATCCCTCAAGGGGCCTCACTTACAAAAAATGAATTTAGGTTGTAGCAACTCCTATGATAAACACGCAAAATACATATATGTACATGCTTACAAAATAATAATTGTGGTCCTTTTAAAAACTTTGAACAATTATTACCTGGGAGAAGTAGAAAAGACATATTTCTATCAACAAACATGTCCAGGAGAATCTTTTCGAGCCCTGCATGTGTTTTGTTTACAGTAAATACGCATTCTTATTCATAATGGTATAGAAGGCTGAACCCTGTAACATGTTGCCATGAACCGGTAAATATGTATGGAATATTCATAATTATTAATTTTAATGAAATAATTAGATTTATTTCATGGAGATATATGTAATTTTCTGAAAGTTTATACAGTTATGAGTAGTACAAAAATACCGAACCCTATCGGAAATTTTTTTCAAGTCCATTTTTTAATAAGATGCGCCGTATTTGTGGGTATTTAATATGCAGAAGCTTGATTTACCACATTTAAGTTTTGTGTACTATACGTACGGGGGTATTTTATGTGGTTTTAAGCGTACTGCGTTACAACTAGTGTAAATTACCCCCACGTCTAAATAATCACTTTTACAGTACTTTAAACTTAATCAGCATTTAGTGTAACTAGTGTAAATTACCCCCACGTTTCTTATGTTTGAAGCTTCTTTTTTTTTTGTAACTGTTTCTCTTAAAGTAATGTGTACAGATTTAACATTGCTCCCATTCTTATTTCTGCCTCCATTTTGTTAGTGGGCAAAATCATAATGGATCACTTAATTCCAATTTTTGATGTAGGGCACACCTTTTCCAAAGCATGTTTGAATATGGAAAGAATAGCCCTATTACACTGTAAAAGCTCACTTGCTGCTTGGGAATTTTACCTGGTTGCCATGTAAATCGAGGACATCTAGTTTGCTCATAGTATCGAGGTTTTCTATCTTCTTTATTCTGGAAACACAGGAATAAAACTAACTATCATAACTATTCAATGTGAAAAAGCAAGCTCTTAACTCATCACACATTGGTTTAGTTCTTACATTTTTATGAATCACATTTCTAATTAACATCAACTATGAATAAACTGAATTGCAATATTCCTAAATAAAAATAAACCTATTTGGATAGATCCAATCACAATATAGAACTAAGAATTAAATCTATCAGTGCATATCTGTCAGTCTGTTCGGTGTCTGGTTTAGCCCTGTTAATCTATCAGTAAGTATTGTTCAGTATTTTTCAGTACCTGTTTTTGCCGAGCATGAGCACCCGTAAGGATTTGAGCGAGCTCAGCCCCGAGATCTCCTCTATCTGGTTATCATATAGGTCCAGAAATATGAGCCGTTTGAGCGAGCTCAGGTGCTGGATTTTGCTGATCATGTTGTGCTGGTAGTTGAGCAGTCTAAGCTGGTCCTCACCCTCCAGAATTGGACATACCGTCAATTTCCGCCTGTAAATAAACATATTATCATATTTGCCTGCAATGAATTAAACTGTCAGTTTTTGCCCAAGATCAAGCTTGAACTACAGGAATGAGTGTTATACAAAGGGACATAGAACCATTTTAACAAGACCTTGGACTTTCGATAGGACGTAACTATCTATTTCTTGCGTCAAAACAAGTTTAAATGACGCTGGTTTCAAGTGAAATATACACAGACTGCACAGTCTTAGCTCAAAATCCAGACAAATCTTGTTGATTTCACAGAGCCTTGGCTGGGTGGCCAGCAATGAAATAGACAGGCTTACGTCACATTGCTGTTTGACACAACTACCCAAAGTCCAAGCTCTTGTTAAAATGGTTCTAACTCTTATACGTCTTATTACATTCTTATTACTTGAAACAAATTATGGTTTCAAATTAAGCAATAAGGATGTCTGGAGGACATAACCTTGAATACAGGGCTCTAAGGCAATTCCTGCCTTAAAAAATGTGGTAGAAATACAATATTCTTACTTGAGAAAATATGTGTTATCATACCATGCTTTATTTGTGCAATGGCAACATGTCTATTCATAACTACCTATTACACAAGAACTGATATTGCATGAAATTATATTTGAAAAAAATCTTCCCCAAAAACCACATTAAAATACAATTCAATAAATCCATGTTACATATAGTAATTCCTAACTGCTGCATATGCATACATTAGTGCAGTATATTGTATTTTGTTTATTGTTCATTTAGGACTTCCAGTCTTTCTACATAATTATCTTCTAATCCTTTATGCTTCTGGTTCAAAATTAAACCCTCCCACTTCCCCCTCTGAATAAAACTCTTAGATAAATTCACGTTCTTTATTATGATAGTTTAATCTGTGTGTTAATCTTCCCCTGATGAGTGTATATACCTATCTAGGTTGAGTCTGTCTGGATTGGAGGAGCGCTCTTCTGGAGTTCTGTACACGACGGGGATCCCTGGGGCTGAGGGTGACTCGGCGAATATCACTCTGTCACCTGTAAATAGTACAGAAGTCACGTAAACACAAATATGTAGAACATACAGCACATAGGACCAAGGGAGTGGTCAAATATCACAGTCATTATAATAAATAATAATTCATAATAATAATTATCTATACAGCATTCACAGTGACACCGGTTTTATAGATCATACAGCAAATAGGACCAAATGCTCCGTGACATATTTTCTCAGTACATATATATAAACCTTAAAGGTAAAATTTCATTGATCATGTTTACTTCTAATTTACATGGTTTTACATGTATGTAATCATATATAAGCAAGGGTATGGACAAGACAATTTAAAATGCTGCAGGAAAGAGACATTACCTATGTAATACACAAAAAACATTGCATATAAGTTATAGTTACATATTTACAAGTATCCAAGATACACAAAACTGTCGATTAAATGCTGATCTTACAATATCTTTGCAACAATTGTCCATTGTATTACAGAATGGCTTTATTTCTCTTTAGATTGGCTGGTTTAGAATATTAACAAGTCAGGCAAATTTACTTTTGGAATTAAATTTGTATCATGTTGTATATTTAAAGTAACAGGAGACAATTTCTCTCTCATCTCATCTGTACACTGGGTATACAAGTCCAGTTATTTAATTATCAAATGATCAATAACTTTGCATAAACCACTCTAAACAGTTTGTTGACAGAATTCAAATCTGTCGTCACACACACTCTAAAAAATAAAAACACACCTAGCCCACAAGAATAGTTTGAGAGGTTATTCAATGAACAATCATGGGGACTTATTGAGTCCTAACTTAGAGTACAACTATTTCTTAAATTAAACTTCAAAAAGAGAATTGAGTCCTAACTCCATATACTATTTCCTAAATTAAACTTCAAAAAGAGACTTTTTAGAATTGTCATAGAAACTAGGGCAGTAAATGAACTCAACTCATGTCAATTGCAAATCTTTTCTAAAACATGTCAACACTCAGCTGGAAATTTTACGACAATTTTGTTCTTGAGACAAGATTAATGGGTAAATACAGACATGATTAAATACTGGGGACCACGCATACCTGGTCTAAGATCTCGGGGCACACTCACCTGACTAGCTACGTCTAAATTTAATACATGTTTTATCAGGGTTCTTATAACAATTACAGGAATGTTTGAAACAAATTTTGGATTCTACAAAGGAATTATCTAGAGCAGATCTTACAGGTTTTAATCAGATTGGACAATATCATGTATTAATGGACACCACAATAAATTTCACTCCTTTGTGTTTGTTATGAGGTGAAAATAAAAAACTCTTTACCTGAAAATTCAAAATAATCCTCTAAAAAGACAAATTATTTTTCAACGATCAAATCAAGTTACATGCATAAACTAACAGATAAAAGAGCATGCTTTTCCTTAAGTCAGTAAGTTAATTTACTTTATAGAAAACTAAATCTCAATTAAAGAATCAAACAATGTGTTAGATACATACCAGTCATACTCATTGAACTTTAATATCAGACAATGCAAAGAAGTAAATCAAACACTGTTTTATAACCGCTAACAAATCGTCTCAACCACAGTTCAGCGTGCATGAGTGTAAATTCAGCAGATACCACGTACACAAATTAAACAACGAATAAAAAAGACAGAAAATCTAGAGAGCAAAAGCAAACATCTACAAACCTGGCAAGAAAGCGGGGGCTTTTTGTGTCTTTGGGGACAGGTTTGCGCTAGAGCGCGAGTTTCGTCCGCTCTCCTCCGCATCCTGTACGATATCAGGCGTGCTATAGTCGTGAGCACAGGCAGGTGCTGGCACCATAGGCCGCTTGTTGGCTCTATAGTGAATCGGAATTTTCTCTGCAAACAAAAAATATGAATGGCCCGTCACCGTGGTCATCAAACCAGCCCCGGGGTGAGATCACGCGAGGGTCACGCTGTACAACACAAGACCCCCTCACCAGGAAATCTCTACATTAGTGGACTCTATCTATACAGCCCTGTCCCAGACTTGAAGTGATGAAAATATAGCTGATGCAATTAATTAATTTTGTATTTAAATGTCCTGAAATGATGATAATTAGTTAGTGACAGGTTAACAAAGGGGTATAACTCTTGTCCATTTCTCCCTCAGCAGACAACTTAATTATGTGTTCAAATGTATAATTATTTATTTCTGAGCAAAACTTGCAAAGTATTAAAAAAACATATGAAATTAAGATTTCAAACCATGTTTAACATTTCAAAACTGTTTTTAATGAAGTACATACAATCAAAATGAAATATATCCAAAGTGATGTGAAATTTTAGTGGGAGGAGTGACGAGCACAGGGGGTAGGGCAAAGAGTAAATGAGTGGGGGTGGGGGAGGGGATACAGGACAGGATAGGGTGGGGATTTACCTCCACTAAGCCTGGAGGGCTGCTGCATCCAAATGACCTCATAACTGAGCGAGACCACGCTGGAGCTCGACTTGGACCGCTCGCGTTTGTATCTCATCATGAAAAGGTCAAGGGCATGGAATATACAGTGTCATATCAAGGTCAATGAATATTTTTCAACATGTCAAGGTCAATGAATGTTTCATGTCATTTTACAAAGTTCACAGCAAATTTATCACACCAACAATGAGTTTGTATCACATGATATATAATCATGTACCGGTACATCCCATGATATCCTGTGTACCTAACCATTAATCAGATGGTCTTTTAAAAGAATTACAATGCATTGTATCTTAATTAGGTTCAATTCAATGCTGATCATGTTATGTATATCCCACAATGCATCCAGACTTCATGTATATGGAAAAAGTGATCAATCATGATATTATCACAAATTACTACAATCTTAACCTTCCTTTTGTGTAATTCAGCTTGTCAAAATATTCACACAAAAAATTGAAACAAGTTGTTCAACATGATGTGATATTGCAGGAGTCTCATTACATATTACACAATTCTGAGCCAAAAATTCCAGCATCCAACAATCCATAGAAAAAGTCACACAACGTTGGAGCTCCTAATGTTTCTCGGTTTGGATGGCAGGATCCAACAACAGAGCAACAGGAAAAAGAATATCACCGTCCAACTTTTAAACAGTCAAGCCGTACGACGGAATCTCATCTTATCAACCAGACATTCCTTTCATAGCTAGTCAAAAATCAAAAACAGTTCAAATCATAATCACTAATCACAGTCAAACTCCCAATATCTTCCACAACCCTTTTTAGGCAGCGAATGATATCCCGTTTCCACGAGCCCAAGACCAGCTAATAAATCATCTCTATTTCAACACATGCAATATCTGATTCCATTATGATTAGCATAACACTGAGAAGTTTACACACTCTTCAGCAGTTTGTCTGGAGATAGTCCTATCTGGGAATCAAAGATCGGAGTTTTAAATTCTGTGTCGCATTTATAGATCTCAATCGCCATTTCCTATGATTAAAAAAAACCCTGTAAAACTTTAAACAAAGTCTGTCAAATGTTTCCAAAGAACTCAAAACCATTTCAGCAAATGTAGACCAGATATTCCCCTGCCAATTAGCTTCTATAAAGTGTGGAAAATCTTTCTATTGTAGAAACTTCAATAAAATGGAGAAAATCCTATTGTAATGTGTTTAAAATCAATAGGAAGCATTGGAAGAAATTGTTCCTAATCGCAATGTTGGGTTAAGATTTAAATCTGATTGAAAAATCAAAAGCTTCCTAGCCTGTCCAGTAAAATGTTGTGGATAAAATGACATTTAAAAGGACACTTTCAGGAGCGAGTTTGTAAGAAATATTGATTGGTAATAATACCCAGTTCTACCTGCTCGCAGTGAAAATAATGATGAATATGTTATCAATATGAAATATCAATAGATCCCCACAAAAGTAAGCTCTACTTTCTCACTCTTCAGATTATCTGATAAATTGATAAATGCTCACGGGGCGTATCTCAATTGTAATGAAATTCACCCTAACGGCTCATCAAACATAATAACTTCAGATATAATTTTTTTTTCCTTTCCAACATGCAATGCCAACAAATGCCTGCAAATTTCAGCAAATCAAAATTTACTTAGACTCTAATGGAAGTGTAATAAATATACCAATTGAAACCGAAGGAAAACACTTTCAGAAATCCATACAATTATCAAATTATTGAATGTTAAATCTTTCAGTGATTATATAATACTCCATATAGTGTAAAAACAAACACTTCAAAACTCTGAAACATTTCAATAAATGAATGGGTACAGCAAGAATCATTGAATCAACAACTCCGCACTAGTCTGCTTGTGTACATCAATCCAACTGTTTCTTCACTCCATCACCAGCACACAATGGGATGAAGATCCTCCCTAACTCTCAGAGACATCAGTAATTCCCTTACAGACCCATAATACGAGCACAGATATACCTGCCCACCTGTCTGATCTATATCACCTGTCGTATTTAAATGCCTCTCATATTGATGACAACCCTATTGACTCTGTGATTAATTCCATAATATCGAGGGACGGGAATCAGCCATCAATAGGGGACCAGCTCAGCCTTTGCGAGTCAATCTCATCCGTGCCTTATCTAAGCCAGGGCTTACTGTATTTGTTTTCTTTGGAATTCAGAAAGATTACTTTTAACAAAACCTGACAAAAAGACTAGAGAGGTTGTGACATTGTATACTATCCCTCATTGGACACTCCCATTAAAACAATGATTGAGAAGAAAATGACAGAAATCAGAAAACCCTCTCCATTACCTCTGTGAATAAGTTTCTAAGTGAATCCGCAGAGTCAGAGTCTTTGAAGTGAAAGTAATCTAGATGACCTATCAGACAAATATCTTTTGTTGCTTTTGTTTCAATGTGTAACTTATCAAAGTGTGTAAACATGGGGTGCACTCAATCTGAGAACCTGGTGCTAGAAGACAATACATTTGTACTTTCACTCCAACAATACAGACATTGTCTACATTGAAAGTCATAGTACTAATAGATATGAAGCAAATTTTAATTACGTCCTTCCTTCACATTAAAGCCTTGTTTCTGGAATGCACGCACTGATGACACCTTAGCGATGGAATGCTTTATATTAACTGATAGTTTGCAGAATCAGATAAATATCCATCATTAAAAAACTACAAAGAAGCGACAACAGCTACATGTACTTTCACTCTTGATACTGGTAGAGACAGTGTTTTCACCTGTATAAGCTGTCGGCATTACTTTGTATTGGGAGGGATTCTAACCACTGACCTGTGTATTGGGAGGGATTCTAACCACTGACCTTTGTATGGGGAGGGATTCTATCACTGACCTTTGTATTGGGAGGGATTCTAACCACTGACCTTTGTATTGGGAGGGATTCTAACCACTGACCTGTGTATTGGGAGGGATTCTAACCACTGACCTTTGTATTTGGAGGGATTCTATCACTGACCTTTGTATTGGGAGGGATTCTAACCACTGACCTTTGTATTGGGAGGGATTCTATCACTGACCTTTGTATTGGGAGGGATTCTAACCACTGACCTGTGTATTGGGAGGGATTCTAACCACTGACCTTTGTATTTGGAGGGATTCTATCACTGACCTTTGTATTGGGAGGGATTCTAACCACTGACTTGTGTATTGGGAGGGATTCTATCACTGACCTTTGTATTGGGAGGGATTCTAACAACTGACCTGTGTATTGGGAGGGATTCTAACCACTGACCTTTGTATTGGGAGGGATTCTAATCACTGACCTGTGTATTGAGAAGGATTCTAACCACTGACCTTTGTATTGCATGGGAGGGATTCTAAGCACTGACCTGTGTATTGGGAGGGATTCTAACCACAGACCTTTGTATTGGGAGGGATTCTAACCACTGACTGTGTTCAACAATGCCTGTGAAATGGGTATTCTGCATATGTGGCAGGGATGAAAGGGGAGGAAAGAAACTTTAGCATTGGTCTTATCACATTTGTCAACAAAAACCTTTAGACAAAAGATATTTGGGGATATCTTTGTTTTTTGTTGTTGGTTTTTTGGGTTTTTTTTTTTTGTTGGGGGGGGGGGTGGTGGAAAGAGCTGAAGGAAAACTGAGTACAGGGCCAGTCACACATGTAGACCCTCTGACTATGATTAGGAAAAGGGGACCCAGAAGGGGGAGGAAGATAGAGTAAGAAACTTGTGTCTACATGTACATGCAAATCACATCTGTGGACATATTAGAACAAGGGTTATTGGGAGGGGGAGGAGGAAAAGGGTGCAGTGCCAATTCACACCTGTGGACTATTTGAAGAGGAAAAGATATTGTAGACCCCAAAGACTGAGGGTTGGGGGAGGGGGTAGAGGCAGTGCAGGTCATCCACACCTGTGGACCCAATAGACCATGGGTTTGGAGGGGACAGAGGGGAGTGCAGATTCAATTCACACATGTAGACCCACTAGACCAATGGATTTGGTTGGGGGGAGGGGAGAGTGCAGGTGCAAATCACACCTGTGGACCCACCTGATGAGACTGCTGTCCCCATCCTGAACATCCCTGGGGGTCAGCAAATTCTCCCCTTAAAAACACCCTGCAAAAATGGCTACCATTACTGCCAACTCAAGACTCTACATTAAAGGTTAGGTCATAAAACTGTTAAATTCTGTATGTAATTACATGTATTCATATTAAGTTAAACTTATATTTACTATACATGTACTAATGTCCTAGATATTAACTTTGTTAAGGTTTATTGAAATTTGAAATATTGAAAAATATTTCACATATTACATTAGGTGTACTAAGTCAAAGGCTTCTGAACATTCTAACATATGGTGTTTAACACTACCAAATATATAAATGTGTATACTTGAAATCTTCACTTTTCAAGGAACAGAATTCCTCACTCACCAGCTACGACCGTGTGAAACTCTCAGAAAGAGGAAATGTGCCTTGTCAACTCCTGATGTTCCCCCATCACTTCACAACACAAGACACCCCAAGTTCCCAGTGTAACATTTCCAGAACAAATTCAATTCAATTAATCTCTCTTCTCTAGAAATAACACTATTTAAAACTGTAGAGCAAATTTAATTTGTATCAGGCAGGTAACAATGATTATTAATCCCTGCTAATTCCCATTATGAACTCGGTCTGTGGATTAGCGGTAATCTGACTTTAGGGACTCGTTATTCCAGGGAATACACAGTGTTCCAGGACTCCAGAGTAGGTCAGACAATGGAGCATTGGCTGGGGTTAGTAGGTAACAAAGTTTACCTATAGATTCCATTGCCCACAAATGTCCAGTGTCTCAGAACCTGACAAAACTTTAGTAATGTCAATATATAATTGCTCAGAGAAAATGCACTTGACTTCTGCATTTATTTCAAATGCCTAAAACTTTGCTGACCAATGCAAACAGAATAACATATAGATGGAACATCTTCAGCCACAAAAAAACAAATCCATAATCCAAAAGCCTAGATTCCTAGGGAATTCTAACAATATCCTACTCATAGTGAAACAACTAAACACAGAAAGAATTTATGGATGGTGTTTCCAATAAAATGGATTGACCTTGGAATAGTGTATCCAATACATCAAAGCAGGTACCTAGGGATAGTGTGTCCAAAACAAAGAAAGGATCTCAGGATATTGTGTCCAATACACTGAAAGGACTTAAGGAGAGTGTGTCCAATATGCAGAAGTTACCTACAGATAGTATGTTAAATACACTGAAGGGACCTAAGGATAGTGTATCCAATACACATATGGGTCCTAAGGATAGTGTATCCAATTCACATATGGGTCCTAAGGATAGTGTTTCCAATACACAGATGGGTCCTAAGGATAGTGTATCCAGTACACAAAAGGGACATTAAAATAGTGTATCCAATACACAGATGGGATCTAAGGATAGTGTATCCAATACACAGATGGGTCCTATGGATAGTATATCCAATACACAGATGGGTCCTATGGATAGTGTATCCAATACACAGATGGGTCCTATGGATAGTGTATCCAATACAGAGATGGGACCCATGGATAGTGTATTCAATACACAGAAGGGACCTAAGGATAGTGTATCCAATACACAAGAGGGACCTAAGGATAGTGTATCCAATACACAGAAGGGACCTAAGGATAGTGTATCCAATAAACAGATGGGTCCTATGGATAGTGTATCCAATACACATATAGGACCTAAGGATAGTTTATCTAATACACAGATGGGTCCTATGGATAGTGTATCTAATGCACATATGGGTCCTAAGGATAGTGTATCTAATACACAGAAGTGACATTAAACTAGTGTATCCAATATACAGATGGGACCTAAGGATAGTGTATCCAATACACAGAAGGGACCTAAGGATAGTGTATCCAATACACAGAAGGGATCTAAGGATCGTGTATCCAATACACAGATGGGTCCTATGGATAGTGTATCAAATACACATATAGGACCTAAGGATAGTGTATCTAATACATAGATGGGTCCTATGGATAGAGTGTCTAATGCACAGATGGGTCCTAAGGATAGTGTATCCAATACACAAAAGGGACATTTAAATAGTGTATCCAGAATACAGATGGGACCTAAGGATAGTGTATCCAATACACTGGAGGGACCAAAGGATAGTGTATCCAATACACAGAAGGGACATAAAAATAGTGTATCCAATACACAGAAGGGTCCTATGGATAGTTTATCCAATGCACATATGGGACCTAAGGATAGTGTATCCAATACACTACACAATATGGATAGTGTGTCCAATATACAGAAGGGATAGTGTATCCAACACACCAGATGGTTCCTACGGTTAGTTGAAAGACCTTAAAAATTATAATATTATAATTTTGATACAACATGTCAGTGAGGACACAGTTTGAAATACAGCGGAAGGACATAATGATAAATGTGGAGTGTCCATACACAGCTGGGACATGAGAAAGGTCTGTTATTGCACAGTATGTACATGTACCTAAGGCCATCAAAAATTAATCCTTGGTTTTCAGTCCTGTGCGCATTTGATTTAACATTGCGCATTGCACATTTTTATCATTAAATGAATAAAATAAAATTTTGATAGTGCTCTTGCTTATTCAAGAAAAAAAAATTCTGGATTTAGAACCGCATTTTAGATACTCAAGACAGAAAAACGCTTAATAAAGAACATAATTTCAATCATTGCGATGATTCAGATTTAATTACTGTAGACGTACTTTTGTCCGCGTGGTATTAATTTACGCTATGAACGCGGGCACAAATTTTCCGCTTAATTTTTTCCCAGTGTACTTAAAGTGCATTTTGGAATGAAATTTTGCAATTGCATTACATGAATAAGGATAATCGGAAGTTACTACATTATATAACACTTGCATATATGTGTACCCAATGTATATCGTTTTTATCTATGCAAACTGTCAAACGAATTTGTATTGAGAATTCACATAATAAATGATTTAATCTCCTAAAGATTTGAATTTTCTGTAAATTAACTTGCATGAAATTTAAACTTCTACCAGCTTGAGATAACGGCACGTGTCAGACGACAAATAGCCCCAAGCAGGTCTGTCTTTCAATGACCCAATTAACTACACGCCAAGACCCGTGTTTTTACTGCAATTTTTAGATCCCTTTGTGCTCTGACTTTTAATTGATAAAACAACTGATCAACTCATAATTTAAACAACATGTGAACCCATAAATTGACAGTTAATAAAAATTAAAATTGACTACCGACCAGTGCACAACCGATAATTACTGTTCACTGTGAACAGTTCTTACAATTTAAGTCCAAAGTTGGACAAATTCTAGGTAATGAAAATCGCTCATAACTAAATTTAATAATGATCATTCAAATGATTTTTTTTTCATTCAAAGAATCCGCGTAAATTTTTACCCGCGGATTAAATTGATATTGTGACTCCGCGGAATTATGACCCCGTGGAAAAAAATACGTCTACAGTATAACAATTGCAAATGGCCGCCGTATCTAGTTACGAGATGCTGTGTTTAAGTTATGATTGTAACAGCAATGATTTTAGTTATGGTATATGAAGAAGAACGCTGTTAAACCTCAAATGTATATATAGGAGGAGAGTTCCTGCAGCTTGTACTATACTAAATATTTCATTATGATTAAACACATGGCTTTCTCAAGCCTCGTAGTTGTTAAAACATCGCATTTTCTGGATTTGAATAAGAATTGCCCATTGCTAAAATAAAAGGAAAAATACTGCATCCTTTTTCTATGAAATAAAAAGAAAAAGTTATCACTGCCCGACCGCATCTGTTTTTGACCTGAGAACCAAGAGATTAATTTTTATGGCCCAAGGACAAAGTGTCCAGTACACAGAATGTACTACTGGGCTGCATTTAATGACATACACAGTAGGGACCGAGGGATGGTGTGTCCTGTTAGAGGTGTGATAACCCAGTGTTCTGACTGCTGAAGGAGAAATGAATTTTGTGATTTTATAAAACTTGCTCCGTTCCCAGTGCTGCATCATTAGTCACCCAAAAGGGGAGTAACTGTGCTTTGTTGTAACCAACCTTTGTGTCTACCTACCTCGGTTATTCATTATACTGTAAAAAAAAAATTGCAAAAGAGAGGCATACAGTGGCGAAAAGATTCACAATATCGAACACATTCAGAAAGATGGAAATGCCATCTGGAGGAGAATCAGGAGAAGTCTTTAACTGCAATTTCTTGTAAAATTATATTGGTTTATTCTCTTCATTTCATCAGATAGCAATTTCATCTTTTCTATATATCTGTGTGATACAAATATATACTAGAAATGTTTGAACAGACAAAATTTTAAGAATAGAGGATAGCATGAGTTTTGAATTTATAAAAAAAAGATAATTGGAGTTGTTTCCTTTGCTGCAGTGCTTTTACAACATCAACACAGGTCACCAAGGTCACATAGAGGTGAAGGTCAGGGGTTGTGTAGTCATGGCTACAAAGCTATCCACAAACATCCCTTCAGCTTTATCTTATAATCACTGTGTTGGAAACAATGTTATCATTCCACTTAGTTAACATCCAAACCAATTATAAACCTTGCTATTAGCACCATTTAGAGCCACTTTTTTCACTAAGATGTTCAATATATTCATGATTTCAAGGCTTTTAGTAAACGGAGAAAGGATGTGATTTTTAACAGTTTTTGAATTAGTCATTTGAAATTTCACAATTAGCAAAAAAAAAAAATTCGATGAAATAATTCTTTAAAAAATAGACTCTTCAAATGAGTAATTTACCTCTACACTTCAAAATAACTGATAACCCTGCCCCAGGGTTTTGTTTCAAAGTAAGCAGACCAAATAATCAACATGCGGTAATCCAGGTAGGAGATTGTGGACAGCTTGTCCTGACTACAGCCTCCCGGTGCGGTCTGTGTGTTTGTGTGTGTGAGACATTAACAGGTCCCTACCTGCGATGTGGTTGAGGGTGAAGTCTGGGGGGCCCTGGGGGTAGCGTTTCATCATGATGTCGTTGTTTGGGATCTGAGTGGGGCGGAATACAACTTGTTCTTGGGGCTGGACAGATCTCTCAACAATCTGAAAGTCAATGGGAGTATAAAATTAGAACAATCCACTGAAGTAATGACATTGCATAGCGTGAAGCCATTGTTAAATGTAATGATGACACATAAGATAGTAGTGAGAGTGTTTGAATAGTATTAGTAATCAGTTAGCTGTATAATAATTTGTATTAAGTTTTCAACAATTCATTCTGTGAATGAAAATTACATTTATCAATATATGTAGCGAATTATCCAAAATTTTGATTGACTGCCTTCAACAGAACTAACTAAGCAAATAGCTTTCATTCATAAAATAAATGGACATTAAGAGACAAAGTTACTACCTACACAGACAGAATAACACAACAGCAAACAAACAACGAGGACTTCAAACATTAAACATACACACTATACATACATTTATACAACTGATACCAGATCAAAATCTTAACATAAAATAAGGATATGCAGAGTTGAAGATGATAAAATAAAACATGTTTATATATCAGCAAATATTTACAGGGAGTACAAATGTCCTCAGAGGGACTTTCCTGACATTTCTTTTGTAATTCATTTCCAGAACAAAGTATCTTCACCACAATGACGTCAGATCTAATCTCGAGATAGTTCAAAGTATCCCCACCACAATGTCTGATCTAATCTTGAGATACCTCAAAGTATCTCTATTACAATGATGTCAGTTATAATCTCAAGATAGCTCAAAGTATCTCCATCACAATGACGTCAGTTCTTATTATGAGATAGCTCAAAATATCCACACTACAATGATGTCAGTTCTAATCTCGAGATAGCTCAAAGTATCCACACTACAATGATGTCAGTTCTATTTTGAAGATAGCTCAAAGTATCCACACTACAATGATGTCAGTTCTTATCTCGAGATAGCTCAAAGTATCTACACTACAATGATGTCAGTTCTATTCTCGAGATAGCTCAAAGTATCCACACTATAATGACATCAGTTCTTATCTCGAGATAGCTCAAAGTATCTCAGCAACAACAATGACTGTGTCAATTCTTTTTTAGACAAAAATATCCGTGTCACAGTCTCACAATATCAGAAACCACTTCCATCAGTGAAACTGTTACATGTCCACCAATAATGTCACGAGTTGTGTAGTTGTCTATTCCATCAATACGAAACTCGTCCTGTTTCTACTGTATAAAGCCTGTCTGATACAGCCATTATGACAGAAGAAGACAGAAGCACTTGACAAGAGAGATAGCTGGTTTTGATAGCTGCACTGTCCTAGAACTCAAGGTCTGTCAAGGAACTTAAATACCCCACAAAGAAATTAGTCACACATAACCTAACAGTCAAAGGAAATTACACCCTCAATTCTGTCTTCACTGACATGTCTTTATAAATGTGTAATTTTGTTTATATCTTGGCCATTGAAAGAACTAGATGCTGTAGATTTAGAAATCAATTCAATACTAAAGTTAATATGTTTTAAAGTCCAAACTCAAAATAGAAATCAGGAGAATCTAAAATAGGGGATACGGGCCATTTCTTCTGAATATATTATATCATTCTAATGAAAATAAATTCTTTTTCACAAAAGAGACATAGAATATCTGCATAAATATCTTAGGTTTAAGACAAAATTTATATGTAGTAATCTATTTTTCAAATGTTAAGATTATACATTATTCATTGAATTCAGATTTTTTTCACACACCTGTTGTATATAGATTTCTAACCATAATCTTATGCGTGAAATGTTGAGTTTTTTCCCTGATGTTTCTACTCCTGTTCAGTGTCAGATCTCTGTGATTTTATACTATCATATCTCTGACTCTTGAGTACATGGAATTAAATAAGTGCTTATTCAAGATTAATACACTCAAGAACAAGTAAAATTAACAGACACTTGGTTCATACACGACAGTAGTCAAGGAATTATCCAGCCTTAAATAGAATGTATCAACAGTAAACAAACCACAGAGGTACAGTCAGGGGACAAAACTGCTGGATAGAGACATCAGTTCATTTAACATGAACCACTTAACAACACACAAAACTGTCAACAGCCAGCATCATCTCCAATCATATAGAATAAGTCAAGGTGAGCCAACTTACACCAATCAAGTCCAATTTCAACAGAATAAGTCAAGGTTAGCCAACTTACACAAATCAAGTCCAATCTCCACAGAATAAGTCAAGGTGAGCCAACTTACACAAATCAAGTCCAATTTCCACAAAATAAGTCAAGGTGAGCCAACTTACTCAAATCAAGTCCAATTTCCATAGAATAAGTCAAGATGAGCCAACTTACACAAATCAAGACCAATTTCCATAGAATAAGTCAAGATGAGCCAATTTACACAAATCAAGTCCAATTTCAACAGAATAAGTCAAGGTGAGCCAACTTACATAAATCAAGTCCAATTTACACAGAATAAGTCAAGGTGAGCCAACTTACACAAATCAAGACCAATATCCACAAAACAAGTCAAGATGAGCCAACTTACACAAATCAAGTCCAATTTCCACAAAATAAGTCAAGGTGAGCCAACTTACTCAAATCAAGTCCAATTTCCATAGAATAAGTCAAGATGAGCCAACTTACACAAATCAAGACCAATTTCCATAGAATAAGTCAAGATGAGCCAATTTACACAAATCAAGTCCAATTTACACAGAATAAGTCAAGGTGAGCCAACTTACACAAATCAAGTCCAATTTCAACAAAATAAGTCAAGGTGAGCCAACTTATACAAATCAAGTGCAATTTCCACAAAATAAGTCAAGAAGAGCCAACTTACACAAACCAAGTCCAATTTCAACAGAATAAACAGAATAAGTGAAGGTGAGCCAGCTTACACAAATCAAGTCCAATTTCCACAAAATAAGTCAAGGTGAGCCAACTTACACAAATCAAGTCCAATTTTCCAATCCAATTTTATAGAATAGTCAACTTAATGTACACTTAGCAGTTTTTAATGAAACATTCATCAGACACTATATAAATAGTGCCTGCTTGGGAGGGTACCAGTTGAATTGACACCCCGAGAAAACCATTGTCAACCGACGCGAAGCAGAGGTTGACCATGGTTTTCGAGGGGTGTCAATTTCATCTGGTACCCTCCCAAACAGGCACTATTTATTTTATTATACTGAATGTCTTAATTTTATAGCAAATTTTACTGCTTTTATATAGAAAAGACGTTAGTTATACGGCGAACCGTACGCGCATAATTTAAGCGCATGTTACAATTCGTTCTATCGGCCCGTTGCCAAGTGTGTTGCTAACGCTGAGGGTATGAGAACGGATTGTCAACTGCGTCTAAACCAATCAGATTTCAGTATTTAACATGAAAGTATAATAAAACAGTTTATTGCATACAGTAAACCTATACAGTACACCTTCACAGTACACCTATTAACAAAACAGATGAAAACATGAAGACCAATGGGTCAGTATGTGTACTAAGTTGCATGTACACAATGTCATGTATACACCGATGAATTTATAAAAATATTATACACTCAATCTTAAAATTATTGAAAACACACAAACAGTGTGAAGATCAATACAAGTAGAAGATGATTGAGATAATGCAAGAAATTAATATCTGGGTAAAACTGCGACAAGCAACCCTCGTGGATTTTAAAACATCGCTTTTATTTTTCAGACAGTTTTGAACTACAGAAAATTATAACAAAAAATTGATTTCATATTCTTACAATTTGATACAAAACAGCAGAATCCCAGAATAAGAACTCGCGAAAAATAAGGAATTTACAGTAAGTCATATATCTATGAAACACTTGTTGAAATTTGTCCTATGTAACCAGTATGACCAAAGCCAGTCCCTACAAATTCACTTCATTGTATGGACCCTACACAAAAAGAATTATACATGTAGTAGGAACTGACTTTAGTCAGAAAGACTATATAACAGATACTTCTTTAATGTAGTAAATGAAACTCTGTTCACTGGACAGCACAGTGTGGGTTTTGTTTCAGAGTGGACTTAGTAGCCGCCCCTGCTGAATCCCCCCAGAGTGGACTTAGTACATGTAGCCGCCCCTGCTGAATCCCCCCTCAGAACACAGAGATCTTGATTCACAGAGATTCTTGACTCACTTGTTGGCTGTTATACCCAGTGCCTGCAGTGAAGTGCTTGCTACTAAGTGCAGGAAGAATTTGTAGTGAAGAAAGCGTGGAGTTAGTCTGCAAGAAAAAACACACACCTACACTGTTAATTAATGGTACATCTCCATTGTTAATTAATGATACATCTACACTATTAATTAATGATACATCTACACTGTTAATTAATGATACATATACACTGTTAATTAATGATACATCTACATTGTTATTAATGATACACCTACACTGTTAATTAATGATACATCTACACTGTTAATAAATGATACATCTACACTATTATTTAATGATACATCTACACTGTTAATTAATGATACACCTGCACTGTTAATTAATGATACATCTACACTGTTAATTAATGATACATCTACACTGTTAATTAATGATACATCTACACTGTTAATTAATGATACATCTACACTGTTTATTAATGATACATCTACACTGTTAATTAGTGATAGACCTACACTGTTAATTATATATCTACCAGTACCACAGTAAAGCTAATATATTAAGGTAGTCCATCTATAACTATCATATTTTATATCTAATGGATTGCAAGTTTGATCATTAAAATCTTAGTGGGATTTTAAGGAGTTTATTAAATAATAAAGATTCAATTTTGAAATATTTAATAAAAAACTGTTAAATTTTTATGAAGACACATTATTCTAGAAAAGAAAAAAACTTCCTATCCCTACATCCATTTGTGCTTGTTGTTTTGATAAAGTGGTAAGAGATTCATCAGTACACCTAAATATACCAAGTTCACGTAAACGTGTTTAAAAAAGAACATATGTCATAGCAGAAGTTACAACATTTGAAACTCAATTTGAGTAAACCATTTATAAACAAAACAAAATATACTGTACACTGCATACCTCTTTCGTGAGAGTTAAGCGACTTTTAGGTTTGTTGTACATAACTGACAACAAACAGACAAAAGAACTTGGATTTTGGCACGGGGTTTCACTGTGTTACAAAGATCATGATACATTTTTGAGCAAATACTTTCACAACAGCATGAAAAATACATGTTTTTAACCGTCGGTGCCCTTGGTTGCATAGGTTGCCGCCATTTTGAAACATAGGAAGCCGCATCTGCGCAATGAAACCGGAACTAATATCTGAGGAAATTCGGCATCAAGGTATTCTAGATGCCGGTGGACTTTGTAAGTTTGTTGTTAGAATATTGATTTGTCCTTGTGACAAGTTAAAGCAGACAATCTATTGGACAGACAAATTCATACAAGATGTCAACGTTTGACCCTAAAGGTAATCCAAATATACAATGCATTATAGTTAGAGAATAACTGAAAATTTTGGGGTGTTATAAAACCCTCTGTTATCATGGTAGTCTGCTCTATTCTGTAATATATACGTATATTGCATCAGCTGGGGTTTTAACCCACACACTTAACTGATCGATTGCCCTTATTCAACAGATTTCTTATAAATCATTAAATGTATTTCTATTTCTGATTTCCTCCTTAGATCACCCCCACATAAGATATAACCCTCTGATGGAGGAATGGGTGACAGTGTCTCCTCACAGAATGAAGAGGCCCTGGAAGGGGCAAGTGGAGAAACCTGAGGAAGAAGAGATCCCAAGTTATGATCCCAACAACTCGCTGTGCCCCGGAAACACTCGGTCCAGCGGCAAAGTAGTGTAACTATTGACCTTAGGGTTCAATACCCCAAAACTTGTTATACACAATATACTCCAAATTGTATCTTAATAAGTGTCTGAAAATAGTAATTTCAAATTAAATTCAAGTTTCTTTTTCTCTAATTTTATGCCACAAAATTCATGAGAACTCCTAAATGCCACGAGCTGCAAACCGTTTAGTAAACATGGTAAATGTCATTTGCATTTGGTAAAACTTTTTAGTAAAGCTTACAATATAAGTTACCATGATCAGCTGCATAATTAAGTTGCTGCGAAACAAGTATTTTAAGGTAATTCAGGAAATAAAAGTGATTTAGATTATGTCTTGTTGGAATCTTTTGTGGTAATGTAAATTGAGGAGGTTTGGTTTCAGAAACTAAAACCAAAATTGATGAAAATAAGATGAGATGGGAACACTTTCTAATTTTTTTTTTTTTGGCTAATTATCTATGAATAGTAATTTTAATTTAAAACTTATAAAAAATGTTTTAGGTTATCTATCTTTGAACTTCTCTCATCTTTGCAATATTTTCAGGTCAACCCCCAGTACGAGGGAACGTTTTTGTTCGACAACGATTTTCCAGCGCTTCTAAAGGATGGACCTGCTCCTTGTAAGTTACTGCTGCACAGAAAAGTTAAGCTTTAAATTCAAGACAGAGAAATGAATCCTTTACAATGTAGTACTTGTAATACAGTATTGTAATTGCAAGACTTTGCTACTTGGGATGAAACATTTGATAGATGTCATAAATATATTGAACAGGACAAGGTGTTCATTTAAATATCATATTTTTGCTTCATTGTTAGGATTCATCCTCAAATGAGTTAGGCCAACAATTTTAATGATTAGTTTCTAATGCACTGCTGTATTGTGTCAAAAGCTGCTGAACCCCCCTCTAATTTTCATTGCCATTGGAGAGGGGGTTCAAAATATTATGGCCGCGATATATTGAACCCCCAACCTATTTCCAATTCCCTTTGGAGAGGGGGTTCAAAATATTATGGCCGCGATATATTGAACCCCCCTCTAATTTCCAATTCCCTTTGGAGAGGGGGTTCAAAACATTATGGCCGCGATATTTTGAACCCCCCTCTAATTTTCATTGCCATTGGAGAGGGGGTTCAAAATATTATGGCCGCGATATATTGAACCCCTAACATATTTCCAATTCCCTTTGGAGAGGGGGTTCAAAATATTATGGCCGCGATATTTTGAACCCCCCTCTAATTTTCATTGCTATTGGAGAGGGGGGTTCAAAATATTATGGCCGCGATATATTGAACCCCCAACCTATTTCCAATTCCCTTTGGAGAGGGGGTTCAAAATATTATGGCCGCGATATTTTGAACCCCCCTCTAATTTTCATTGCTATTGGAGAGGGGGTTCAAAATATTATGGCCACGATATTTTAAACCCCCCTCTAATTTCCAATTCCCTTTGGAGAGGGGGTTCAAAATATTATGGCCGCGATATTTTGAACCCCCCTCTAATTTTCATTGCTATTGGAGAGGGGGTTCAAAATATTATGGCCGCGATATATTGAACCCACAACCTATTTCCAATTCCCTTTGGAGAGGGGGTTAAAAATATTATGGCAGCGATATTTTGAACCCCACTCTAATTTTCATTGCTATTGGAGAGGGGGTTCAAAATATTATGGCCGCGATATATTGAACCCCCATCCTATTTCCAATTCCCTTTGGAGAGAGGGTTCAAAATATTATGGCCGCGATATTTTGAACCCCCCTCTAATTTTCATTGCTATTGGAGAGGGGGTTCAAAATATTATGGCCGCGATATATTGAACCCCCATCCTATTTCCAATTCCCTTTGGAGAGGGGGTTCAAAATATTATGGCCGCGATATCTTGAACCCCCCTCTAATTTTCATTGCTATTGGAGAGGGGGTTCAAAATATTATGGCCGCGATATTTTGAACCCCCCTCTAATTTCCAATTCCCTTTGGAGAGGGGGTTCAAAATATTATGGCCGTGATATTTTGAACCCCCCTCTAATTTTCATTGCCATTGGAGAGGGGGTTCAAAATATTATGGCCGCGATATATTGAACCCCCAACCTATTTCCAATTCCCTTTGGAGAGGGGGTTCAAAATATTATGGCCGCGATATCTTGAACCCCCCTCTAATTTTCATTGCTATTGGAGAGGGGGTTCAAAATATTATGGCCACGATATATTGAACCCCCAACCTATTTCCAATTCCCTTTGGAGAGGGGGTTCAAAATATTATGGCCGCGATATATTGAACCCCCAACCTATTTCCAATTCCCTTTGGAGAGGGGGTTCAAAATATTATGGCCGCGATATTTTGAACCCCCCTCTAATTTTCATTGCTATTGGAGAGGGGGTTCAACATATTATGGCCGCGATATTTTGAACCCCCCTCTAATTTCCAATTCCCTTTGGAGAGGGGGTTCAAAATATTATGGCCGCGATATTTTGAACCCCCCTCTAATTTTCATTGCCATTGGAGAGGGGGTTCAAAATATTATGGCCGTGATATTTTGAACCCCCCTCTAATTTTCATTGCCATTGGAGAGGGGGTTCAAAATATTATGGCCGCGATATTTTGAACCCCCAACCTATTTCCAATTCCCTTTGGAGAGGGGGTTAAAAATATTATGGCCGCGATATTTTGAACCCCCCTCTAATTTCCAATTCCCATTGGAGAGGGGGTTCAAAATATTATGGCCGCGATATATTGAACCCCCAACATATTTCCAATTCCCTTTGGAGAGGGGGTTAAAAATATTATGGCCGCGATATATTGAACCCCCATCCTATTTCCAATTCCCTTTGGAGAGGGGGTTCAAAATATTATGGCCGCGATATTTTAAACCCCCCTCTAATTTTCATTGCTATTGGAGAGGGGGTTCAAAATATTATGGCCGCGATATTTTGAACTCCCCTCTTATTTTCATTGCTATTGGAAAGGGGGTTCAAAATATTATGGCCGTGATATATTGAACCCCCAACCTATTTCCAATTTCCTTTGGAGAGGGGGTTCAAAATATTATGGCCTAAAATATTTTGAACCCCCTCTCCAATGGGCATTGAAAATTGGAGGGGGGTTCAAAATATCGCGGCCATAATATTTTGAACCTCTCTCTCCAATGGGAATTGGAAATAGGAGGGGGGTTCAATATATCGCAGCCATAATATATTGAACCCCCTCTCCAATAGCATTAAAAATTAGAGGGGGGTTCAAAATATTGCAGCCATAATATATTGAACCCCCTCTCCAATGGGAATTGGAAATAGGAGGGGGGTTCAATATATCGCAGCCATAATATATTGAACCCCCTCTCCAATAGCATTAAAAATTAGAGGGGGGTTCAAAATATCGCAGCCATAATATATTGAACCCCCTCTCCAATAGCATTAAAAATTAGAGGGGGGTTCAAAATATCGCAGCCATAATATTTTGAACCCCCTTTCCAATGGGAATTGGAAATAGGAGGGGGGGTCAAAATATCGCAGCCATAATATTTTGAACCCCCTTTCCAATGGGAATTGGAAATAGGAGAGGGGGTCAAAATATTGCAGCCATAATATTTTGAACCCCCTTTCCAATGGGAATTGGAAATAGGAGGGGAGGTCAAAATATCGCAGCCATAATATTTTGAACCCCCTCTCCAATGGGAATTGGAAATAGGAGAGGGAGGTTCAAAATATCGCAGCCATAATACATTGAACCCCCTCTCCAATAGCATTGAAAATTAGAGGGGGGTTCAAAATATCGCAGCCATAATATTTTGAACCCCCTCTCCAATGGGAATTTGAAATTGGAGGGGGGTTCAATATATCCCAGCCATAATATTTTGAACCCCCTCTCCAATAGCAATGAAAATAAGAGGGGGGTTCAAAATATCGCAGCCATAATATTTTGAACCCCCTCTCCAATAGCATTGAAAATTAGAGGAGGGTTCAAAATATTGCAGCCATAATATTTTGAACCCCCTCTCCAATAGCAATAAAAATTAGAGGGGGGGATCAAAATATCGCAGCCATAATATATTGAACCCCCTCTCCAATAGCATTGAAAATTAGAGGGGGGTTCAAAATATCGCAGCCATAATATTTTGAACCCCCTCTCCAATGGGAATTTGAAATTGGAGGGGGGTTCAAAATATCGCAGCCATAATATATTGAACCCCCTCTCCAATAGCATTGAAAATTAGAGGGGGGTTCAAAATATTGCAGCCATAATATTTTGAACCCCCTCTCCAATAGCAATAAAATTTAGAGGGGGGTTCAAAATATCGCAGCCATAATATATTGAACCCGGGGTTCAATATTTTATAGGGGGGTTCAATATTTCGCAGCGATATATTGAACCCGGGTTCATAATATCGCATAATATATTGAACCCGGGTTCAATATTTCGCGGTATCAAAATATTATATGACACCGGTTTAAATTTAGATACAGAAACTATTTTGAATGTAATCAATCGCCAATAAATTAATGTTTAAATGATATCTAACATTGTTGACAGGTCTAAGCAGAAAACTAGCAAATGTGATTTTTACCGATTTATTTTGTAAGGGTCTACTTGGTTTAGAGCTTATAGCGTGAAAAGTATCCATCAACATATGATTTATTTTACCAAATCTTTTTTCTAAGATGTCATTCTATAGAATAAACACCATGAATTTAAGTTTGAGTCCATAAAATAGTAAAAAATGACCAACCCGCTACATTTTTGTATTCTATTTTGATACATCAGGCCCATAAAGTGTACTTATTTACAACAATTTGCGCAATATTATGGATGAGATATGGCTTAAAGGAAAAACGAATGTCTGGGCAAATTTCATCATCAATAATTTTTACAAGGGGGTACACCCGTCTGAGAGGTGATAACAAACAAACTAGAATGTAAACATACATATTTTCTTTTGTATATGTGTTGCTAGAATGTATATCTATCATTTAAAGCTAAGCTTTTTATGATTGAGCCCATTTAGTGCCGAGTATAGGACTACCTTAAAAAAAGAAAATGATATCGTTATCCCTTTAAATCTTGCAATGAAAACATAATTACCTGCCTGTTACATTTTTTTTTCAATTTGTTTGGCCTAAAAATCTAAGGGTTCAATACCCCAAAACTTGTTATACACAAGTTAAATATGCTTAAAGATTGCTTTGAGATTGTGATTTTTATCGGATTATTTAGTTTCCAGTAATTTCATTGGTTTATTTTAGCGGCAAACCCTGACCCGCTGTTTCAGTCCGCCCCCGCCTATGGGGCCTGCCAAGTCATGTGCTTCCACCCGCGATCCGACCTCACCCTCCCTCTCATGTCTCAGTCCGAAGTAAGGGAGGTAATTGACAAGTGGGCCGAAATCAACACAGACCTCGGAAAAAAGTATACGTGGGTCCAGGTAAGGTTCTTTAAGCAAAGGGTATGGAGGTTTGAGTATTTTTGTTTATGTCTTGTTTTATTAGATAAATTTTCATGTGCAGAAACTGATGCTTTTTTATATTCGTTTTCAGATCTTTGAAAATAAAGGAAATATTATGGGCTGCTCCAATCCTCATCCACATTGCCAGGTAATAGCCTATCAATTCATGGAGGACATCATTCATTTCACATCAAAAGTTGATTATTCATTAGTGATAGGTGCATTGTTCATTGCCCTGAAATCTACTCCCAAGTACTAGGGATCCTGATTGTTTGATGCATATTTAATTTTTCAGCTCTTATAATATCTACAAGACAGTGATAATTAATAGTATCTTACATGTAAATACATTGTCAAATGAAAAATATTCAAACAAAGTTGATTTCTTTGAGTAGTGGTAAACTACTAACTTTAAACATCATAGAACATGAATGTAATTGTTAACAATGACTAAGCACTAAGATATAAAATATATGAAATAAATATTTACTTACACAAGAAAAGTTGTTTTGTTACAGGTTTGGGCGAGCTCCTATTTCCCCAACGATCCTGCAAAAAAACACAAAACACAAAAAGAGTACCACGACAAACACAAGGTGCCCCTGCTGGTGGACTATGTGAACAAAGAGCTCCAAAAACAGGTGCCCCCGCCGCATTGTTTTGTATTTAACTGCATAGTTTGATTAATAAAAGTTGTATAAAACAGGTGAACACCTGTTCCTGTTGATCCACTAGAACAATGTGGGATTTGAGACATGATCTCCCATCATTCCATTATGAACAGGAGAGGGTTGTCCTACAGAACGAGCACTGGGTCTGGTTGGTCCCTTACTGGGCCGTCTGGCCCTATGAGACGATGCTGCTCCCAAAACGACACATCCTACGCATCGAGGATCTCACGTCGGCCGAGAGAGATGGTAAGTTGGTCAAAAAGAGACAGTAAAAAGGTCAAAGAGAGACAGTAGGTCAAAGAGAGACAGTGAGAAGGTCAAAGAGACAGTAAGAATGTCAAAGAGAGACAGTAAGTAGGTCAAAGAGATACAGTAAGTAGGTCAAAGAGAGATAGTATGTAGATCAAAGAGAGACAGTAAGTAGGTCAAAGAGAGACAGTAGGTCAAAGAGAGACAGTGAGAAAGTCAAAGAGACAGTAAGTAGGTCAAAGAGAGACAGTAAGTAGGTCAAAGATACAGTAAGTAGGTCAAAGAGAGATAGTATGTAGATCAAAGAGAGAGAGTAAGTAGGTCAAAGAGAGACAGTAAGTAAGTCAAAGAGAGACAGTAAGTAAGTCAAAGAGAGACAGTAGGTCAAAGAGAGACAGTGAGAAGGTCAAAGAGACAGTAAGTAGGTCAAAGAGAGACAGTAAAAAGGTCAGAGATACAGTAAGTAGGTCAAAGAAATATAGTACATAGATCAAAGAGAGAGTAATTAGGTCAAAGAGACAGTAAGTAGGTCAGAGAGACAGTAAGTAGGTCAAAGAGAGACAGTGGTACAAAGCAAGCTGGTGAATAGGTGAAAGAAATTTCATAATTTCATGATCTTACCTGCAAGAAACTGCAATAATATGCTGGGTTAACACAAAAAAAACTAATGCAAATACTGTAATATTTTGAAATGTTCCATTCCTCTGCCTGTCTTCCAAATAATTGTAGGCTAATTTGAAATACAGTTGAACTTTGATATCTCGAACACTGATATCTCAAATAAAATGGATATGTCAAAGTGATTTGTTTATCCCAATCACTAATTTTTCAAGTATTTTACCCTTGATATCTTGAATACTCTGATATCTCGAAGATTTTAAACAGTCCCATCTAGTTCGAGTTAATGAAGATTGACTGTAGTTCAAAAACCTTAAATACTTTTTGTCACCAGCCATTACATTATTTATAGAAATGTCTCAAAAGTTTTTTTTTTCAGCCCTAGCAGACATAATGAAGAAACTCCTCACAAAATATGATAATATGTTTGAAGTCTCGTTTCCATATTCCATGGGTTGGCATGGTAAGTGGTTGTGTTATAGTATCTGACCCATCTGAAGTGGAAAAGCTGAAAGCAGTACATGCAAAATTGTAGCTTTCTTATCAGAAAATACTGCATAATGGGTTATTTTTACTTTTTTATGCATTTGAATGAGTAAAAATTGAAATCAATCAGCTGTATTCACTTTTTAACCATTTTAGTTGTGAAACATTCACCAATTCTATGTTCAATCAGCAGACTTCTTACATCAGAACTAGTATATGTACAAGACATAGAGAGATGTGTGGACCATGCTTGGATAATAATGAATAAAGTTAAAATGAAATTGAATTTTTATTGCTGTGAATAATTACGCTTTTAAATTTTACAGATTTACAAAACTTGTAAAAATAAGTAAAATTTAGCAGCAAACAAAAAAAATACCCATTACACAGTATAATTATTAGAATATGATAAAAACCATTGAAGGGACAGAACTATGAAAATAAACTTTTTGTTTCTACAAACATCTGCGTTTCAAGTTGCATGCAAAATCTAAAAATTTAACCATTTTTAATCACGATTTACAAATATAGTGTAAATTTCAGAATCATACTCCATCTGTAATTTCAAATTGATTAACTATAAATCAAGTTATTAAATATTTTATTAATTGAAAAAAGGATGACTGCACTTTAATAAGGACATGCGATATTTGGAAGAAATTAAACTTTTAAAAGAAGAATTTTTCTTTCAATTGCAGAAATGGTCAACATCTAAACTGCAACTTAACATAATTGTGTTAAATAAAAGTATATTGTATGTACCAGTAAGTACATTGTATATAAATTTATTAAACACATTTACTTATTGACTTGTATGGGTTTTTTTTTTTATCACAGGTGCCCCTACAGGGGATTACCTCCAACAAGACAGCAGCCACTGGCAGCTCCATGCTTTGTACTTCCCCCCTCTGCTGAGGTCAGCTACAGTAAAGAAATTCATGGTGGGCTATGAGATGCTGGCTCAATCTCAGCGGGACTTGACAGCAGAACAGGTATGAGATGTTTGGTCAACCTCAATGAATCTAAATAAGTATCTAAAATGATGACTCAAGCTCAGTGAGACTTAATAGTAGAACAGGTATGAGAGGCTGGCTAAATCTCAGTGAGATTTAACAGCAGAATAGTTACGAGATGCTTGGTCAATCTCAGCGAGTCTTACTTGCAGAACAAAGGCTCAATCTCAGCAAGACTTAACAGAACAGGTTTGCAATGAAAGCTTAGTCTCAGCATGACAGTACAATCTCATAGAGGCTTTTTTGCAGAAAAAACTTTACTATTTCATAAAATGATAACTCAATCTCAGTGAGACAGCAGAACAGGCATGAGATGCTTGTCCAATCTTATTATGTAATTTTTAAGAACTGGAAAGGAAATTTAATTAAATCTCCGAATTAGTGAAAAAAAGTTTGTAGGATTTTAACATTATTAGTTTTTTTTCAGGCTGCAGAAAAACTGAAGAGTTTACCTGACGTACATTATAAATCCAAGAATTCCTAGCGGGTTCATCGGGACGAGTGCTCAGTTGTGCCAAATTGTATCACGTGACTTTCATTGCAATGATGCTTTGAGGTGCTAACTCTATTATGACGTCATAATTGATTTGACTGTATGATGCTATGATGTCATTTATCCATTATGACGTCAAACATGATTTGATCTATTTCCCGTACTTAACGGCTCTTAAGTAATCATTTTCACAACATGAGTTGGGGAAAAGTTAACATTTTCAATTTTAGAAATGTAAATGTACAAAAACATTAGCGGTTAAGATAAACATATATATATTCTGAGTATTATTCTGTTCGTGTTAATTAATAAATCTAAAGAATGTATTACTTTTTTGATGGTTCAAAACAGAAATTGTCACAAAAAGTCATAATTCCAGAATAAGGGGGTAGGGGTGATTCCTATTGTAGTATATCCCTTAAATGCAAAGAAAGTGGCCATGAAAATTTTATAAGTTATAAAGCAGATGTTAAGGTTGAAATACGAATTTGTTTTTAAAAATTCATTGAGAAGTTTTTATGTGCCATCACATTTTGTTAAAATTTAGAATCAAAAACTACAAAACTTGTAGTGCTGATTTTAGCAATATTTTGATAAAATTATTATATTGCTATGTAAAAAAGCCAATGATGTAAATAATTTTGAAATGTGTTTCCGTTCTCAAAATTAATGAATATACTTTGCAAATAAATTCCATCAAATAAAATAATTACATGTACATGTATTGCAGAAAATTGAAATTTTCAAAAAAATTCATAATGCCAGAAAAGGGGGACAATTCCTATCAAAATATCTCCCTTGCAAGTAAGAAAGTAGTCATGAAAATCATATATGCTGTAGAGGACATCTTAATGTTAATGTGTTGAAAAAAGCAAAAAAATTCATTGACAAATGATTTAACACTGCAACGCCCTGTTCCCCCTTAAGTTTGTAGTCATGTAAGATCATATCTAAATTGTCAAATTAATTTAATAATAAAAAGGAAGAGTTGTAATAGCAAATGTGTTTAATATTTCATAGATTTTCACTTTGAAGACTAGTCAGGTGTGTAAATATAGTCTGTGGCTTCTGATTGTTAATTTAATTGCTCTGTACTACCTCTGGGATTTATATAATGGTTGACAATTCATTATTAATTGACAGGAGTGGAGTTTAATGATAGCAAGATTACATTATGTTTTGTCAGTTTTATTGTTAGATCATTACAAAATGTATTCTAAGGTATAGTCATGTTTATAACAAGATGTAATTATAATTATATAAATTATAATCTTTATAAAATTAAATCTAGGTTTACAGTTTAAAAGCTTCCATGCAATAAACAAAATATAAAAAGATGTCAATACACAAATGTTGTTTATTATTTATTAGTTACTCCAGTATACTATCAGTAGAAACTCTTAATTTACTTGAAGATGATGTCTTAACACTGTAATCAGCAAGGTAAAGTGTGTGACTACTGGTAAGTGATTATACAAATGTTGTTGTATAAGGGGTCCTCTCTATAAACTATTAGTACATGTGATGCCTTGTGGCATCTTCCCAAGTCAAGAGTTTCTGATCTGTAGAGCAGATCAGATCAGAAACCCTTGACTTGGGAAGATGACCTTGTGGCTGCAGAAATGTTGTTCATTGTTATTTTTCTTGGGTGCAAATGGTATATGTTAACAAGAGGCCTATGGGCCACATCGCTCACCTGAGGAACAATAGGTATGATAAAATCAGCTTAATGGAGTCATAATACAAACTATCTGGACAATGCGCAATACATGTAATACATGTAGATCCTATATAAATAAAATTCATGTTCCCCCTGGATATTCTTATGTTTATAATCATTAGTCCATTTTCTACCAGGATGATTTTATAGTCATATCACTTGTTGAGTATTGCAATTCTCAAAAAGATCCTTAACAATTGTTTATATATGGATATAAACCTACATCGAACTCTAAACCTCTTGTGAGGCCGAAGAATTGTCCTGGGGCCAAAGTCTTAACAATTACAAAGAATCATCTGGCTGATTAGTTTCTGAGAAGATTTTTAAAGATTTACTCTACATATTCCTATATAAAACTTTGACCCCCCCCCCCCCATTGTGGCCCAACCCTACTCCTGGGGGTCATGATTTTCACAACTTTGAATCTTCACTATCCGAGAATGTTCCACACAAATTTCAGCTTTCCTGGCTGATTAGTTTTTGAGAAGTAGATTTTTTAAAGATTTACTCTATATATTCCTATGTAAAACCTCGACTCCCCATTGTGGCCCCACCCTACCCCGGGGGCCATGATTTTCACAACTTTGAATATACACTACCTGAGGATGCTTCCACACAAATTTCAGCTTTCCTGGCCTAATGGTTCTTGAGAAGAAGATTTTTGAAAATTTCTCATTTTTTTTCATTAATTTCTAATTATCTCCCCTTGAAAAAGGGTGTGGCCCTTAATTTTCACAACTTTGAATCTCCTTTGCCTAAGGATGCTTTGTGCCAAGTTTGGATGAAATTGGCCCAGTGGTTCTGGAGCAGATGTTGAAAATGTGAAAACTTTACAGACAGACAGACAAAATGTGATCAGAATAGCTCACTTGAGCTTTCAGCTCAGGTGAGCTAAACTGCCTTGACTGAATGCCTATTATGACGTCACCTTGTCTTGGAGCCTGTGTACCGGTAGGTTTATTAATATCACTGTCAACTAATCTACGAATCAGAGGCGGTTTATTGAAGTGGTGGAAATATTCTCTTGATGTTATTCCTAGCCGGTCAACATTAATAAAAGTACTGTATTGACATTTCAATATTTTTCGAACGAGCTAATATTTCAATTATTGACTATTTGTCTAAATTAATTTGAGTTATATAGTGAGAATATACTACATATACTGAATATAACAAATCAGCATACAAACTCCAGTTTGTAAATTAAATCTACATTTGTTTTCCCTCAAACTGAAATGTCGCACTCATTGGTTTAAACATGACATGTGACTGCTGGATATATCTTTAGGTCCAATTGGTGAGAATTTATATTCCGCAATGTGGCCGATGCTTCTCCAACTCATCTTGACATTTCACAATTTGATACACAAACCGCGTTCTTAAAATATTTGGAGTAGTTGCCTTTTGAAATAACTTTTAAATCAGAGTAGTTGTCCTTTGAATTGACGTCACAGTGTTGTGTTTGGAGAAGAATAAAATGGCAGAAAAGGGAGAAAACGTTTAAAATTAAATAGGAACAAAACAGTGTAAGTGAACAAGGTTGCAGCAACTATTTGAAAGGTGAGAATGAGAATTTTGAAGAGTTTGATTGTGTTAAATTGGACGAGATGTAAGGCCACTTTTACATTGATTTTTGAAGATCATTGATTCTTGTAAAATAAATATCACTTTATGGTCCTCGAGGAAAACAAAACACTTATTAGGTTTGTTACTGACTGACTATGGAAATATATCAGGTTGATCAATCTCAGACAACTGGGCTTCACATCGCTGTATATGACACTGTTCAACCCGATATTCTTCCTTAGTCAGTCAGTAACAAACCTTATAAGTAATACATGTTGTATATTGCAGGTACATGCATATTACCCCCTACCGGTATGTGCTCATTATTTTTATTTCCTTGATATTATAGATTATGAATACATTTTGTACTCATTTTCTGAACAATAAAAAATAATGAAAAATGCAAAAAATATAATTTATGTGACAGTACTATTCTACCAGTATGTTAGTCTCTGGACTATACAGTATTAACTTGTCAAAACTCCACCCTACTTCCAAATTCCAGGCCATTCTTAATGCCTTTTGTGATTTACACAATATATTCCATCAAAATGCATTTGCAAGTTGATGCAAACAAAAAGGAATTTCTGTTCAGAAGCAAAAAAGCTGAGGTCAACAACTCAAAACATTATCATTTAGCTTGAAATGTTTTTTCAATACTTGTGTTGTTTGTGTTGGAAGGATTCAGCTAGAGATATGATAATAAGAAAGGAAGGTATAAATAAAGGTTTCACTGAATGTTTCTTGGCACAAAGACAATGTCCCTCTCCAGCGTGTGCGACATGACAGGCATACATTTCATGAAGTTGAGACTGGGATCGTTTGTGATGGTGTGCATTGTCAGAGCTATGAGATGGTTGATCCTGGTGATCGCCCTAATGAGTCGTATTTTGTGTCGGTTGTCTACGTACTGCATCAACACCTTGTACAGCCCCATAATCAGCCAGCCTCCATCTTGCACCTCCGACCAAGCCACCTTGCCTAAAAATCCAACACACGATTCATCATTTTTATGCACAATAAAATGCAGGTTTAAATGAAATTTAAAAATCAATGCTTTGTCAATTTGCTGTAAAAAACGATTCATCAATTTTATGCCCAATAAAATGCATGTTTTAATAAAATAGTAAAATTTTACTTTAAAAAAATTTAAGTGAAACTTAATTAAAGTTTAATTTGTTTCTTTGTTATAATCACTTATTAATACTCCTGTTATTGCATCAAGATTAAACTCATGATTTATAAAGGTTTGCTGAAAGGTAATTAAAACAGGAGATGTTTGTGAAACACTTATGCCCCCATCTATTGGAAACATCCATGAGGAAAATTAACAGAAACTGCAAAAAATTGGAATTTTTCTAAATCCAAGGGGCATTACTCTGTCAAAAATTGCTTGATCTTACCCAAAATTGAACTTGACCTACATGTAGATATTATTATGATAAATCTGTATACCAAATTTCATTTTAGGAAATGCAACTTCTGCGAAGAAAATGAACGAAAAATGCAAATAATTGGAATTTTTCTACATCCTAGGGGCATAGCTCTGTAGAAAATTGCTTGATTGTACCAAAAATCAAACTTGACCTAGATATTATTATGATAAATCTGTATACCAATTTCATTTCAATACGTGCAACCTCTGCGAAGAAAGAGAACAGAAACTGTTGGTGGTCTGACTGACCGACCAACAGAGAGACAGCAGCGAAGAAATCTTTGAAGGGAGGTATAACACGAGGCCCATGGGTCACATAGCTCACCTAAGGAACAATAGGTATGATAAAATCAGCTTAATGGAGTCATAATACAAACTATCTGGACAATGTAGTAAAATACATGTAGATCCTGTATAAGTAAAAATCTATTTTTTCCACTGGATATTCTAATGTTTATTATCATTAGTCCCTTTTCTAACAGGATGATTTTATAGTAATATCACATGTTGAGCATTGCAGCTCTCAAAAAGATCCTAAACAATTGTTTATATATGGGATATAAACCTACAGTGTATATCAAACTCTGAACCCCTTGTGAGACCCAATCGTCCTGGAATCATCTAGAGGCCAAAGTCTAAACAATATTAAATAATCACCTGGCTGATTAGTTTCTGAGAAGAAGATTTTTAAAGATTTACTCTTAATATTCCTATGTAAAAATTCCACCACCATTGTGGCCCTAATCTACCCCCAGGAATCATGATTTTTACAGCTTTGAATCTACACTGCCTGAGGATGCTTCCAAACAAGTTTCAGCTTTCCTGGCTTATTAGTTTCTGAGAAGACAAGTTTTAAAGATTTACTCTATATATTCCTATGTAGAAATTCGATCCCCAATTGTGGCCCCACTCTACCCCTGGGGGTAATAATTTTCACAACTTTAAATATACATTACCTGAGAATGCTTCCACACAAGTTTCAGCTTTTCTGGCTTATGAGTTTCTTAGAAGATTTTTAACGATTTACTCTATATATTCCTATGTAAAACGTCAACCCCCCCCCCCATTGTGGCCCCACCCTACCCCCGGGGGTCATGATTTTTACAACTTTGAATCTTCACTGCTAGGGGATGCTTCCACACAAGTTTCAGCTTTCCTGGCCAAATGGTTTCTTAGAAGAAGATTTTTAAAGATTTAATCTATATATTCCTATGTAAAAATTCGACCCCCCATTGTGACCCTGCCCTACCCTCGAGAGTCATGATTTTCACAACTTTGAATCTTCACTACCGGAGGATGCTTCCAAATAAGTTTCGGCTTTTCTGGCCAAATGGTTCTTGAGAAGAAGAATTTTAAAGATTTACACTATATATATTCCTATGTATTAATTCGACCCCCCATTTTGGCCCCACCCTACCCCAGGGGGTCATGATTTTCAAAACTTTGAATCTACACTATCCGAGAATGTTCCACACAAATTTCAGCTTTCCTGGCTGATTAGTTTTTGAGAAGTAGATTTTTTAAAGATTTACTCTATATATTCCTATGTAAAACCTCGACTCCCCATTGTGGCCCCACCCTACCCCGGGGGCCATGATTTTCACAACTTTGAATATACACTACCTGAGGATGCTTCCACACAAATTTCAGCTTTCCTGGCCTAATTTTAAAGATTTACACTATATATATTCCTATGTATTAATTCGACCCCCCATTTTGGCCCCACCCTACCCCAGGGGGTCATGATTTTCAAAACTTTGAATCTACACTACCTGAGGATGCTTTCACACAAGTTTCAGCTTTCCTGGCCAAATGGTTCTTGAGAAGAAGATTTTTGAAAAATTTCTTGAAAATTTTCATTAATTCCTAATTATCTCCCCTTGTAAGAGGGCTTGGTCCTTAATTTTCACAACTTTGTGCCAATTTTTAATTAAGTTTGGTTGAAATTGGCCCAGTGGTTCTTGAGAAGATGTTGAAAATGTGAAAAGTTTACAGACAGACGGACGACAGACAAAATGTGTTCAGAATAGCTCACTTGAGCTTTCAGCTCAGGTGAGCTAAAAAGAAAGGAAACATATTATACTTGTGTTCCTGAAAGACATACTGTAAACCAACTTTTATTTGCCACAGCATTTTTTCGCGATTTACTGGAGATAAACTGGTTCGCAACGACTAATTTTTGCTAATAAGTCGTATCCAGACCTGTGTTTTGAGCACAATGATTTAACAAGGGCTGGTTGGCGGCAAGAAATATATTCGCGACGACGAGACTCTCGCAAACCTCGTGAAATTTTCTCGCTTACGAATAAAGTTGGTTTACAGTAATCATTTACCAAATTCTTCTATGTACATTAATGTCGTAAACAGTGAAGATGTACCTGGTGGACTGGCCATGACAATCACGCTGTTATGGATACAGGGGGGCGGAGCTAAAACTATCTCCTCCTCCACAGAGGCACGGAGACGTTCCGATGACTCCACAAATATTTTATGTCCACTTTTTATATTTTTGGCGCGTATCCCTTTAGCATCTGGTAGTGAGTCTGTTTCATCTAACCCTGTTAAGTACTCTTTGAAATAAGCATTCAAATGTCTAAATAGGAAAATGTTCTCATTAACAGTAACAGCATCTACAGAGAATTTTAATACACCAAACCTACCACACTGCATGACTGGGTTATTGTACGAGGAGCGTGAATATTGCGTGGATGGGTGCAGATTTGAGCTTGGCTCTGATTTGACACTGATCTGCACACCCGTGTCCACAAAATCCAACAAATTTTGACTTTCATTTGTTCGACTTCTACAAGCCTACAAAAAAATTTAGTTTTGAATGAGAATTTTCTTACATCAAACTTATAGATTCACAACATCATTATAGTGCAAATTTTCAAAGAATCTTATGCATAACATAAAGTGTGTACCCGGTAATTGTGCAATTCAGGCAAGATATTTTTTTTTCACTTTTTCATTACAAAAATTCAAAATATGATGTGGCAGGGAGATATTTCATTTTCAATTTATTGCATTGTTCCCCTTTAAAATATAGCAATGCAGTAGCTTACCCTAGCAAAGGGTCTGATTCTTTAATTTCTCAATTTATAGGAAATAATAATAATTGAATTGGGCCCTTGGCTACACTAACAAGAGGCCCATGGGCCACATCGCTTACCTGAACAACAGTTCATTGTATCATTTTATTTTAGTTTTTTTATTATTTTCCCAAATGAATATATTTTAATGGTTTTAACAATTTATAATCTACATTATTTAAGAATGCTTGCATAGTAATCTCACAAATTGTGGCATTGTAGTTCTTGAGAGGAAGATTTTTAAACATTTTCCAAATATATCTCTATGTTAAAATTTGAACCCCACTTGGGGCCCCAGTTTTAGTCTGGGGGTCACTATTTTATCAATTTAAAATCTAAATTATTTGAGGATGCTTGCATAGTAATCTCTCACAAATTGTAGCATTGTAGTTCTTAAGAAGAAGATTTTTGAACATTTTCCCTATACATTTCTTTGTCAAACTTTAAAACAAATTTGTGACCCCAGTATTGGACTGGGGGTCATGATTTTAAAAATTAAGAATCTTCACTATATATGCAAGCTTTGGGGTAAAATTAGCATTTCTTGTGCAGTGGTTCTTGATTAGAAGATTTTTAAAGACATGCACCCTATTTTCACTGTTTTGCAATTATCTAGTTGTGCCCTTTATTTAAACAATTTAGAATCACCCTTTCATAAGGATGATTTTGATCAAGTTTGGTAAAATTTGGCACAGTGGTTTTAGAGAAGAAGTGAAAAATGTGAAAAGTTTACAGACCAACAGACGGACAGATGGATAGACAAATCGACGACAAACAATGGGTGATCAGAAAAGCTCGCTTGAACATTCGGTTCAGGTGAGATAAAAACCTTTTCCTCTTAAACTTTTAGCCTACCATGCAGAGTGTATATCCAGTCTTCATAGACTTGCTGAGCTTAATTTCAATTTAATCAAATAAAATTCACATTGATTTTAGGGAATGATGCAATTTTTACAAAGAAAAAAACAAAAGCTTTACTTGTATGAAGAAGATTTTGGGTTTTCCTTTAAGAGCACGACAATTCATGTCGTCAAACATACTGATGATCTCGCCGGTTCTGATACTTCCGTCAGTCGTGGCGATTCTGTGCTGATAATACTTCAATTCCTGTCTCCGTAATTCTGGACGGGAAATTTCACCCTTAGCAACCTCATCCTCACTGCCATGAGAGCTTATCACCATGACTACGCAGGACACTCTTTGTAGAAGAGCAGTATCAGATGTAACTAAACAGAAAATAATCTTTCTTTATAAGAAAAGAGAAAAACTACAAGCAATATAACTAAAATGTTAAATAAATTGCCGGTACATTGTTTTTGAATAAGCTCCACAGAAAAGTTGAAATCAATTGTTACATCTAAGTTTGAACAGCTCCTCTCATTATTACTTTTTTTTAGGTTCTTGATCTTTTTTCAATAAACATGTTTATTTTTTACTGCCACACACACACCCCTACCTGTCTTAAACCAGTTCATACACTCAGCAACTGTAAGGTCCTTCTTTGTCTGAACTTCAAATCCAAGATGTGTGTAGAAAAGATCATACATATTGGTTAGATCTTTGATGACCCCTGGCCGTCGCTCCCCAATGCTGAAATGTTCGAACCCCAGGAGGAGGGCCAGGCCTGGTCTCTCACGGTCCACCACTACAAACTCTGCCCCACCGTCACCCGTCCCAAGGCTACAGTCCTCCGTGTCCACCGTAACATTACCGAAAACTGACTGTACACGCTGCCTCTCAGACTCGGCTAGACTGACGTAAGTTTCAAGACGCTGACTGGAAATCAACTCAGACTCGTTTGGTACATGTCTCTCTCCACTGCTTTCACTACCAGAATATACAATAAAACATGCAAACATCAAAATGACTATCATAACATGTCATGTAAAACATAACAAAAACTACCGGGTATATAAGTTTTTACATAAATGTTCTTTGGTGCAGTATGCATTGAACTTTTTCAACTAATTTATGTTTCAGAGAGAACAGAGGAAACATAGTGCATATATATATATATACATATTTGTTAACAGGTGTCTTGATACCGAGAGTGTTATTTGTTAACAGGTGTCTTGATACCGAGAGTGTTATCATGTACTACATACAATCGCCAATGTTGTGTGTACTGTCACAGCAGTCTGAACAAACCAAATAAAACCTTCTGACATAAGCTAGATCCTTTTTTCATGGAACAATAAAAAAGGGGCTAGTGAAGGTTCAAGTTTAATCAGACTGATATGTCACAAGAGTCTTGATATTTCAGGACCAAATATCATATGTATGAACAGTACACACGTCCTTGTAGTACCAAATATCTACCTAAAGTTAAAAAAAACCCGTTAAATTTGTAGTAGTAAGTTTATCATAAATAACAAACCTGTTGCTATCAGGTACAAGATTGGCATCCAGTCTGCTAGACATTTTCTGCTTTTTTATTAGGCCTTTGTTACAAAATTGTCTATAACAAATGCTGCAGAAAATATCAACAATATATATTATAAATGATATGTTCCTATTTAAAAAAAAAAAAAAAAACATGTTTAAAATAAATACAGACGATGTAGGTTGGTTAATCAAACAAATATTTTATTGGCACAAACACAATTACAACTAGATACGATCTCGTTACGAGTAACGAGTAGGTCTTCCGTTGAATATGTTAAATGATACGATAAAAATATTAATGAAATTTCAGAATTCCCAATCAACCCCTTTCCTTTCAAGTAATGTATACGATTGTCAATATCCTGTACAATGCTTAACGAAGTGTTTTGCTTTTTCACATACAGCACATTAAGAATTTAAGATTTTAGGGCCTTAAAATCCCTAATTTTGTCAGAAATGGGTGTGACAATGAGTTTTACAAACTTATTTTGTTACGATCAACAACTTTGCTTCTATAATGCATTACAAAATCTTTATCATTTTTAAGTTATTTGTAATACAGTTTACGAGTCTCTTGGCCCCTAATTAAAGGGCCCAGCCCCTTTTTCTTGATTTTATACGAAAGGTCTTATGAATACTTACATTTTTTGTTCTTACACCTATCTAAAATTGTTGTTCATTTTTGAGATACGAATGATTAAATATTTTAGGGGCCAGCCCTCTAGATCCTTAATGGGGAAATATATTGGTGTTTTGATTAGTGAAATCGATTAGAATCATCATTGTAAGCATTTTCTCTTCTACAATGCCTAACAAAATATGTTTCGTTTTCTTGATATATTGCGTCAAAGTTTAAGTACTTTGGCCCCTAAAAATCCCTAATTACGTAATAAATGGGCGTGGCAATGATTTTTTCTGTTCGATATTGTTACGATCAACAACTTTGTTTCTATAATGCATTACAAAATCTTTATCATTTTTAAGTTATTTGTAATACAGTTTACGAGTCTCTTGGCCCCTAATTTTAGGGGCCAGCCCCTTTTTCTTGATTTTATACGAAAGGTCTTATGAATACTTACATTTTTTGTTCTTACACCTATCTAAAATTGTTGTTCATTTTTGAGATACGAATGATTAAATATTTTAGGGGCCAGGCCTCTAGATCCTTAATGGGGAAATATATTGGTGTTTTGATTAGTGAAATCGATTAGAATCATCATTGTAAGCATTTTCTCTTCTACAATGCCTATAAAATATGTTTCGTTTTCTTGATATATTGCGTCAAAGTTTTAGTACTTTGGCCCCTAAAAATCCCTAATTACGTAATAAATGGGCGTGGCAATGATTTTTTCTGTTCGATATTGTTACGATCAACAACTTTGCTTCTATAATGCATAATAAAATCTTTATCGGTTTTTAGTTATATGTAATAGACTTTACGAGTCTTTTGGCCCCTAATTTAAGGGGCCAGCCCCTTTTTCTAGATTTCGTTGAAAAGAACTTTCGATTCTCTACCACTTTTGTTATATATGTCTTAATAAAATATCAACTGATAAAAAGTTACAGATCAAAACGTATGATAATTTTGAATAAAAATTCGTACCCAATTTTCGTACCTAAGCGAGCTCCAAGAAATGGCGCCACTGGCGTAAAACAAAATAATAGTGCACAACTTCAGACTATAGACTACCTATCCTGAAAATTTCAAAGTCATATCTCTGATAGTTTCTGAGATCAGCTCTGCACAAAATAGGTCGTAAAAAACTACAAAATGGCCGATAAATCGGTACCGGAAGTGACGACAACAAAAATTTCAAAAACATATAAAATTCATATCATGACTCATCATCTGTGAAAAAATGGTTGAAATAGGCTGAATAGTTTTCGAGAAATCGCGTGCACAAAATTTGGAAAAAATAATAATAATAACTAGACACGATCTCGTTACGAGTAACGAGTAGGTCTTCCGTTCGATTTTTTAAAATGATACGATGATTTATCGATAAAACTTATAAAAATGACTGAATATTTTAGGGGCCACCCCTATAGATTTAAATGGGGACATATATTGGTGTTTTAATTAGTTAAATGCATCAAAAGTTAAGGACGTTGGCCCCTAATAACGTCATAAATGGGCGTGGCAATGAGTTTTTCAAACAGATATTGTTACGATCAACAACTTTGCTTCTATAATGCATCACAAAAACTTTATCGTTTTTAAGATATTTGTAATAGACTTTACGTGGGTCTTGGCCCCTAATTAAAGGGGCCAGCCCCTTTTTGTTCATTTCATACGAAAGATCTTACAAATACTAACATTTTTTGTTCTTACACCTTTCTTGAACTGTTGTTCATTTTTGAGATACAAATGATTGAATATTTTAGGGGCCAGCGCTGTAGATCCTTAATGGGAACAGACATTGGCGTTGAAAATAATGGAATCGATTATAGTTATCAATACAAGCATTTTCTCTTCTACAATGCTTAACAAAATATGTCTCGTTCTCTAGATATATTGTGTCTAAATTTGAGAACTTTGGCCCCTAAAAATCCCTAATTACGACATAAATGGGCGTGGCAATGAGCTTTTCAAATATATATTGTTACGATCAACAACTTTGCTTCTATAATGCATTACAAAATCTTTATTGTTTTTAAGTTATCTGTAATAGTCTTTACGAGTCTATTGGCCCCTAATTAAAGGGGCCAGCCCCTTTTTCTTGATTTCATACAAAAGATCTCTCAAATACTAACAGTTTTTGTTCTTACACCCATCTCAAATTGTTGTTCATTTTTGAAATACAAATGATTGAATATATTAGGGGCCAGCCCTTTAGATCCTTAATGGGGACAGACATTGGTGTTTCAAATATTGGAATCGATTAAAATTATCAATACAAGCATTTTCTCTTCTACAATGCTTAACAAAATATGTCTTGTTCTCTAGATATATTGTGTCAATATTGAGAACTTTGGCCCCTAAAAATCCCTAACTACGTCATAAATGGGCGTGGCAATGAGTTTTTCAAATAGATATTGTTACGATCAACAACTTTGCTTCTAAAATGCATTACAAAATCTTTATCGTTTTTAAGTTATTTGTAATAGACATTACGGGTATATTGGCCCCTAATTAAAGGGGCCAGCCCCTTTTTCTTGATTTTGTTGGAAAGAACTTTTGATACTCTACCACTTTTGTTATATATGTCTTAACAAAATATCAACTGATAAAAAGATACAGATCAAAACGTATTAAAATTTTGAATAAAAATTCGTACCCAATTTTCGTGCCTAAGCGAGCTCCAAGAAATGGCGCCACTGGCGTAAAACAAAATAATAGTGCACAACTTCAGACTATAGACTACCTATCCTGAAAATTTCAAAGTCATATCTCTGATAGTTTCTGAGATCAGCTCTGCACAAAATAGGTCGTAAAAACTACAAAATGGCCGATAAATCGGTACCGGAAGTGACGACGACAAAAATTTCAAAAACATATAAAATTCAGATAATGTCCCATCATCTGTGAAAAAATTGTCGAGATCGGTTGAGTAGTTTTCGAGAAATGGCGTGCACAAAATTTGGAAAAAAAAAATAATAATAAACAGTACGAAAACAATAAGGTCTTCCGTTGGAAACGGAAGACCTTAATAATAATAATAAGAAACAGTACGAAAACAATAAGGTCTTCCGTTGAAAACGGAAGACCTTAATAATTGGCAAAGGCCCAATTTTGCATAAACAGAAGTATTGTTCTTCTTACATATCAGTATGAAAGATATACATGTATAATTATATTTCACATTCACATAAAGAGGAAAATAGTTCTGACAATTAAGCTTGTGCACTATTTCTGTATGATGTACAATTATTGATAAATGAGAGAGTTATTTTCAACACTGTTGACGATTTACTATGAAAACAGAACTTAGCCTTAAGGATATCTGACATTTTTGAAAAATTATTTCTAGTATGAAAATATCTTTAGGGCCTATATAAATTTCTTTCCAAAATCTGTCTTCAAATGAATATATTTAGAACAGCTGAATAAAAAATTAAATTAATCTTCAATTGCTCCAGCATATATGTCCAGTGTTACAATAGTTAAAAAGTCTTTCATGCTTTGGAATAGATAAGTGTCTACCTTTAAGTAGATCTTTAATTTCACATTACAAAAAGGACGTAAATTTTAATGCATGGAACTTAATTTAAAATAAAAATAGATATGATAAAGTGTGTTATATCAGATAAACGCAATAAAATTTTCCTCCTCATGGAAAGTGAATAATGTATATATACATATAACGTTATATCTAACCTGTACCGCATTCACTTACCGGTGGAAACATACTGATCACTGTCAAAATAGTTCGACACTTTTCACTAAAACACTCTAATTATAGACTAGGGACTGTTCATAAAACGAAAGTAAAAATAAAATCGAAAACCTCGATCGGTCGACCGATCATTCCGGAAGTAATTTAAGGTAATTTAGAAATCCGTGTCAAACCACACATTTTTTAAATTTTTTAGTTAAAACAACTTATAAACTTACTATAGAGACCAGAATATTATACCTTTGCACGTTTGTTTTCCTACAGTGAGCTTCAGCTCACAAGGTCCAAAAATTTAACAGCCAAAATTTAACACCATGATGCATGATCTCATAATTTATTAAATTATGCACCAAAATACACCATGTTAGGTTATAATTTAAGCAAATGGATTGATTATCATTAAATCATCAAAATTTTATTGATTATCTACAGAAAATATAAAAAATATTACATTTTTTCTTGCCACGACCTTCCCCCAAAAAATCACAAAATTGCATATTTTTGAGAAATTCTAAAAAATTATTCAGTTTATATACATTTTTTAAAGAATATTTAATTATTAAGTACCAATACGAAAGACGAATAGAGCCACATAAAAAAATATTTTTATCTCGTAATTACGAGAAAAGATCTCGTTCTAACGAGTTAATTATCTCGTTATTACGAGTTAATTATCTCGTAATTACGATAAATGATCTCGTAATTAAGAGAAAAGATCTCGTTTTTACGCGTTAACTCTCTCGTTATTATGAGAAAATATCTTGTTATTACGTGTTGATTATCTTGTTATTGCGGGAAAAGATCTTGTTACGTTAGGTTATGATTGGTCTGGTATTGAGATGATATCGATCTTGTAGTGAGATAACATTTGTGGCAAGATTGGTCTGGTCTTGTATTGCTTTGGTACAACGGTAGACTGGAAGATGAGGTCTTCTATCCATTACTGTTTGTGTAAATTCTACCAGGTGTAAATTATTTACATTTTTCAGTGTCTTTGCTTAAATGTGATAACACTACATATAGATTTCTGTACTATACAATCCAATCGATTCGAATGACTGTATAATTGGGCCGCAAGCGGGGTTTCCTTATTTATATGCAAATATTTAATTGTTCAATTGCTGAAAATTATATAAATATAAGTAATAAGGAATCATTCTTTAAATATTATGAGGTGATAATTTCGGTCAGGAAAGCCTTTGGGCTTTATTGGATTTGATCATGCCCAGACCAAAATTATCACCTCATAATACTCGAAGAATGATTCCTTATTCCTTTTTAAAATATATTCTGATTAATTTATGGAGATCACAATTAATTTTACTTGTTTTCCAGTACTGACAAGATGAAAAGTAAGCTCTGCACAATAAATAATAAACTTTTTTCCTGTCCATTGGGTACATTTGTCGCTCATAATAATTAATCAAGAGAATGCAATATAAACAAAATAAAATTAACAAAGAACTAATGTTTTATACAAACACATTCAAGATTTTTATTTCTTTTGAAAATTATGCATCCATTTTGTTAGTGTCCAATCAACTCTGAGTAAAAACATGAACAGTAAGATGGAGGCGGCAAACACAGTGAAGCCTGTCATTGACTCAAACACAAAGCGGGGCGCGAAAATCTTCCAGACCATCAGATGGCGCCTGTGTAGGAAAGCAGCCAGGACAGATCCTAGAACCTGCAAGACAGAGGACCACATAAAAATCTAGTGATAGAACCTGACTACTTATTTTTTAAAAAGATTGTTGACTTTGACATTCATATCATGACCATCACCAGACAATGGATTCAGTTATTCAAAGATTCAATTTAAGCCTCCTATGAAATACATGTAATATTCTAACAATATGATACACTAGAATTCATACTCATTGATAACATAATTATAGCAAATTAAAGCAACCTTTTATTTATATTTCATAATTTATATATCAGTCACCTTTTCAAAGTCACCTTTTTAAAGCAACTGTTCCTATAAAGTTTGTTAAGTGTTTAAATGCATAGAAATGGTACTTGAAGGTCATTCCATAAATCAATATTTAAATGTTGTAGGTAGAGGAGAACTCCTCTTTTCCTAGATTTTAGACTTATCACATTTATCTAAACAATTTCCAGAATCTGCTGAACTGTGCAAATCTTTATACAGGAAACATTTATAGAGTACTAAGAAGTCATGTTAGTAATATTCAGTAAAAGTAATTACCTTAATTCCCTGAAAAAGAAAGAGGTATGAACACATTCTAAATATCAACATTCGGAAGTTCTCCTTGTCCTCGTGGAAGCAGAAATCCCCAATCCAGTCAGAGTTATCCTTCTTGTTGACCCCCACAACCCACTTAGTCAGGAGTCCCCCCGTCTTTGGCCAGAACAAGACGAGAGGACAAATCACAACAGCCAACACGAAAGCCGCGAACGTGTTGAGATGGATGAGGATGGCAGGCAGGACGTTGTTACTGAAGTCACCATGGAGACCGATGAAAGCCGACTCCCAGCGAATCGTGGGGAGGGAGGTCTGGTGACCGGTGGCATAGAAGAAAACCCCACCCAGGACGGAAAGGTACACACTGCTGACCCACAGCGGCACCGGCAGGTCTAAAAGAGGAGGTAGCAGGTAAAAGTATAATTACCATACACAAATCATGCTAACAAATCATCACTGCATTTTTGGAAACAAATGATTAAATACAAAAACATGCAATAAACTTACTCAAAGTTTCTCTAATGGCTAGGATCTCTAGGAAGCAATACACGGACAAAGTGACTAGCACTAAACTGGGCATCAATCCATCTCCTAGCAACAGTCCTAGAAACAACACAGCAACAGTAACCATAGCGATGGTGGCTGCTGTGAAGGAAGTAGCCAGTCCATAAACTAAGGGCGGTTTTCCCTCCTCTTTTTCAGCCATGTTTTCCTTCAGTTGGTGGTATAAATTCGGAATCAGTTGTTGGTTGTTATCCACAACTAATCTTTTGGACCTGAGGACAACATAGATACACAGAGGATCATAGATAATGAGAATAACCAGCATGGCCACAAGGACATACACCGCTCGGGGGAGGAAGACTTGCTGCCAGGGGGGAAGGCTGTCCAGGGATTTCTGGGGGAGCCCCTGTAGGGCCCAGTGGAGGGCACTACACACAGCTGCCAGGGGAGGGAGGTACTTCACCCCCAACACAGGGGCAGATGATCCATTTAGGTTCCCAAAATGTCTGGTCACTTGACGAAGAAGGAAGACCACAAGGGCTATACAGATCAGGGAAAAGAAATATCGGCCATTCTTCACACTTTCCTGCTCATGTAGATTTCCTAGGGGCTGTAGGAAAATGGAGGCCTCACACTGATGCTGTTCCTCTCGACAAACTCTGAAAGCAGAGGACAGTCTTAAAAAAAGGCTCCATGCTAGAGTCAGGAATATCAGAACGAGGGCCGGATGAGTCAGGACTCTCATGATGTCAAAGTTTCGTGGAGCTTTCTGTTTCTTTGTTTTGGGGTCTGTTGATGTTTCAAACTGACGTAAAACATGTCTTATCACTGAAAATGACAGAAACCATGACAACGACTGAAGCAGATAAAGGGATATAGAGTCTTCGTACACCACAAAACTGTTGGAGAAAAATATCACAAATATGAGAGCAGTCACAAAAACCGCTAAAAAGTACTCTGCAGAGTCAAACTTGAGGAAGCTTGGTTCTTTTTTGTTTATAACAAGTGGGTTGTTTGCTTTGAAATTCAATGTCAAAAGCGACGTACCAAACAACAAACAAGTTCCCATCAACAAAACCATCAGGGCACTGTTACTTTCCCCAATAAAAAAAGACTGAAAGACGGCAAAAGCCAGGAACACCAGGAAAACCAAGAACACAACCACCATGGTGGCGGGGATATCGCGCTTCCACCAAAACGAGATTTTGATGAAGTAAACATTAACACTCAGAGCCAGAATTAACGTAAGCACCCCGATTGTCATGGACATGATGTCAAACTTGGCCCAGACTCCTTCTGCCGTTTTCCGTACTTCGTCGATGTAATAGATGTACTTGTCTCTGAGCTTCTCCAGTTTTTCCTTCATCGCAGAATTTTCTCCATCCTGAACTAAAACTGTCAGAAACTGGTTTAACTCTGTCTCCGCGTTGTCCAGAACACTTTTAAGCTGGTAGTAGGTCTGTATAGGGAAGTCGGAGGAATGCTGGAAGTATTCCTGTAGGTACGTGTTTATCTGGTGTGCATTGAGGCGCAGAGCTTTCACACTGTGAAACAACTGAAAAATTAAAGAGATTAATCATATGAAAATAACTTTATCAAAGTCAAAGTAAAGCAAACCAATGCCACATTTATGTTTTTGCTGCAAATATCATTGAGGTGTCTCTGCATTTCTTACACTGAGAAAGCACATGCTAGCAATTTACAAGTATCATATGACTGCCGTCATGAGAAAAGGGCCCTTATCTTTTGACGTCACAATGCTCAGAAAACGACGTCATAGTAGCGGCATTGTAAACGCAGTTTTTTTATTTTCGGTTTCTTTTTTTTTTCTGCGTCTGTGTTGTGTTTTTTGAATAATTAGATTTTGGCCTTGTTTAAATACCGATAATAATAATTGATAACTATTAATAATTTATAATAAAAATTAAATAATAATTAGTAATAATAAATAATAATAAAATAATAATTGACGTTCGTGACGTCGTGTCATTTTCGACCAGCTACGTCAAAGTCGTGTTAACATGTCTTACTAAAATTGTCATAAAATGCTTAAAACACACAAGATCTTAGGTGGCACGGGACAGTTTTTTTGATACATTTCATTGTAGCCAGGGGATGTGTGTCTTCGGAACTCTGTAACTAGAATTTCCTCAGTTCCCATTGAGCACAAATACCTTTAATTCACTTGTTATAGGGTTAATCACTAATTTCTGAAGAAAATTGCTAGTCAAAACCTGTAAAATTTTCTACATACTGGATTTTATGAGATTTTGACCCTTTCATATTTTGCTAATTTTTCATGATTTTTCAGCTTTTTAGACCTCCCCCAGCTATTTCCCTGCAAAGGGTTGACCTTCCGTACCGTGTGCATGTTGCACCATCATATGTCAGAAACTTACCGGTGTATAGTTTACAATGTCCCATCCACCTACTTTTCGTGTTATTTTACCTCCCGTCTGTCACTTGCAATTTCACTGTGTAAAGTCAACACAACAGTCATAGCCGCGGTTTCGCATTTTACTTCTGATTCTCCTGTACCTAACATATGGGGCCTACATATTGCATGTCAATTTCAACAAGAGACATCCCTCTAACTAATGATAATCATTATAAATAATTTCATGAATTTTAGCAACACTCATAAGCCTTCAAGTACAGCAACTCTCAATTTTACAAAAATATTGACGGGTACTTTATCCGAAACTGTCCCTTGCTACCTTAGATATCTTTGTATATCTGTATTCAGAAAGAGTTGACTAATCTTAGTTGAGAAAAAAGTAAGTTTGTGAAATTTTGACCTTAAGAGCCCTTTTCTCGTGACGGTAGTCATATACATGTATCTCATGCAATTCAAAATATACTTTCTAATCCGTTTAAAAATTAAAATTTTTAACTATTAATAAACAATGTCGGCAAAACTACTTGCATTCAAAAATATAATATTCTGGAGCCCATTTCTTCTGGTTGACAGGAAATAACCCCACCGGACCCCACCAGTTTAATTTGACAGTTGACAGGAAATGACCCCACCCACCTGTTTGATTGGACTGTTGACAAGAAATGACCCCACCCACCTGTTTGATTGGTCTACTTCCGGTCTTCCACGTCGGGCAGTGAGTAAATAGGTCAGTAATGACCCTCCCTAAGTTGGAGAAGGGGATCGGAACCCCCAACATCAGAGATACTGTGGGGACAAAATCTTTCTGGGACACAGTCTCGGTTCTCTCGGCCTGAAATAATTATGAAAGTCAAATAGACAATGATCAGGATATATGTGTCGTTTCTAAATAATAGATAGGTAAACAAATGGGTTGTTAACATGGAAAACAAAAACTTGAAAATAGGAAAACAAAAAAAGAGATTTGAATACAAATATATATACAAGACTTGACAGAAAAAACCTTAATCAAAATATGTCTTACTTTAAATAATATCTGTGTACAGTAATAAAAGAACAGCCCCCTGCCCCCCCCCCCCTAAAAAAAAGATACAAAATAAAACATGACCCATCTACACAAATGGAAAATAAAAGATGGAAGAATCATTGACTTAAGCTTAGAAACTTTATTAGTACAGAGAGAGAGAAAGTACATCATTTAAAAAATATAAGGTACTGGTAGTGGTACGTGTTCTACTCTTTTTTACAACAAAAAAGGTGAAGGTAATTATAAACAGTATGGTTAACTTACAGAATAGGGTACAGCTGATATCTGGGTGGGGCTATAGATAAATAGCCCCGCCTCTAGTTCATCCTGGCTATCCCCACCGTGGTCACCGGTTCTTGTCATTCCATGGTCCCCCAGAACAAACAACACTGTGTCAGAACTCATCTCTCTTGTCACATTCCTACAACCACAAACAGTTAACCATTTCCTGCTCTGTGTCATCACATAAACAAATGTCAACAGCAGTTACATTTTGAAAATGGAATGAAAGATAAAAAATCTTTTGTAATCTGAGATTCCACTGCCATTATAGAATGTCATTTGTGGTTGAGAATCTCCTCTTACATGTTATACATGTAATAATAAAGCAAAGGTAAGAGTCAGAGATTTCCCAGAATAAATCTTTTGATACAATATATTTAGAACTTTCAGCTGATTTAATCTTTTGATAGAATTGTACATAACTATCATAAAAATTATACACATTACTTTATCACATCATTCATTTGTGACAATTTCTCAGCCATGGCTGGGTGATTGGGTCCATATCTGTGTCCACAATGGTCGACACCTAGGAAGTGGGCAATGGTGATGTCCCAGTCTTTCTTCCTCAGACGTGGCAAAAGATGGTCCAGAATTCCATTGTCCACAGTATGCAGATCCTTCACATTGAATGATGGGAAGGGAAAGGATCTTTTAAATCGCCCTGGATAAAGTCCCATCCAGGTATCATCTCCCATGAACTGTACGACTTTCCCCTGTTTGACCAACTGGTCTATGAAGTTATCCTCAGTAATTTCGGAACTCGCAAAATTAGCGCCTGCATCAACAAACGTTGGCAGACTTCCAGTTGTGAGTCCTTTTAACCTCTGTAAAGTTGTTGTAGGAGGGTCAGCTAGGAATTTGTACAACTTTGAATTTAAAGGTTTTGTTGATAATAAATGATGGACGATGGAAAGTTTGTTTTTGTATGGAAGATTTTCCTGAGATTCATTGTCATGGCGCATAAACTCAAACTTCATAGCGTCGATGACAAGGATGATCGCGCGCTTGTAGCCGCCGTGCATCCAACAACCCTCACCCCCGTGGAGGTCACTTTGGTGAGCAAAGTTAACAATGCAAGTGCTGTTTTTCTCCATTACTACGCGCTTCAATAAAAATCCTTTGGCAAATATAAACATTCCTATCACGTAAATGGTTATCAAGAACAAAAGTAAACAAATGTACTTAATTCCTAAAGCCATAATACTTTAAAATATCACTGTAGTAGCTTATGAAAAAGCTTTAGTCAAGCTACCTGCCAATAAGCTACCTGCCAATAACAATTTTTAGTGTATTTTTATCGACTATTTTTGGAGAGTTCCGATCTCGATTGCAATGGATAATGAGATAAAACAGCGCTTAGCGCCCAAACTAGGAGGTGTGCCATCTAGCTGAGACCGGATTCTCGGGGGGACGGGTGTCCCCTGACGGAATCCGGTCTCAAAAGGGGCGATATTGACACCGATTTCCGGCGCCAGGGCGCAGAAATTGACCCTATAATGCATTAAGATGAGGTCTCTATACAGGGCGCCTAGCGCCCAAACTATGAGGTGTGCCATCTAGCTGAGACCGGATTCTCGGGGGGACGGGTGTCCCCTGACGGAATCCGGTCTCAAAAGGGGCGATATTGACACCGATTTCCGGCGCCAGGGCGCAGAAATTGACCCTATAATGCATTAAGATGAGGTCTCTATACAGGGCGCCTAGCGCCCAAACTATGAGGTGTGCCATCTAGCTGAGACCGGATTCTCGGGGGGACGGGTGTCCCCTGACGGAATCCGGTCTCAAAAGGGGCGATATTGACACCGTTTTCCGGCGCCAGAGCGCAGAGTTGACCCTATAATGCATTAAGATAGGGTCTCTACACAGGGCGCCTAGCGCCCAAACTAGGAGGTGTGCCATCTAGCTGAGACCGGATTCTCGGGGGGACGGGTGTCCCCTGACGGAATCCGGTCTCAAAAGGGGCGATATTGACACCGTTTTCCGGCGCCAGGGCGCAGAGTTGACCCTATCATACATTAAGATAGGGTCTCTTAACACGGCGCCTAGCGCCCAAACTAGGTAGTGTGCCATCTAGCAGAGACCGGATTCTCGGGGGGACGGGTGTCCCCTGACGGAATCCGGTCTCAAAAGGGGCGATATTGACACCGTTTTTCGGCGCCAGGGCGCAGAGTTGACCCTATCATACATTAAGATAGGGTCTCTTAACAGGGCGCCTAGCGCCCAAACTAGGAGGTGTGCCATCTAGCTGAGACCAGATTCTCGGGGAGACTGGTGTCCTCTGACGGAATCCGGTCTCAAAAGGGGCGATATTGACACCGATTTCCGGTGCCAGGGCGCAGAGTTGACCCTATCATACATTAAGATACGATCTCTATACAGGGCGCCTAGCGCCCAAACTAGGAGGTGTGCCATCTAGCTGAGACCGGATTCTCGGGGGGACGGGTGTCCCCTGACGGAATCCGGTCTCAAAAGGGGCGATAATGATACCGTTTTTCGGCGCCAGGGCGCAGAGTTGACCCTATCATACATTAAGATACGATCTCTATACAGGGCGCCTAGCGCCCAAACTAGAAGGTGTGCCATCTAGCTGAGACCGGATTCTCGGGGGGACGGGTGTCCCCTGACGGAATCCGGTCTCAAAAGGGGCGATATTGACACCGATTTCCGGCGCCAGGGCGCAGAGTTGACCCTATCATACATTAAGATACGATCTCTATACAGGGCGCCTAGCGCCCAAACTAGGAGGTGTGCCATCTAGCTGAGACCGGATTCTCGGGGGGACGGGTGTCCCCTGACGGAATCCGGTCTCAAAAGGGGCGATAATGATACCGTTTTTCGGCGCCAGAGCGCAGAGTTGACCCTATATTGCATTAAGATAGAGTCTCTATACAGGGCGCCTAGCGCCCAAACTAGAAGGTGTGCCATCTAGCTGAGACCGGATTCTCGGGGGGACGGGTGTCCCCTGACGGAATCCGGTCTCAAAAGGGGCGATATTGACACCGATTTCCGGCGCCAGGGCGCAGAAATTGACCCTATAATGCATTAAGATAGGGTTTCTATACAGGGCGCCTAGCGCCTAAACTAGGAGGTGTGCCATCTAGTTGAGACCGGATTCTCGGGGGGACGGGTGTCCCCTGACGGAATCCGGTCTCAAAAGGGGCGATATTGACACCGTTTTTCGGCGCCAGGGCGCAGAGTTGACGCTATAATGCATAAAGATGGGGTCTCTTAACAGGGCGCATAGCGCCCAAACTAGGAGGTGTGCCATTTAGCTGAGACCGGATTCTCCGGGGGACGGGTGTCCCCTGACGGAATCCGGTCTCAAAAGGGGCGATATTGACACCGTTTTCCGGCGCCAGAGCGCAGAGTTACCCTATCATACACTAAGATTGTGTCTCTTAACAGGGCGCCTAGCGCCCAAACTAGGAGGTGTGCCATCTAGCTGAGACCGGATTTTCGGGGGGGGGACGGGTGTCCCCTGACGGAATCCGGTCTCAAAAGGGGCGATATTGACACCGATTTCCGGCGCCAGGGCGCAGAAATTGACCCTATAATGCATTAAGATAGGGTTTCTATACAGGGCGCCTAGCGCCTAAACTAGGAGGTGTGCCATCTAGTTGAGACCGGATTCTCGGGGGGACGGGTGTCCCCTGACGGAATCCGGTCTCAAAAGGGGCGATATTGACACCGATTTCCGGCGCCAGGGCGCTGAGTTGACACTATGATACCTTAAGATTTGGTCTCTAAACAGGGCGCCTAGGGCCCAAACTAGGAGGTGTGTCATCTAGCTGAGACCGGATTCTCGGGGGGACGGGTGTCCCCTGACGGAATCCGGTCTCAAAAGAGGCGATATTGACACCGATTTCCGGCGCCAGGGTGCAGAGTTGACCCTATAATGCATTAAGATAGGGTCTCTAAACAAGGCGCCTAGCTAGCATTGATAAAATTCTTGAAAAGTTCTTCAAAGTTCTGTTTGGAAATCTTTTTGTTATTATTTTTGAAAACATTGATGTTGATTTATTTTGTTATTTATTTGAATGTGAAAGTCGTTGTTCCTTTAGATATACTTCATATCTTTTTAAATGTATTTTCTTCGATTTTTCGAACTACTTTGTTGTCATACTAATTCTATTTTAGAAAGGGGGTTCCCGATCTTTACAGATAACCTTGTCAAGTAATGAGTGAATATAAAATCCAAAGTGAGTGTATTAATGTAATATATTAATGAAACAAACGTCAATGTCTTATTGATGTAAATATTTTATCAAACTCTTCATAAAAAAATATTCAATATAATTATATGGTAACACTTAGGGTACCTTTGTATTTTGTATATAGATAATGACTGATGCACTAAATATATCCTAATTCTAATCCCTCTCGTCGTGGTCAGAGTAATGGTTAAGTATTGGGCTGAAATTGTTACCCCAACTTCAACAAGAGAGATTCGAAATTTACCTTCTCATAATATCTATATGCTTTTTTATATACCATATACAATATATATAATATATATATATATAAATATATATATTTTTTTTTTTTTTTTTTTTTTTTTTTTTAAATTCCATCTCCTATAATATATCCAGTATCGTGTATACAAAATGTAATCAAATCCTCAGCCCTATCGCTGCGTCTCACACGAATGATTATATACTGACCACTTCTCGTGGGATTTGACTTACGATATAAATATATCCTAATTCTAATCCCTCTCGTCGTGGTCAGAGTAATGGTTAAGTATTGGGCTGAAATTGTTACCCCTTTCAACAAACAAGCTCAAATTATAATTAAACCATTCATTCGTTACACCCTCTCCTATTCTTCCCAATACTCAAAACTAAACAAAACACAACATATTAACTTGTCATTATATTTAATTATCAACATAGCATTTGAAAAGCTGCATATACAAATTTATTACTACACAAAATTCATAAATTTGATGATTGATATCCACTCATAAAATACAAACATAGAATGAATATACTTTACAGCCCTTAATACATCATTATCATCATAAATCATCTTAACATATTAAATACTTGGAATACACAAAATTGCTCACAAAACATATAAACAATCAACTCTCAATCATAAAGGTTTTAAGCTCATATTCTCCCCAAAACTAAAATATCTTATCCTGATCTCTACAAAAATGGTTTTAAATTTGAATCATCTCCAAATTTTAAGAATTTTCTCTCAGCATCTCCTTCCCGAGATGCAACCCCTGCCAGTGCTGTCCCTATGACTCCCCTATCAGCAATCTTTGAAATTCTAGAGTATCTTTCGAAAGTGGATTTTGTAGCCCAACCGATATGGTTCATAATAACTCCAGAAGATTGATCCAACCCTGACAAAGCTAAGGATATTGTACAACCTGATCTTAAACTATGTGGAGTTTCCCCTTGATCCACACCTAACACTGCAAGGTAGTGTTTCAATCTAGTATAAACTACTGACGAGGATAAAGGTGCATCCAAAATCTCCTTACCCGAACGGCTCAAAGGCCTGAACAAGTAACCAGAAGAAATGTCAATGCCTAATGACTTCACTCCTACAGCATATGTTTCTAAACCATGCACAGGACACACAGATTTATCATGAATTCTAAATATAGTAAACTGATTCACCTGACCGTTTGACAAAGTTTTTCCTACCATATGAGAAAAAAGCAAACCTTCATTATCTGGCAGACACTTCACCTCTTGAGCAATACATTGTCCTAAATCATTTGCTCGATCTCCTGCAAAAAACTGAATTTTGAAAAAAGCCTGATCCCTCAAGTAAATAAACCTCTTATCCACCCCCAGACTTCCTGACTGCAGATTTTCATCAATATAACAACAAATAGCTTTTAATTTTGACAAAAATAAAGGTTTTGCCTGTTTTGGAACAATGTGTGCTATTGACTGCTCTTTTTTGATTGCCTTCAAATATTTCTTTACCATAGGGGCACATGCAGGATTACCCCCATTCAAATTCCTATCCCAATATTTTCCCAACCCTAAATCCTCAAATACTGTTTTCAACTGACCGATCAAAGACTGAACTGTTCCAAAAGCTAATCTCTTTGGACATGAACATTCACTAACATCAGACATCTTCCCTAAATATCCACAATGAATATCATGAACCTTTGTTTTCCCTTTCTTATCTTTAAATATCAAAAACATTTGCACATGATACGGGGTAGTCTGCAAAATATCCACATAAAATTGTTCTCTGACGAACTTATTGAATTCTTTCCCTAAAGATGACAGTTTTTTAGCATAACTAGAATTATCTACCAAAGAATACAAATACTGGAGACGGTTTTCACTAAAATAATCAAAACTCTTCAAATTTCTTGTAAGTGAAGACCTTTCATCCTGTGTAGCCTCCACCTACAACGAAAAAGATAACCTTCCTGCAATTAACTTCCACTTTAGACCTACCTTATCTAAAACAAAACCTTGTTTTGAAGGTAATTTTAGGACCCCTGTATCTCCCTTATTCCCAAGAACAATAAAAGACTCTACATATAACCAGAATAACGGCCACCATACTGGAGTGGGGACAATCTCAGGAACTACAACTGTGCACTTTTTAACCCTCTGACTCTCTAAGAATTTCAACAACACAGATATTAAACAAAATGGAGGAAAAACATATGGGTTGTCCTCTAAGGACACATCCTGTGAGAAGACATTAATCCCACTTGACAATGGAGATGGACCTTGTGTAAAATGCCTTAACTTCTCACCTCTCTCATTCAGCATCACATTTGAATCCAGAGCCATCAAATCTACCGAATGAGGGCCATATGCTAACTGAATCTCAGACCATGATTTTCCAGATAACTGACAATCCTGAAATGAAAGAGACCTAGAAGGCCCATCTGCCGCATTATCTCCTGATGGAATGAAATGCAACTTCAAATCTACATTATTTTTCTCTGTGAAAACAAAAATGCTCTTCATAATATTGTTAAACCTGACATCCTTACCTCCCTGATTTTCCCAAACATGAACCAGAGCCTTATTATCTACATATGCATCAACCCTGTGATTCTCTACCTGCTTACCCAAAGACAACAAAGCATTCAATAAAGCATCTCCCTCTTTAAGATGGATAGGTCTTTTATCATCTATGCCCCAGAAATCTCCAAACGACTCTTTCTGACTAAAAACTAAAGCTCCCCACTTATAACCTGACGAATCTGTTGCTAAACTAATCTGTAAATGCCTTTCACTTCTCCAAGAAACAAAACCATTCCAGTTGTCTAAAAATTTCCAAAATTCAATCTCCTCTCTTAAAGCCCCTACCACCTCTACTCTCCTGGAATTTCTTTCCGCCATCCCAATAGCCCTATGAACCTCCCTAGAATAAAGCCTGGAAGCAGGAACGACTAAAACAAACGAAATACATTTCCCTGCAAACCGTTGAAGGGTTTTTATGTCTACACTATCCTCACTCAAAATGAAATCTCTCAACTCAGCAAACCTATTTCTCTTCTCCTCAGGGAGCAAAAATGCTAATTTCTGAGAGTCAATCAATAGACCTAAATACTTCAGAATTTTTGTCGGAATCAGAACACATTTTTCAAGAGCCAAAAAATACCCTAATCTTACTAACAACTGGCACACAATATAAATGCTTCTAAGTACTAGAAGTTTTTGATTCGTAAACAAAGACTTTCCATGCCACTCTGAAATCATACGGTCATCAATGTACTGAAGGCAAGGTACACCCAATCGCCTACAATAAGCTGTAGCAAAATAGCCTAATTTCTGATATATGTATGCACTCAACTTAAAACCAAATGGAATTGTATTATACACAAAAAACCAACCGCCAAATTGAAAACCAAAATAAGACTTTGACCTTTCACTAACCCTCACATGGTCATACCCAGACTTGTCATCTACAGATGCCATAAAATGATTCCTACCAACTAATCTTGGAACTTCCTTCAATGTATCAAGCTGAAAAGGCTTATCCATTACCCATAAATTCAAAAATCTTTCGTCGTGACAAAGTCTAGGTTTTGTATGTTCTACTGTAAGTGGAAGTATCAGATGAGGTGGAACACAATCCCCAACCTTACCCCAAACCAAAATTGTACCACTTTTAATCTTCTCAATAATAGTAGAAGAAATAAACCCCCCGAAATGTCTACAACTAGACGAGTTTGGAAAATATGCTTCAGGTGGGGTTGCACAATCATAATTTTTTCCCTTGAAATTTCCCTTAAATTTCCTAAAATAATGTTCTACATTAACCCCCTCTCTTAACCACTTTCTTGCTTCCTCATCCAAACCCATTCTCTCCCACTCATCCAAATGATTATGAATATTTCCTGCAACAAATTGTCTTGGATCTCTAAAATATATATCTTGTAAACCTACTTCTAAATCATTTTCAACAATACTCTCTGCTAACAAAACATTCTCTGGAGGCAGAACAAACTCTCCTCTGTAATTCACCCAACACTTAGAAATATCCAAATCTCTTCGAGGTATATCTAAAGGAGAAAATTCTAAAGCTTCTTTCTCCCACTCTGGAATATGAGGATGAAAATGAAACCTCTTACATCTCATGGACTCACTCTAAAACATAACAGAAATATTACAGAGAAAAGTTTATTCTACCCCCAGCCGCGTGAAATAATTCACTGAAAGGTTAGTACCTTTGGCAAGAGGTAAATAAACAACAAAATTTGGAAAACAAAGTCTTCTCATACAAATTTCCATAACTTTCCAACATTATTAAACATCTTATTCCTTTTTTATTTTTGGACATGCTGCAACAAAATGACCCTTTTCTTTACAAAAATAACATACCCTTGGGTTAGAATTTTGACCATTTCGAGCTCTGTTACCCCCTCTCCCCTGCCCAAAACCTATGTAACCTGGCATTGGCATAGGAGGAACAAACCCCAAAGGGAAATTATTATACATTGGAGCTAGATAAGGAAAAGATGGAACATTACTAACATTGGTTTCCTTAACCTTCTCTTTCTCATTTTCTTTATCATATTTTTTTCCCTTAACCCATTCAGCAATGGCGGTAGAAATCTTTCTATCTTCACTAGACCCTATCAGTTTCAAACATAAGCCACACACATCCTCACTTTCTTCAAAACGCCTGCATGCCTGAAGAGCTTTATTAAAAAACTCTGCATCCTTATGCCCCTCACACTTTGCAACATCAACCAGCATCTCCAGTGATGCGATAAGAACATGCGACGGTGTCAACTTCGGTCGAGCTGCCAAAAGGCGTACCTGTCGGATTGCATCATCCACCTTCTGTTCTCCTGACTTAGACTTCAACACCGATACGTTCTGCTCCAATCCTTTCAGTCTATCTTCAAGATTGGCCGCACCATCCCCGTTACCAGTACAAGAACCTACATAAACCACAAACTCACTTCAATGCACTTTTATTCACAAAATCATCAGAATATAATTCAACATATAAACCTTACTTACCACTGCTACCAGCAGCAGATGGCGCTATCTCCGTCAAAACCTGACCCTTGGGTGCTCCCACATTATTTGCATGCAAAATTGAAAAATGCATAATCTTCCTAACCAAATCCACTGACTCCTCCTGACTCAGGATGATCAACAAAGACTGGATTGTCTCCCCTGTAAGTCTGTTGAATTCTACTTTCAACTCTTCCAACGAATATTTCTCTAATGGATGATCCTTCTTCAACCGTGCGAATGTATCTATCTGCATCCCAGGTTGATTAGACTTCAATTCCATAATCACCGGAAACAAGCTCTTCCCCAATAATGAATGCTTTGGCTTCAACACCAAGGTCATCTACAACATAATTACACAAATTATTCCCACAATAAAAGTTTCAATATAATTGTTTTTTTTTTTTTTTTTTTTTTTTTTTTTTTTTTTTTTTTTTTTTAACATGCACTCACTAAATAAAACACACACCTAGCACGTCAATAAAAGCTCTAATATGTATATCTCCATATAAAATAACAAAACCGCATACATAAACAGACAAGTGCAGACCAAGTAAATGCGAACCCCATGCAGCCGGCTAAAACCGCGCATGAAAAACGTGCTACATAACACTGTACCTATAAGAATCGCTATAACACTATTAAACAAACACAAAGTTTGTAAAATTCACACACAAATAACAGAATAACACCCTGTATATCCACAAAAACTCTAATATGTATGTCCCAATATCAGTTAACAGAACTGACTACGTAAAATAGACACGTGCACGCCAAGTACATGCCAACACCCAGTTGGCTAAAACCGCGCATGAAAAACGTGCTACATAAAACTGTACCAATAAGATTCGATATCACGTTCTCAAACCTCTCATACTATTAAAAGCCAATATTAAACAAACACCAAGTTTGCAAAATGCTTACACACACAGAATAATAAACGCACACCCAGTACGTCTACAAAATTCTAATTACCAAATACGTAAAACAGACACGTTATGTACACCAAGTACATGCCAACACCCAGTTGGCTAAACCAAACGTGCTTCAGTAAAACTGTGACATAAAATCACTAGCACGTTCTCAAATCTTTCATAAAAGCTATTAAAAACAAACACTAAGTTTTTTAAAATGCCTACATAAAACGCACACCAAACACGTATGCAAAACTTAACTAAGTTATAAACAACCAAAATATATATACTATATTTACAGTTTTACACAAATAGAATGAAATTAACCAATAGCCAACGCATATAATAGGTTACAAATATAACATTACAGATAATTACCTCGAGAATTTAAAGGAAACTCCTGGCCGGCAAAAAGCAAGCAAAGCGTCCGCTCTGATCGATGCGTCTCACACGAATGATTATATACTGACCACTTCTCGTGGGATTTGACTTACGATATCTCTCTCTCTCTCTCTCTCTCTCTCTCTCTCTCTCTCTCTCTCCATTTGTACATATTCTTTTTAAATTAAATATGATTTAACAATAATGTAATTGAAGTGTTTTTGTATCAGCATTTGTTATGTTAGAATTTTAATTAATCTTTATTCCCGATTATTACATGTTATATCTTTCTCTTTTTATTCAGAAATATCATCAATAAAATTGTACTTGCAAATAATTGTATACCCTTGCATATATATATGACAACTTGGTATGTGGTATATCAAATGTAACTTAACAATATTAATATATTTCATCCATTATTTGTTATAATTATGTTGTTTTATTGTCTTAATGCATATGCCCCCCCCCCCCCCCCCCGAGGGCCCGTGATTGGTGAATAAACATATGTAATATAGGTTTTTAGATTCTACAGGATGAAACAAAGCGCGAAAACAAAACTGAACGCATAATGATTTTCTCTCTCAGTTTCTTTTTACTGCTTCTATAATTTATTCTTATGACTCTGATAATTATCCATTAATTTTTTGGTAGCCTTTAAGCTTTATAAATTAAGGATAAATTTTAGTTTGTAATCAGTAAAGTTTCAAGCACATGCTGAAATTATAACTCTGAGACGGAAGAAAGTTTAACATATTTCATAGACTGATTGATAAGCATAAACCATAAATATTATTGATCATAGTATTTTGCATTAGGGTAATCGATTTCAGTTTTTAGTGTACATGCTTAAAGGGGCATGGTCACGATTTTGATCAAAACTATTTTTTCGATTTTAATGTTTATAATGATTCAGAAAGGCATTTTTGATAATCAACCAAAGTTTGAGTGTCATTCGTTGAGTTATAAGCGAGTTACAGAGCTTACCATTCTTTGTTATGTAAACAAAACTTTCCTGATCGCTAATTTCATCCACACATGCTGGCATTATTTACTTGTAAACCTTGAATTGCTGACAATCTACCGGAAAATTTTGGGTATGATCAATGTAAAAAAAATGTGCAATCATGTCGAATAAACAAACAAAAGAAACAAAAACAAAAATGGAGCGGGAAATGGAACAAAAATTTTTCAGTGCGGAATTTATTTTTCATTATTATTTTTGGGAGAGCCCTTTGGCAGGTGCGCGTGTATCCGTCGAAATAGAATATTAGAATTAATATCGAATTGAATCTTGATTAGAGAATTATGGCTTTAAAATTCTTTAACATTTGTTACAGATATGCAGGGGTATGATTGACTTTAAATATTTGAAAAAAAGCAAATAAAACTGGGCAATGAATTTGCATGATCTCGTGGGTTTTTTTGTTTTGTTTTTTGTTTTTGTTTTTTTTTTTAAATATTTATTAAACACAATACATTTGAATTCGAGATAACACCTCCGCAGAGGCTCTCTAGATATACATCACCTGGGGTGCCTGGGGCCCCCTGGATCAGTGATGCTATTCAGCGGTATAAATAAATCATACATCTATATATAATGTACAAAATATATATTTTCTTTAGTATTTTATAATTGTATTTTTTAAAGCATAAATAGACGTAAATATGAATTAACACATGATATATATGCATACATGTATATATTATAATAGTAATATAAAATAAGAGTACTATTCATATAAACGGGGAGATAACATTCGGTCATTGATATAATGTTCGTATCAATATTATACAAATATATAAATCAAAATATATTTTGAAATGTATATATATATACACACATATATCAGGAGAAGGAAAAAAATAGCAATACAACTATAGTTGGTCTGCTAGTGTTTTCAAAATTTTGTAACTGGATTTGACACTTTTTGCACTCGCTAAATAAGGTAATATTAATAAAGAGATGATTTCAGATTATATAAAAGCGCATTCTCATTTGGAATTTCGTTTTGTAGTCTACACTTCATTTTATATTTATATATTTTGTATCCTACAAAAGATATGACATTATTGAAAAGTTTTGTTGTGTCTGTGAACTCGTAAAAAAATCCTACAACAATTGTTTTCCATTGTTATATTCAACTTTAATATTCCTGATACTTGTCCCATATTTTTTTGGTTTCAGAGCATCCATATATTAAATGTTCAATATTTTCAATTTGTTTACAACTTATACAGTTTTTTCCAATATTTTTATTCCATTTATTTACATTATAATTACAGTTCAGCTGATTGTGTAGAAGTTTATAGTTAAATTCTGATATTTGCTTATCAAATGCATTTATTATCTTAGCCGTGTATATATTGCTCCACTGATCATTTGATATTTTGAATTCTTTTGACCATTTTGCTTCCATTATTGGTTTTTGAGTCTTTTTTGATAATAAAATTTTATAATAGAATCCCGATTTCTCTAGTTCTGGCCGTTTTATTTTTCCACAAAAGTGAAAGTATGGTTTTTGAATTTTAGTATTGTTTACATTGGAATAATCTACATTCAACTTTCTAATAGCGTTTTTGATGATAAGATATTAACACAAATAATTTCTCTTTGATTTAACAATTTCTGTAATATTATTTAAATCGTTTATACCATCTATTGTAAACATATCTTTAACATATAGAATACCACTTTTTATCCACGATTCTAGGAAAAGTTGTTTGTCCTTACATTTAATAAAATTATTCAACCACAAGTTCTCGGTGAGCTGATTTCGTGATACATGTGGGGATTTACATTCATTAAAACTACAGATAATTTCTTTGTAAAATTTTGGGAATTTTTTTAGAACATTTAGATCATTTGGTTTAACAATATTGCTTCTCAACAAATATTCAAAATCTATTCCGTTAATTTTCAATATGTCTTCTATATATTTTCTAAAAGAACTTTTCTTATTATAGAGTCTTTTGATCCATCCTGCTTAAGCTTTTACACTTTTTAGTTTGCACTCTACATCTAGAAGACCCAGACCACCCTCATCTATTGATCTTACAAGTGACTTGCGTTTAATCCTCCCTCTCTTACCCCATAAAAAGTTATATATAATTTTATTTAATTTGTTATGAATTCAATATTTGGGGTTTCCAGAACTGTAAACAGATACAATAGTTTAGATACTATTAGAGAATGTATAACTGTGCATTTTCCAAATAACGTTAACTTTCTAATTCGCCAGGAGTCTAGGATTTTTTCGAGTTCTTTAAGTTTATTCAACCAATTTTTCTCATCGTTAGCTTCTTTGTTATGTCCTAAGAAAATTCCAAGTGATTAAACTGGATTATTGGTCATTCTAATACCATCTACATATTGTAAAGAGTTTTTCAGTGGCCCCAAAAGGATACCTTCTGTTTTTTTCTATATTCAATTTAGTACCGGACATTCTTCCAAAATATTCTATTATTTTTATGGCATCTTTTAATGATTCTACAGTTTTTAATGGAAACGTACAGTCACCCGCATGTTGTACACATTTTAGTTTATTTGTTTGTCCTAAATTAAATCCTTGTATACTTTCAGACGCATTGATCTTTAGTACCAAGATTTCTATAACAAAGATAAATATCCTTGTCTTATGCCTCGTGACATTTTACACCTTCTAGTCAGCCAATTATTATTTTTTACATGAAAGTATGGCTTTGTATATAAAATTTTTATCCACTTTAAGAAATTACTTCCGAAATTAAATTTTTTAAGTGTTTTAAACAAAAAATCCCATTCAACCGAATCAAATGCTTTCCTAAAATCAGTAAACAATAGAATTCCTTCTTCATTATTTTCTTCTCAATAATCATAAATATCTAGAACCAACCTGGCATTTTCACCTATAAATCTTCCTTTGATATAACCAGTTTGATTTTTATTTATAAGTTTATTTATTATTGTTTGAAGCCTCTTTGCAAATACAAAAGCTAGAATTTTATAATCACAATTTGTAAGACTTATTGGACGATAGTTATCAAGATTTATTAGGGTCCCTTTTTGTGTATAAGCGATAATACAGAAGCCCGCTGAGAGGATGATAGTTCACCCACTTCGAAAGACCTTACAAGACTTTCATAAAGTTTTATACGTTTCCAAAACATTTTATAAAATTCTATAGGAATTCCATCTAAACCGGGTGATTTATTTAATTTCATGTTGTATACAGCTTCCGCACATTCATCGATAGTGGGGGTCAATGTCGTATAACGAGATATGATCAGACGTGTACAACTTTTCATAATAAAAACTTAATGCGTTTAGAATTTCATGTGTTTCATTTAAGTTGTTTCCTCCCATTGATAATTTATTTATTACATTGTGCGATTGATGTTTATTTTCTAATCTTAGAAAGTATGAGGTATTTTTTTCACCCTCATCTATCCAATGAGCTTTAGCTCTCACCTTTGCCCCTTTAGATTTATATGCAGAGTATCTAATTCTTTTACAAGATTCTGTTTATATTTAACCTTTTTATTTTCAACATCGGAAAGTTCAATATCCTCAATTTCTTTTTCAATTTTTTAATACGGGTTTGTATGCTTTTATTTTTCTTAATAGAGTACTCTATACATAGCTTTTTTAACTGATATTTTATGATTTCCCATCTTACTTGTGGATCGTTTTCATTAGTTATGCTCTCAGGTATGTGGTCAAAAAAAATTGTTGATAATATTACAAAAATTCATGTCATGTAAAATCGACGTATTCATTTTCCAATAGCCACTACCCCTCTTATTTGTTGATACTGCACAATAAAAAATGAAGGCCATGTGGTCACTCATTCTAGAAGTTGAAACATCTGGGGGTTTTCTAAGAAAGATTTTTTCAATAGGATAACATAAATCTTCAGTAGAAAAAAATATAATCTATTCTACTTTTCGGGTTATTGTTTGAATCGCACCAAGTGTTTCCCTCTTTTTCAGGATTAATTTTGTCCCATATATCAATTAGACTAAATTTATATTTCATATTATCTATACTTTTTGAACTTCTGTTTTTGGCAACATAGGATGAGTTAAAATCTCCAACAATGATTTAAACAATACTGAGATACCCATGAAGCCAGTTTTTTTTTTAATTTACATCGTTTACCTTCTGAATTTGGTGCATATATATCAACTAGTGTAATTATATTTTATTCATATTCAATATTGATTAACAATATTCTTCCATCGTCTGATTTATGTACATTATGTATAATAAGAGATAAAATTTTTTGAAATAAAATAGATCTCGTGTTTGACTTTTTGGTCTTTGGTTTTTGGTTCATGGCGAGGACATATCTCTGGTCATCAAAATAATGTATTATATCCATTGATGAGTTGTACATATTTAGAAACTGGCCACGAGTATGTTGTACATAACGCTTTAAATAACTTGTTGATGTAAAATAAGGAATCAATTTTCATCAAACAGGTTAACTTATTCTTGAAAATGACTAGGGTAGTGAAAATCGTTTTTGTTTTGGCAAGTTTAAGGTCACTGGCATCTACACGAGGAAGTGATTCGTCTTTTGTCTTTTGTTTTGGTTTCAATGCGAGAAAATATCTCAGCATAACGTAATTATTGATGAGTTGTACATATTAAGAAAATTGCCATATACTTGTTGTATATATCTCGGGGAATATTTTGTTGTTGCAAAAAAGGCGTTAGGTTACTTATAAAAAAAACCAATTACATTTATTGAGAAATATGGTAAAGTTTAAGCCTCTTAGAAAGCACCAGGGGCCTGTTTCATAAAGCATACTTAGGACTAGGACATATCGTAGGAGAGAACTTTTCCTATGTTCGTTACTTATCCGTTTCATAATCCATCCTTATCTTAAGAAATTCCTAAGTTATATCTTAACGTTAAAACAGGTAAATCTACGTTTCAGGAGCAATCTTAACATGGCGACTGTTTATGTTCCACAAAAACAAATTATATGCACATTAAGGTTTTTGAACAAAAAGTACTAAAATACACGTATCATTAAGACCTTTTTTACTTTACTTCTAAATTGAAAACTTTAGAACAATCAAACTAAATTAATTGAAGGTATTTCTTCAATTAATTTCTTTCGTTTATTCTTAGTATTTGTTTTCAGATACCTATATTTATTTGTTATCACAATTTGCGTAGTGGCAATGTTGACATTTTTTTTAGATTTCTAAATGTGTGCACGCGCAGATAGATACGGTATAGTTATAGCTAGTGCACTGATAATAATTCAATTATACAAATTCAAGAATCAAAATACTCAATTACAGAAAGACTGGATGATTTGTCCTATCCCTCCATGAATGAAGCATTATTTTTCGTGTGACATTTTTGTGATTTATTTGTACATGGGAAGGGGTGTTCATTACATTTTTTGTTGAAGGTGGAGGGGATCTTCCATTAGAATGCTGTTTTATTAGAAAATATTTGCCTTATTCCTGACTTCTTCTATTTGCAGAGAAGCTTTTGTTTGTCATGGCATTTGACTATTGTATTGCATTTGGAATATGCCGTATGATATAGTAAAATGATGTTAATGTAGAAATAAGCACATCATTCTCTATATTTTTGCACGGGCTATAAATGCATGCACTAAATTATTTATAAAGATTAACAAAAATTCTAGAAGTGACCTATTTTTATTTGATTCGTGCTGTCATAACGAAATGATATTTGAAATAGAGAAATATATACATGAAAAATGACAATAACAATCCGTCAACCATCTCAAAAATGTAGCAAAATACCAAAATAATGCTTCGATCATTGCATTCTCTTTAAATTAAACAAATGCCGTTTTCAAACACTATAGGGTGTATTACGTAAATTTTACCTTCTCTTGTATGCATGTGAATATAAAATATTATACAAGATTTCAGTACATGCACAGACATTACACTATTTACACTCTATTTGCATATTTAAATATTCTATTTTTTTTAGGTGGATAAGGGAATGAATTTTTATATTTACGTATAAGACTAACATTTGTTTCATGAAAAAAATTCATATTGAATAAAAAGTTCTATGAGGGTTACAGTAATTAATATTGATTTAACAATATGATATGAACGTAGCTTAAAAGATAAGTTAACTGCGTTACGTTACGTAAGTTTTGTGAAACAGCTATGACAAATCTTAGGATCTTCCAAAGTTTTAACTTAGGCATATCTTAATTACATCTTAGGAAATCTTTGAGCTCCAAAACCGGGCTAAGAATCCGCATAATCTCGTGATTTTATTTCATTTTTGTTTTTTTTCTGGTCATCGATACAGTTGAACTTCATTATCTCGAACACTAATATCGAATACAATGGATATATTGAAGTGACTTGTAAGTCCTAACCACTTTTTAAGTATTTTACTCTCGATTTTTCGATTTTCGAATGCTCGGATATCTCCAAGTTTTTAAACAGTCCCATCTAGTTCGAGATAACGAAGTGTGACTTTATTGTTTATAATATAGCGTTTCTAAACAGATCTAAATATGGATAGAAGTATATTTTTAAGTTTGACAATATTAAACCAAAAATAAACCCATACTATTAAACAGTTTGGAAAGGTGAAAATTTTATTAAAAGGCCCAGCGATATTCAAACTTAAAGATTCTTATAGCTACATGTACATATAACGGTCTAACCTTTTGCGCCACACTGATATAGTGTGCATTGGTGCATGGGTGTTTAAATCTCTAAAAAAAAAAAAAAAACCCACTAGAACAGGAATAAGAATTCAAATAAGATGATCCCTTGTGTATTGTTATCTGTTTTATTTATTTTTTTATTTATACATGTATATTTCTTAAGTAAGGTTAGAAAATATTTCAGGTAATCAATGTTTTATACCATAGTGATTGATGACTTGTACATATTCAGAACATTTATTGGTTAATATATAGTTATTGTAGAGCCAAAATCAATTAACTTCGTCAAAATAAAAAAAAGCGATCATTTTCGTAATTTTGGGGCTTTAAAAGTAAAAAAATTATATTTTATCATTGCTTTGTAGAATTGTTATAAAAGGAACAGTAAAAAGGACAAGAGCGTACACTGATAAATCATCCGAATGTTGAAACTGCAAATTGAACATGTTTTATATTTATGTTACAAGTGAGATAATTTTAACTTTGCCCTTAAAATTGCTAAATCACAATGGGAAATAGTTATATTGCCCTCTCGGAAACAATTATATTTCACTGATAGGAAATAGTTACACTGTCCTCCCGAAATTGTTGTGTCACTCGATTTTGCATGCAAAAAGTCTGAATATTAATTATGTTGGGTTCGAAATTTAGCTGAGCAAATAGTTCCTCGGAAATCAAAATACCAGGACAGCGTATGCTATTCTAAGGAACTTAATTTCATTGTTTGATTTAAAAATTTATATATAGTTTGGCTGAAAGCATCAATCGACATTTTCCAAAACATCTGATATTGATTCGTAAGATGTGAGAAGTGTTAATAAATTGTACTTGATAATGTAATTAATATCCCGTTGTGTTCTTCACCTGATTTTGATTTTTTTTAACATTCTATATAACATATATTAATGTATTCGAGGGCGACAGTACCAGAATATTTGGGTATCAGGAGAAAACGTACCCAGGAGAAAACGTACCCAATTTCTAGGGTACGTTTTCTCCTGGAGAAAACGTACCCTATCAAAATCATAAATATACTACTTAATAGTTTTTAATATTTTTAAAAACTATTTAACACCTTAAATATACCGGAAAGTATGAATTTTATAGATATATGAATTTCATATTTTATATATTTAAAGGGTTTGGACATATGAAATAGTTTTCAAATGCTAGTTTAATGCATATTTCAATACATAAATATATTCATTTTATAAATAATATCTTTATAAAAATTATAGCAACTTTTATTTTTTTACGAATGACCTGTCATAAAGTGTTATCAGTCTACTTCTTCTAAGTTTTCCATTTACCGTTAGCCTTACATATTTGAGTATCTCAATGCGAGATCCCCTGATTGCCTTTTAATTATAGTGATAATCAATTAAATACATTCATTCTTTATTTCCCTCCGTGGAGGATCAGTTATTATTATGTAATATTATGTATTATTATACTTTCATGTTAAATACTGAAATCTGATTGGTTTAGACGCAGTTGACAATCCGTTCTCGTTCCCTCAGCGTTAGCAACACACTTGGCAACGGGCCGATAGAACGAATTGTTACATGCGCGTAAATTATGCGCGTACGGTTCGTCGTAGAACTCACGTATTTTCTATATAAAAGCAGTAAAATTTGCTATAAAATTAAGACATTCAGTATAATAAAATAAATAGTGTCTGTTTGGGAGGGTACCAGTTGAAATTGACACCCCTCGAAAACCATTGTCAACCTCCGCTTCGCGTCGGTTGACAATGGTTTTCTCGGGGTGTCAATTTCAACTGGTACCCTCCCAAACAGGCACTATTTATATATTGCCTCCTCCTAAGGAGGTAGAAATATTCACTCCGCACACATTATACATGTCAGTGCATGGCATCGGAAGCATATTGGAAGTGGGGGCAGGGGTGGAGGGGCTAGACTTATATTATATTATTTATTTTATGATGAGGATTTCATATATTTACTAAGACAGACTGTTCAATGAGTTGTAAATCATCTCTTAGTGTTTTTCATATTATATGAATCAAACAAATATTCAAAAGACTTGGAATTCATTTGAGCTAAAAAATTTCAACTTAGTTTTATAAATAATTTTCAATAGTTGATAGAATTTCCATGTTCGTTATAAGTAATCTGCTATAGACCTTTGAGACTTATATATAAGTATAGTCAATTCTAGAGACACATTTCAGCAATGAAAACAGTAACACCTAATATAGGTGATATATAATTTATTTCGTTTATTTACAGTCTATATACATAGAACATGTAAAACGCGCAATCAACTTCTTGTTAGTAAAGTTAGTAAAATGTCCATGTAAAACTTTGAAAAGTATACACTATCAGTATTATTAATACTGATTTATACCTTGATCTCAGATGGAGAGAACTAATATAGGCTATTTTCGCCTGCTGTTCAATCCAAATTCATTTATATACTTATATGTGTATTTCTGAATAAAATATTTCTTAAACTAAACTAACTGTTTGAAATACTCATCATTAAGTTCTCCAATTTAGATTGCAATAATAACTAATTATATAACGTTTTCGTTAATGGTGGATTAATTGCCAACTAATTAAACTGCTCAGGCGATGTTAGTTTAAGTGTATGTAACAAATTAAAATTAAACAAAATTATTGTCTTAATAATTTATGTACGTGATTATGTATTTAAAAAGAACAGAAACAAATGTTTATTGTATATTTTATTTTGTTTCATCTAAGAATATTTATAATTTATGATTTTCATATATAGGGTACGTTTTCTCCTGGGTAAGTTTTCTCCAGCATTCAATATTTGTACCTCGGTGACAGGAAATTAATCCCTAGAATATTATGTCGCCCTCTACCTTTGGCATCGGGCGACATAGCACTCTATGGCTTTCCTCTCACCAAGGGGCATATATTTTGATATGCCGCCCTCGAAGCCATGTCTGTCCCAAGATATTTATGCAACACATTATGACGATTTTTAATCAAAATACACATACTTTTGAAAGAAGTGCAATTAAAATAGATTAAAGAAAAATATCCCAGACAATGTCATGGACACATTATCATTTTTCACTCGGAGAAATTAACCGGAACGATATCTGATTTCTTACAGAGATTTATATTGGGGGATGTTGACATCTTTTCTCCATTCGGATGTCACTCTGAATACCTCGCACAATTTTTCAACGTTATCATCTGGGTCTATTGCAATACAAAATCCCCGTACACATCGCGTTTTTTGGCCGTGTATTGAAATATGATGAGCTAGAGGGGGCGTTTCAAAAAAGAACTTTTAGAAATTTTCCACCTTTGGAATGAATATCGTTTAAACCCTGAAGTATTTACAAACATCGAGTAATTAAGCAAAATGTGAATCGGTGATATCTTGGGACAGAGTATAATATACGTATAATATTTGGTACTAATCTCCTTCGACTTTAGGGTTTCCCCCCTAAACATTACAGCATGATATCATATGTATGCTAGCGCTAATTTTCCTGACATTAGGCATAAAGAACACTGTTTAACATTATATAATTTGGTCGTTATCTGATTAAAAAAAAAAAATAACCCTATCCTAATTATGTTTAACTGAAAAGCACAACAATTTAAAAAAAAAAAACATCGCCTATGATTCGAACACTCTCTCAACCGAGAAGATTGATTAAAAGTCTCCGCGTATCAGACTGAACTACGTTGAGATATTACTGTACTGGTGAATAACTATTTTAATTAAGTAAAACGCTTTCGTGAAAACCACGAATTTTTACCTTTCATAGTTCTAGGCTCCATTTTCATAAATCGGAAATAAAATTAAAATAAATAAAAACTTATCCTTTAAATAAATTTAGCAATTTAGAACAGTAAATGGTGAAGCTATCGGCATACAACGTTGTGTATCTTAATTAAGAAATTGATTATATATGATTTTTGTTACATATTATGTATGGTAATTTTTTATGTAGCTTAACCCTGTTCAGTTACTATGCAATTTTAAAGTTTAAAGTATTTTCCAACCACCGAAGACGGTCGGTTACTAGGATATGATATGAAAGCAAAAACTAATTGGGCTTTTCTGTGGAGCTTTTCCAAATGTAGTTTGACCACGAATCAACCATTATAACACAAATTGGGTTTAATTAAGCAATAATTAATCAAAAGTTAAGGAATCTATACTACTATATCAAAATAATAGACTCGAATTTTTGGGCTTTAATACAGAGAAATCGGAAGAGTACTGTCTTTTGTTTTATATATTTTAAACATCATTGGTACTTGAAGATTACCAATATGTTTTTATTTTTTCTCAATCAAGCTTCACTAATTAATAATCAACGAAAATTCCTTTTAAAAATCCGAAAATCATCTGGATTTTTTGGATTTTACAATCTTGCGCATGCGCATTACATTCACGCTAAATCACGGGAGGCTTTTTAGTGTATGTTTCCACAATATCACATTTGCATGGATAAACTCAGAAACGATAATACAAATACGTGTAAATTTTCATTTAAAGTTTGCTACATGTATATATTCTGTTCATCAAAGAAAATAGGAGATAACTTGAACTCAGTGCAAATCCCGAGAGTTCCGAATGTCAACTTTGAAGCGAGTAAAAAACGTTGGGGAAAAAGTGTTGAATTCTTTATTAATATGAATTAAATTTTTAGATGAAATGTATTTACAGCCGCAAAATGGTTTGTTATGAATAATTTGACTGTTATTTTCAATAAAGCTTCATTAATTTTCTCAAAATCATATCGAAGCGATTCTGCAGTTTTTTGCTACATTACGGGTATATGGGAGGCATTTTAAGGTAACTCCAGTGTCTTTCGGATCCGGTTCTTTTTTTTACACGGCGTGCTAAATTTCCGGTTATAATTTTGGCACACAACAAGTGTTTTAAATTATTATGGTTTGGTCAAAAAGTGGAAAATTTGTTAAAATATAGCATCTCCGTCGTTTAGAGGGATCGGAGAAAGCAAGGAAAGCAGCGAAATGTAAAAAGGTAAATGAGTGTGTAATATAATTGTACGTATTGTATGCATTCTCCTTTAACAATTACACTGCGTTTATGTAGCTTGACGACCTCATGTGTCCTCCGGGACAAGGAGAGGATAAGTAAGTACTTGTGTAATCAAAACTACATAACACTGATTGGTGTTTAATCTACAGATAAATATGTTTAAAAAACTGGGATAGAAAGTATTTGACAGAAAGGGGAAGGGATACTACTGCACTCAACTATATGAGTTTTTTGGCAGTCTCGACCTTGATTTTATATGTATAATACAGTTTCATTGAATATATCAATTTAAGTGACTGTTAGATTGTGTGTTTTTGGTACATTTCTTTTTTACCAAAGTTTGCAAAAAACAACTTGAAAAATTTACATTTTCAATATGGGGGTACACATGTTTAAGAGACTATCAAGAAAAACTAAATGGTCAATTTTGATAAACCATGTTTTTTTGTTAACACAATATGTAACTCTTAATAAATATTCTTTAAAAAATGTATGTAAACTGAATAATTTTTTAGAATTCTTGAAAAATATGCAATTTTGTGATTTTTTTGGGAAGGTCGTGGCAAGAAAAAATGTAATATTTTTTATATTTTATGTAGAAAATCAATAAAATTTTTATGATTTAATGATAATCAATTGATTTGCTTAAATTATAACCTAACATGATGTATTTTGGTGCATAATTTAATAAATTATGAGATCATGTATCATGGTGTTAAATTTTGGCTGTTAAATTTTTGGACCTTGTGAGCTGAAGCTCACTGTAGGAAAACGAACGTGCAAAGGTATAAATATTTTGGTCTCTATAGTAAGTTTATAATTTGTTTTAACTATTGAAATTAAAAAATGTTTGGTTTGACACGGATTTCTAAAACACTGGAGTTACCTTAACTGTGGTGAAGACACAGATTATTCTATTAGAATAAACTTAGATTATTCCGATATCATATGCAATGTCAACCCGTGCACGCACGGGTCAAAGTCTAGTTAATTTTTACTATAATGGCATAGTGATATTAAAAATAATCTAAAGTAAGTATTTTAATAATTAATTATAATAAGTTTTTCATGTGAACGCTACCTATTATTATAACCCAGAGAATAAAGATTAAAATATTAGTTAAGGTTGGTATCCACTCAATTTACGTAATTATTGAAAGTTCTGTATGTATACACTGTATAAAAATTATATTGTTATCATTACTGATTATACACAGAATTATTGTACATGTATATTCCCTGATTTAATAATATTGCATTAATAGCAAACCACTGAGTAATTTCCTGCATGATTAGATGATTTTGTCAATGTTTTTCAAAATTGGTAATCAATTTTATTACTATCCGGGCTTCCTGGCTGTAGTGTTTCTATAATAGCACAACTGCAAAAGTAAACAAAACAACGAACAGCATTAAAGCATGAGAGAGAGAGAGAGAGAGAGAGAGAGAGAGAGAGAGAGAGAGAGAGAGAGAGACATTTTGTACCACACAATTGAATAATGACACACCAAACAAGCATGACTTTCAGTACTTTAGTACATCGGTGTCCGATGGATGGCACACCTACTTGTTTGGGCGCTAAGGGCCCTATTTAGGAACCTTAATATTGTGTATAAAACCCGTGTTATAGGGCCCTTCAGCGCCCTAGCGCCAAATATTGGTGCCTATATCGCCCCTTTTAAGACCGGATTCCGTCAGGGGACACCCGTAGTTCAGACGATCAGGTGTCCGCTGGATGGCACACCTACTACTTTGGGTTCTAGGCGCCCTGTTTAGAAACACTATCTTAATGAATGAAACCTCATAATAGGGTCAACTCAGCGTCTTGGCGCCGAAAAACGGTGTCAATATCGCCCCTTTTGAGACCGGATTCCGTCAGGGGACACCCGTCCCCCCGAGAATCCGGTCTCAGCTAGATGGCACACCTCCTAGTTTGGGCGCTAGGCGCTCTGTATAGAGACCATATCTTAATGCATTATAGAGTCAACTCTGCGCCCTGGCACCGGAAATCGGTGTCAATATTGCCCCTTTTGAGACCGGATTCCGTCAGGGGACACCCGTTCCCCCGAGAATCCGGTCTCAGCTAGATGGCACACCTGCTAGTTTGGGCGCTAGGCGCTCTGTATAGAGACCATATCTTAATGCATTATAGAGTCAAGTCTGCGCTCTGGCGCCGGAAAACGGTGTCAATATCGCCCCTTTTGAGACCGGATTCCGTCAGGGGACACCCGTCCCCCCGAGAATCCGGTCTCAGCTAGATGGCACACCTGCTAGTTTGGGCGCTAGGCGCCCTGTATAGAGACCATATCTTAATGCATTATAGAATCAACTCTGCGCTCTGGCGCCGGAAAACGGTGTCAATATCGCCCCTTTTGAGACCAGATTCCGTCAGGGGACACCCGTCCCCCCGAGAATCCGGTCTCAGCTAGATGGCACACCTCCTAGTTTGGGCGCTAGGCGCTCTGTATAGAGACCATATCTTAATGCATTATAGAGTCATCTCTGCGACCTGGCGCCGGAAATCGGTGTCAATATCGCCCCTTTTGAGACCGGATTCCGTCAGGGGACACCCGTACCCCCGAGAATCCGGTCTCAGCTAGATGGCACACCTCCTAGTTTGGGCGCTAGGCGCTCTGTATAGAGACCATATCTTAATGCATTATAGAGTCATCTCTGCGACCTGGCGCCGGAAATCGGTGTCAATATCGCCCCTTTTGAGACCGGATTCCGTCAGGGGACACCCGTACCCCCGAGAATCCGGTCTCAGTTAGATGGCACACCTCCTAGTTTGGGCGCTAGGCGCTCTGTATAGAGACCATATCTTAATGCATTATAGAGTCAACTCTGAGCCCTGGCACCGGAAATTGGTGTCAATATCGCCCCTTTTGAGACCGGATTCCGTCAGGGGACACCCGTCCCCCCGAGAATCCGGTCTCAGCTAGATGGCACACCTCCTAGTTTGGGCGCTAGGCGCTCTGTATAGAGACCATATATTTATGCATTATAGAGTCAACTCTGAGCCATGGCACCGGAAATTGGTGTCAATATCGCCCCTTTTGAGACCGGATTCCGTCAGGGGACACCCGTCCCCCCCGAGAATCCGGTCTCAGCTAGATGGCACACCTTCTAGTTTGGGCGCTAGGCGCCCTGTGTAGAGACCCTATCTTAATGCATTATAGAGTCAACTCTGCGCCCTGGCACCGGAAATCGGTGTCAATATTGCCCCTTTTGAGACCGGATTCCGTCAGGGGACACCCGTCCCCCCGAGAATCCGGTCTCAGCTAGATGGCACACCTGCTAGTTTGGGCGCTAGGCGCTCTGTATAGAGACCATATCTTAATGCATTATAGAGTCAACTCTGCGCTCTGGCGCCGGAAAACGGTGTCAATATCGCCCCTTTTGAGACCAGATTCCGTCAGGGGACACCCGTCCCCCCGAGAATCCGGTCTCAGCTAGATGGCACACCTCCTAGTTTGGGCGCTAGGCGCCCTGTATAGAGACCCTATCTTAATGTATGATATGGTCAACTCAGCGCCCTGGCACCGGAAATCGGTGTCAATATCGCCCCTTTTGAGACCGGATTCCGTCAGGGGACACCCGTACCCCCGAGAATCCGGTCTCAGCTAGATGGCACACCTCCTAGTTTGGGCGCTAGGCGCTCTGTATAGAGACCATATCTTAATGCATTATAGAGTAATCTCTGCGACCTGGCGCCGGAAATCGGTGTCAATGTCGCCCCTTTTGAGACCGGATTCCGTCAGGGGACACCCGTACCCCCGAGAATCCGGTCTCAGCTAGATGGCACACCTCCTAGTTTGGGCGCTAGGCGCTCTGTATAGAGACCATATCTTAATGCATTATAGAGTCAACTCTGAGCCCTGGCACCGGAAATTGGTGTCAATATCGCCCCTTTTGAGACCGGATTCCGTCAGGGGACACCCGTACCCCCGAGAATCCGGTCTCAGCTAGATGGCACACCTCCTAGTTTGGGCGCTAGGCGCCCTGTATAGAGACCCTATCTTAATGTATGATAGGGTCAACTCAGCGCCCTGGCACCGGAAATTGGTGTCAATATCGCCCCTTTTGAGACCGGAATCCGTCAGGGGACACCCGTACCTCGGAGAATCCGGTCTCAGCTAGATGGCACACCTCCTAGTTTGGGCGCTAGGCGCTCTGTATAGAGACCATATCTTAATGCATTATAGAGTCATCTCTGCGCCCTGGCGCCGGAAATCGGTGTCAATATCGCCCCTTTTGAGACCGGATTCCGTCAGGGGACACCCGTCCCCCCAAGAATCCGGTCTCAGCTAGATGGCACACCTCCTAGTTTGGGCGCTAGGCGCTCTGTATAGAGACCATATATTTATGCATTAAAGAGTCAACTCAGAGCCATGGCACCGGAAATTGGTGTCAATATCGCCCCTTTTGAGACCGGATTCCGTCAGGGGACACCCGTCCCCCCGAGAATCCGGTCTCAGCTAGATGGCACACCTTCTAGTTTGGGCGCTAGGCGCCCTGTGTAGAGACCCTATCTTAATGTATGATAAAGTCAACTCAGCGCCCTGGCGCCGGAAATCGGTGTCAATATCGCCTCCTTTGAGACCGGATTCCGTCAGGGGACACCCGTTCCCCCGAGAATCCGGTCTCAGCTAGATGGCACACCTCCTAGTTTGGGCGCTAGGCTCCCTGTGTAGAGACCCTATCTTAATGAATGATAAGGTCAACTCAGCGCCCTGGCGCCGGAAATCGGTGTCAATATCGCCTCTTTTGAGACCGGATTCCGTCAGGGGACACCCGTCCCCCCGAGAATCCGGTCTCAGCTAGATGGCACACCTCCTAGTTTGGGCGCTAGGCGCCCTGTATAGAGACCCTATCTTAATGCATGATAGGGTCAACTCAGCGCCCTGACGCCGGAAATCGGTGTCAATATCGCCCCTTTTGAGACCGGATTCCGTCAGGGGACACCCGTCCCCCCGAGAATCCGGTCTCAGCTAGATGGCACACCTCCTAGTTTGGGCGCTAGGCGCCCTGTATAGAGACCCTATCTTAATGCATGATAGGGTCAACTCAGCGCCCTGACGCCGGAAATCGGTGTCAATATCGCCTCTTTTGAGACCGGATTCCGTCAGGGGACACCCGTACCCCCGAGAATCCGGTCTCAGCTAGATGGCACACCTCCTAGTTTGGGCGCTAGGCGCCCTGTATAGAAACCCTATCTTAATGCATTTTAGGGTCAACTCTGCGCCCTGGCGCCGGAAATCGGTGTCAATATCGCCTCTTTTGAGACCTGATTCCGTCAGGGCACACCCGTTCCCCCAAGAATCCGATCTCATCTAGATGGCACACCTCCTAGTTTGGGCGCTAGGCGCCGTTTAAAATTTCTATATAATGTAATCGGGTTCGAAAAGCTTCAATTTATAGTCGATAAAAATACATGAAAATTTGTTATTGGCAGGTAGCTTATTGGCAGGTAGCTTGACTTTAGTTATGAAAAATGAATACCGGAAACTAAGAGAGAAAGGTAAGATTAAGACTGAAACCTGTGAAGATCTCCGATTTCCGAAATTATTAACAAGGCAGCAATTTACGACAATCTGATTAAGGTAACTCCAGTGTCTTTCGGATCCGGTTCTTTTTTTACACGGCGTGCTAAATTTCCGGTTATAATTTTGGCACACAACAAGTGTTTTAAAATAATTATGGTTTGGTCAAAAAGTGGAAAATTTGTTAAAATATAGCATCTCCGTCGTTTAGAGGGATTGGAGAAAGTAAGGAAAGCAGCGAAATGTAATACAGTAAATGAGTGTGTAATATAATTGTACGTATTGTATGCATTCTCCTCCAACAATTACACTGCGTTTATGTAGCTTGACGACCTCATGTGTCCTCCGGGACAAGGAGAGGATAAGTAAGTACTTGTGTAATTAAAACTACATAACACTGATTGATTTTTAATCTACAGATAAATATGTTAAAAAACTGGGATAGAAAGTATTGGACAGAAAGAGGGAGGGTGTACTACTGCACTCAACTATATGAGTTTTTTGGCAGTCTCGACCTTAATTTTATATGTATAATACAGTTTCATTGAGTGTATCAATTTAAGTTACTGTTAGATTGTGTCTTTTTGGTACATTTCATTTTTTTCCCAAAGTTTGCAAAAAACAACTTGTAAAATTTACATTTTCAATATGGGGGTACACATGTTCAAGAGACTATCAAGCAAAACCTAGATGGACAATTTTGATAAACTATGTTTTTTTGGTAACACAATATGTAACTCTTAATAAATATTCTTTAAAAAATGTATGTAAACTGAATAATTTTTTAGAATTTTTCAAAAATATGCAATATTGTGATTTTTTGGGGAAGGTCGTGGCAAGAAAAATGTAATATTTTTTATATTTTCTGTAGAAAATCAATAAAATTTTTATGATTTACTGATAATCAATTGATTTGCTTAAATTATAACCTAATATGATGTATTTTGGTGCATAATTTAATAAATTATGAGATCATGCATCATGGTGTTAAATTTTGGCTGTTAAATTTTTGGACCTTGTGAGCTGAAGCTCACTGTAGGAAAACAAACGTGCAAAGGTATAAATATTTTGGTCTCTATAGTAAGTTTATAAGTTGTTTTAACTATTAAAATTAAAAAATGTTTGGTTTGACACGGATTTCTAAAACACTGGAGTTACCTTAAAATCAGCCGTTCTGATACGCTACCGCTCTCGAACGTTCGAGAGCGGTAGCGTATCAGAACGGCTGATTTTAAATGAGATTGCAATTTACGACAGACATGATTCGTTTCTGACTCATGACTATTGTCATTGTATATAGCTATAGCAATCAAAGATGCTTGTGTATATTACAGGGCTAAGGCCACATAAATTCAATATATAAATTCTCATCCTGATTTGCAAAAAATATGGGGCGGGAGGGCGAATTTCATTTTTTATATTGTTAAAAACATCTTTTTTACCGTTCTAAAAATAAAAACTGCTCTATCTTTTTAAAATTGTTTATGCAAATATGAGTGCAAAAGTCATAATATCATGTTATCTTTTAATTCCATTTTATTTCAACTTTACTGTAAATGCATGAAGATATTAGTATCCTCATGATAACAAACATGACTGGAATCAAATGGTGATCCACGTTAAGCAGCCGTTGAAATGTTCTGAAATTTTTGTATGTCTACCTGATTTTTCCCCCTGAACCTTTTTTTTTTGCACAATATCTTTTTGAAATAAAACTGATAAAAAAACTTCAGGGAGGGCCACTTTCCGAGAGGGGCGGGCGGGGATGAGAATATAAAGATTTATTTCACGTGGCCTAATTGAAATCATTTTTAATATTCGGGGATTGTTTAATCCAATAAACTTTCAAATTCTAAAAATTATTTGAAAATTGTAGCATAACAATTTACATACAGTAACACATTTGAACAAATCTTAAGTACAAAAAAAAAAAAAAAATCGGTCGAAATTACACCACCCTACCCTATATAATCAATGGAGCCTTGTCCTTAACACCAGAGCCCCTGACCCAGGGGCCATAAACTTCAAACTTTACAATTTTGGAAGAAGTATTCTTCCTCATCATAACTATGTACTTAGTTCACGGGCCTAATACTAGGGAGCAGGGATAAAGATTTTCAAAGAATTAATGCATTTTCACTATATAATCATTTGAGCATTGCCCTAACACCAGAATACCTGACCCAGGGACCATGAAATTCACAATTTCGGAAGAGGCATTCTATCAACTTAGTTTATAAATATGCTTAATATCCAGGACCAGAGGAGAATATTTTTGAAGAATTAATGCATTTTCTCTACATAATCTTTAGAGCCCCGCCCTAACACAAGGACCCCTGACCCTTGGGTCATGAATTCACATGCCAGCAGTTTGACTGCTTGATGTCCAGGAGTAAAGAAGAAGATTTTTTAAAGATTGGGTTAGTTTTGATGGTTTTAGCCCCACCCCTCAGGCCCCTGAGTAGCTGCAATAATGTAGCCCTCTCCCGATTTTTTTTTTTTTTTTTGGGGGGGGGGGGGAGAGGGGATCTCCGTAATGGTGCAAGTGCGGGAGTGATTCACTCCCGCAACGATTTCGTCTCAAATCGTATATAAATGACAATAACATTTGCATTTCTTGCCTGAACTCAAACATTGTAGATGTGTATAACATAAATTAATCCAAAAATATCAAGTATAGTCCATATATCGGTTATTTTTCGTGTATGTCAACAACGCAAGTTGAATTTGTCCGCCATGTTTACTGACCTTGATCGGTTTTATTTTGGGACAGCCAATGAGAATTCAAGAGCGGGTCTTGAACTGAATATAGGAATTCCCCTATTTTAAACATAATTAACGCGGTAAATATGAATTTCTCATTATATACCATTTCTTTAAATGATGTTTTAGTGATAGAACGAGGCAAGATCGCTTATTTACACTGAATTTCACTTTATCAAGTCCATCAAAACTCCAAGCGTAAATCCCACAAAATCACGCGAGAACTGTCATGGCTGCTGAAAAGGACGACTGGTAAACATGCTGATGTGTTTTATCTGGTTTTGATTTATATACGGTTAGTTTGTTCAACCTGAATTAAAAAATCATTTTATCTAAAGTAAGTCAATTATAAAAACGATCTTTTCAGACCGAAGTCAGACGCATTAAAAAATTAATTTTGCGCCATTACGGAGATCCTATGGAATTGTAGCCCTCTCCAGTAAACATCAGATATAAAAAAAATCGGAGAGGGCTACATTATTGCAGCTAGCCCCTGAGAGACAGGGGTCATAAATTTCACATTTAAACTTCACCCATAGATGCTATATGCCAAATTTGGTTGAAATTGGTTTAGTGGTTTCAGAGAAGATTATAAGCTAAAAATGTTCAAAAATGTACGACGATCGTAATATATGATAAAGTAATTTTTATGATCTTTACGAAAATATTGTATATTGTAGAGTAGTATGACACAATTTCGTATTAAGCAACTGTTATATATAGAAGGTTTGTATAATAGATTATTTAATGTTTTCCCTATCTTATGTGATTAAACTTTGGTGTCATTAGGTAGGGAAATTACTTTTATAATTTTTTTATAATAATTGTGCTCAATTTGAATACAGATCAATTAAAGAAAATCATACTCATAAGGAATACTTTGTGTCTGTTTTTTTTTTTTGGTCAGACAATCAGCAGAGGGCAAACATTATTTTAAAAGTGGCTTAATTCAACAAATCTGCTATCCCAGACACATAAGGTAAAAAACATGTATAGAAAAAATATATCAATATTAGGTATTACATGCATTCACTCTTCAGTTACTCTATACATATATCAGAAAAGACTGGACTTTAATGAAAAGGGAAATAACTACCAGTCGTTGTAGGTAAAACTGACTAGTTATCCATTTTATTGATTTCTATATATGACAATACAATTAATCATCCTCAAGAACAAAATATTGATTATTCTCCATTTATAGCAAACTTACGCTTGCTCTGGTGTTTGGAAGAGAACATCGCCTGCCCCTTTTTCTGGTTGATTGAACAGCTCAGATATAATGGCTTCACTCCTTTCCAGTCTATTAAAATCAAAATCACAATATTTATAACTAATTTTCATCAATATGAATCAACTTCTGATAAATGACTGAAACGAGTCTTTTTTTTATCTTTTTTTTTTTTACATATCAGCAAAGCTATGACAATGTTAACTACACACCAGTGTGTTTTACAGGAAAAATGTGAGGAGAATTTGATACAAACTAACTTTTCATCAATTTTACCACACTTGTGGAAAAAAATCATACTAAAACTGTCTCGTGAAACTACTTGCCTCTTTCTGACAAGGTTTACTCTTTCCTTATGCATTGTTTGCTCAAATAGACCATCAAGTCCATGGGAAACTCTGGATATATGATACGATATTGAATTACATGATATTTGTAATCTTATATGATACAATTTGTATCATGTTATAAAATATTGCATCAGAGATCAGAGTGTGTTCATCACTACACACCGTGAGTCTGGGATTACAGAGGACATCAATGATAGAGGACCTGATGGAGGGACTAAAACCTTAACCTTCTCCAGGAAACCTTTCTATTCAGTGCAAAAACCTGTAATGTGCATTGGCTTCACAAGATGCATCATGCATCCATGCACATTTAGTACTAGTGAAGATAGACAAAGTATTAACTTAGATATAGCCATCAAAACCATCTTAAATTTTTTTATGGATTTCTGATCCGCTCCACTTCTCTCAGTTGACTATATAGGCAGAGTTTAACAAGGTTAAGAATCCTGTTCTCTGGTTGGTCTCATTCAAAAATGATGTTAATGGATCATCGATCAATGTTGAGCTGCTGTCAAATAAATTTTGAGACATACTAGTAGGACATTATGTTATCAGTGTTTAGTCTGAGTGAACCCATCTTTTTATCAAATTCCATTACATGTAAAACACTTGTTCATAGAAGCAGCCCTATTGCTGTAGTTTTTCTGCTTAATACGCATTTTCTGATTGGTCAGAACAAGAGGTCACAAAAGTAAAAAAAAAAAAAAATGAAAAGTAAAAAGAAATGAATAAAAAAAATAATAAAACCATGCTTATAACGAAGAGCCACGGAAAGGCTATTCTACGGCGGCGTGGAAGGGCCAGGTGAAAAAAAGTTTTATTTGTTCGGACGAATAAGTTATTTGTTCGGACGAATTACGATTTGTTCGGACGAACTAGGATTTGTTCGGACGAATAAGTTATTTGTTCGGACGAATTAGCTATTTGTTCGGACGAATTAGTTATTTGTTCGTACGAATTACGATTTGTTGGACAAATAAGTTATTTGTTCGGACGAATTACGATTTGTTCGGACGAACTAGGATTTGTTCGGACGAATTAGCTATTTGTTCGGACGAATTACGATTTCTTCGGACAAATAAGTTATTTGTTCGGACGAATTACGATTTGTTCGGACGAATTAGGATTTGTTCGGACGAATAAGTTATTTGTTCGGACGAATTAGGATTTGTTCGGACGAATTAGCTATTTGTTCGGACGAATAAGTTATATTTATATAAAACAGCATTTTGGATGAGCAGTTTAAAAGACTATCTGATCAGGCAATGATATAGATGATGAAGGGGGAGCGGATCTGTGATCAAGCCACCCCTTTCCTAGAATGTCGTTTTTCCTTCAAATGATAACACCTCAATGTTATACATGTACTAGTCACTGATATTTCAAGGGTGTTGGAACAGGGGTGGCAGAGGCGGTTGCCGCCCCAATAATTTTGCAAAAAAATGAATTCTGAAAAAAAAGAATGAATTGAAATTTAATAAAGGTGATCTGTATTAATTGGAGCGGCAATGATAACGGCGAAGGGTAACTTCATTGTTTACATAGTCAAAAGTTGGGTATATATACCTGTTTCTGACGTGATTTGACAATCAACAGTGAATTAATTAGATGTGTTTGCCATTAAAGAAATATCGTTCTTCAGAAATTACAAGTTGTAAGTTAGAAACAACTGATATTATATTATGGGCTATAAAAATATATAATATATGTCACCACATGATTTACGGAAATCCATTTAAGGATTTTTAAACGTCTTTACGCGGACATAATTGGTGCTGATATATGCACATTTGCGGATCCAGAAAAGAAGATGGGTGAATAAGGCGTGTAAACTGCCTATATGAGGATAGATAAGATACCATAAAATTAAAATATCAACAAATCTCATAATTGTTTCTAAATTATTGAAAACAATGTATATTTACCATTACATCGATTTATAACCCTTAAATATATTTATTAATTGGAATAGGTTGATTTAAACTGGCGTATGCGTGTCAAAACCTCCAAAATAGTGTCATTTTTATAACTTCAATGCCTTTTCTTTTATAGAGTGGGTCCGAGGTCCATATTTTTGTCGTAGTCTATATAAGGTTTAAAGGGAATCAAACCGATTCCAATCAACGAAAACATGGAGAGATGACCCACTATACTTAAAAAATGTCATTTTGTATTGCAACAATTGAACGTTTTAGTAAAATATTACAAGTCCGTAAATTCATGGTTGAAGTCACATATTAGCATTAAAGATAGAGATTGTTATGACTGAAATGGCTCAGTGGTTAGAGCACCAGAAAGTAGGTAACATTATAGAGCTAGGTTTTTTAGGTTGTGGGTTCGAAACCACCAAAACTTAAGAATTTATTTTTTTTTCTTATCGTTTGTTAAAATATTCAAAACTGAATATAGTTAGAAACTGTGCTTTTGTAAACTTGTATTATAACATTATCAAGTATACTTAGTTAAAAAAAAATTAAATTTGAAATTGTATTTACGACTAAACCAAATGGGCATTTGCGCTATCTTGTTCCCCCATCTTCTTTGTGGGCTGGGGGGGGGGGGGGGGGTTCCAAGAGATCAGGCACGTAGCATCGTTTTGGAAAGTGGAGGGGGGGGGGCAGACTCATCCAAAATCTTGACAAGCAAAAAAAAAAAAATAAATAAATAAATAAAAAATAAAAAGGAAAAAATGTTACTTTACAAAATCCTGAAAATCCTGATCCGTGGGGGATTAATTTCACTGTTTATTTCCTTATTTTCAATTAAATTTTAAAGTGGGGGGGGGCAACTCCATGTTCATTCATTTTTTTGTATGTAAATTTCAGAAAAATCCTTGCTGCGCAAAAAAGTGGGGGGGGGGGGGGCAGCCCCCCCCCCGGCCCGCCTAATGCCACGTGCCTGGAGATATCTATGTTTGTCGAGGGGGACCCTTAGCCTATTTTTGGTAACTTTACTATGTCAAGTTTTGAATTTTCCAAGCTCTAGATCCGCGCATGATGCACATAAACTTCTTTAATATACAATGTAATTGTAAGTTGCTTTATCTTGATACACATTCTATGTCGTCAAAGGTAAGAAACAAAGATTAAGTGTAACTTTGTTTGGTTTCTTTTATAGTTCCATCAAAAAAGCGACAATATAATTTATCAAATTCAAGAATAATTTGACACATTGTAGAATAACAACTTGCATGTAAATCTGCCCCCCCCCCCAACTTATCGATAAAATTCTAAAATTCGCCGCCCCAATATGAATTATCTTTCGACGCCTCTGTATTTAAACAATATCTGACATATTTTGCTGCCAGAATATAAGCTCAAGTCTCAAAATCTGTCACAATTTTGCATATCGATAAAGAGCGGAAGGATTATTATTTGTTATGGCATAGCGCGAAATTTTGTTTTAAAACCGGCGTTGCCTAGAATGGGCATCTCATTGGGCATCTAAATGGGAGTCGGGGGGGGGGGGCAAACAATTTGATCTATCGATAAAGGGCTGAAGTAGCATTATTTGTTATGGCATAGCGCGAAATTTTGTTTTAGTTTCATAAGAAAACCTGGCGTTGCCTAGAATGGGCATCTCTATGGGCATCTAAATGGGAGTCGGGGGGGGGGGGGCAAACAATTTTATCTATCGATAAAGGGCTGAAGTAGCATTATTTGTTATTGCATAGCGCGAAATTATTTTTAGTTACTAAAGAAAAACTGCGTTGCCTGAAATGGGGATCTAGACCGGGGGGGGGGGGGTGGCAAACACAATTATCTTTCAGACTCATCAACCCTCTCCCCAACCGGGAAAATTTCGTGGATCTGCGCATGAGCTTGTAAACTGATTTAGACTTTTCACATCTGCGTTACCATGATTATGAAATCTCTCTCTCTCCCTCTCTCTCTCTCTATTCTAATAATTAATTTATGCAGACCAAATATCTTATTCGTCCGAACAAAAAGCTAATTCGTCCGAACAAATAACTTATTTGTCCGAACAAATAGCTAATTCATCCGAAAAAATCCTAATTCGTCCGAACAAATAACTTATTCGCCCGAACAAATAACTTATTCGTCCGAACAAATAGTTTAATCGTCCGAACAATCCTAATTCGTCCGAACAAATCCTAATTCGTCCGAACAAATAACTTATTTGTCCGAACAAATCCTAATTCGTCCGAACAAATAACTAATTCGTCCGAACAAATCCTAATTCGTCCGATCAAATTGCTAATTCGTCCGAACAAATAACTTATTCGTCCGAACAAATCGTAATTCGTCCGAACAAATAACTTATTCGTCCGAACAAAGAAGAATTATTTATTTTTTCATCTGGCCCTTCCACGCTGCCGTACTATTCTGCTTCGCTATAAGACTAATTCGTTATATTAGTCAAGTTTACAACATGTAATTAAATCACGGGGAATGAAAATCAATCATTTCGCTGTAGCGTTAATTCATTATAAGCGTGTTCGCTATAACCGTGTTTTACTGTACTATCACTATTAGCACGAGCAATAATTATTGTTAACCCGCACATTATGTTATGTCTGTTCAGTCAAGGGTTTAATATGTAGTGCGAAGCAGATCAGAAACTATTGACTTGGGAAGATATTAAAGGGCACCATGCATGCTACAAAATCTTTAACCCCCTTAAGCATCTCAAACATATGGTTCAGATTCAAACCTGTCAGTTGTGTTTGTATCGTAAGATGCACCAGCCATGATATTTTGGTTAAGTTAGGACCAGTAGTAACATAGATGTGGTCATCAAAGGACACATGCTCCAAAAACTTTAACATGCTCCAAAAACCTTAACCTTGTCCAGCATCCAAAACCTATAGCTCTGATTACGCATTCAAGCCTGTCAAGTAAGTATTTTAAGACATACCATACATGCAAGTGTAGTGAAAATGAAACCGGTAGTACCTTAGATATGGTTATCAAAGGGCACCTGCTCCAAAAAACCTTAACCTCCTCCAGCATCTAACATTCATGGTCCAAATTCAAGTCTTTAAATTCCATAAGAAGGTTCGGATTCACAATCCATGCAAGTTTGGTGAAGTTAGAACAAGTATGATACGTATAACTTAGATAGGTCTCTACAGGACCTGCTCCAAAAACTTAACCAGGTTTGGACGCCAATTCCATGTGTATAGCATATCACACTTTATGCCTTACGGCTTTTGGGCTGATATACAACGACCGCGGGCTAACATTGGATGCTATATAAAAATATCATGTAATGTTTTATATATTTTACATTTACTAAACAAACATGTCGCTATTTTGTTTTGGGGGGGGGGGTGTGAATGCTTTGATAAATTATATGGTAATAATTTTATTAAATTACGATAATAGTAATATTTTTTGGTATATTTCTGTTCTATCTTTACTTAGGATGAAATTCGACCCATATTATTGGAAAAGAGGATGCCCCAGACAGGTGATCTCTACCATCCACTTCCATATCAGATCATCAGAAAACAATAAATTACTCGATTGAACCTTTATAATCTTGTTTGATTTTTAATATTATGTCGTAATTTTATAACCGTCAATATAGCAAGGAAATGTTTCGAATAAAGTTCTCCCACTATTTATTTTATTTGTAATATAGTGCGTTTCCGTTCTTGAGGGGTAATGGGTGTTGCTAAATTCATGAAGAATTTAAAACGATTTTCATCAGTTAGACAAAACTTTCTTGTTTAAATTGGTATGCGATATGTAGGCACAAAATGTTAAGTAAAAGGTAATCAAAAAAAAAATTGCAAAACTTGGCACAGTGAAATTGCAAGTTACATACGGGAGGTTTAATGTCACGAAAAGTAAAGTGGAAGGAACATGGTAAAATATACACTGTCGAGTTACTCTAATGTGGTTGTGCAACATGCACACGATACGGAATGTCAGCCCTTTTTAGGGCTAGATGTTTGAGTTAAAAAAAAAACAACTTAAAATCATCAAAACATGCGCGAAATATAAAGGGGTCAAAATCTCAGAATAAAGTATGCATAAAATGTGACATGCTCTGAACAGTAATCGGTGATTGGCATAATGAGAAGTCATTTTGAGGTATGTGTGCTGAATAGAAACTGGGGACGATCTAGTTACAGAGTTCTGAAGATACACATTATCTGGCTGCAATGAACTGAAAAACAAAATAAAAACAATAAGAGGCCAGTAGGCCTTAACGGTCACCTGAGTAGCATGTAACCCATGTACACAAACTTGTCGAGGAGTCTCATAAATGCATTAAACTAAGTTTCATTCTGGAGTAGAAAAAGTAAAACTTTAATTTGTAATGACGACTACTCTTTCGAAAAGAAGCATGAAACCTATAATTTAACGAAAAACTTAAAAATTATAGTAGAGTGCATGTCTTGATATTAAAAAGGAGCAAGACTGATAGAAAACAATGTTCCCATATTTGTTAACTTTCAGGAAAGGATTTATGTGTATGTTTTCAAACATAAACTAAAACAAGGTGGCTAGTTTACATGATTATTCCAAAACAACCTCCTATCCCCCATCTCCCTGTGACATTCAAACCAAAAAACGGCATTAAAAGCCATAATAAGTTAATAAAACTCACTTCTCTTGTTCAAGCTTTTAAATATTTAACCTTCATTGATAATTCATCACAATCTGGCATTTATACAAAGATCATTTTACATGTATCAGTAATTGTAGTTACTAGCCAATTATAACTTTACTTTTAAAAAGTCTATTTGTTTATTTTGAAAGTTCAAAAACTGGGTTTTTGTTTTTGTTTTTTGTTTTCAAATAATAAAGGTACAGTCAAGATTGCCTTAGTGACTCTCTGTATAAAGCGACTCTCTGTCTTATGCGACCATACTTAGACCGCCCAACGTAATTTCCTATATGAAAACCCTACATTAAGCGACCCCCTGCCTTACGTGACAAGCGGCTGTCATTTTTTAGTCCCAACCTGCTTTGTAGACTGTTTTAAGCGACTTTTAACAAAGTAATATGGCGTCCCAAGCTGAGAAACAATTAGAAGTGTTTTGTTTTGATAAATAATTATACTATTTATCACCTTTCATGTAAATGGTTATTACCATTAACCCCAATGAGGTTTTTCAATACTCCCGCCATATCTCTAAAGACGACTTTTATCGCACCCTGTATAAACAAACATGGCGGCCCGATAGTAATTGAAATTCTATAAACATCGGTTTTTAAGCTGTTTATTGTTACTTGGTAAACGAACGTCTCGGCCAAACTCATCTGTGCATGTACATGTTCAAGTTCAATCCACACATAGATATTTATAAAGAAGTTGTGTAATTAACACGTACGTGTATAAAGAAGAAATCGGGAGAGTGCTTAGTCAAATGAACAAACATGGCGGATAACGAGTCCAACATCGTACGAGTATTTCAATTATTTTGGATAGCCAAAAGGTAGCTCAAAAGATTGTGAAGTTCGTCTTGGACTGCGTTATGTGACTCCCTGTCTTATGTGACTTTTTTTTATCGGTCCCTTGGATGGTCACATAAGACAGTCTAGACGGTACTTGCATACCTCTTTTGATCATACATTTTTATAGTAACTTTATTTTTAATGATTACTTCCTAAATATGAACAAGCAAAGGAAGATAAATCCATTATGAAGAAGCAAGGAAAGACTACTTCATTAACTGACGCCCTTCCATCCTCCCCTTGCACTCTTTCCACTTTCTCAATCTCTTAACTTTGATAGATTCATTTTTATCTTTTCTATATATGTTAATTTACTCATTACTTTCATTAAAATTCCTGAGCAGAATAAAATAATAAAATAAATATATACCCCCTCCAAACTGTAACCTTTGTCTTACATGAGGGTGAACTGAAATATTACTATAAAAGAAAAAGCTCAATATTTTGTTTTCCTAAATATACAGTCAGTTTTTATTCCGTGTCAGTAGACTTTTTAAAAAAAAAACCATTTTACATATAATGTATGAACACTAAATGACTATATTGGCCACACCCTGCATTAAAAACCCCTACAGTACCCTAAACACTATATGAGTTTTTATCCCCACCCTTGATTCAAATCCCTACATCGCGAGGCATGAAATTTAACATTTTGATAGACGACTTTATTGTCCTTTTTTATATGCAGTTAGTTTAATTTCAGTATCAGCTTAAATGAAGAAGACGTTTTTTAAACATTAAATGCATTAACACTGTATGACTATTTTGACCCCGCCCTAGAGTGAAAAACTACGGAAGCCCATTGGTGCCAGGTGAAAAAAATATTTTATCTGGCGGCCGCCAGATAATTATTTGGCGGCCGCCACATAATTATCTGGCGGCCGCCACTTATTATCTGGCAGCCGCCACATAATTTTCTAGCGGCCGGCACATAATTATCTGGCGACCGCCAGATAAAACATGGCTTCCTGATGCGCGCGCATGTTTTAATGGGAGCTTTTAGGGAGTAGTTATATTAACAATGCAGAGCTTAAGTTTTAAAACACTGGTAGAGTGGAATTTACATTAGACTTTATTCAAATCTAGAATGATTTAGATGTTACTTTGTGCCTTGTATTATTTGTTGTAAAACACTCTATTTCAGAGTTAATTATAAACTTTTAATACCGAACTAAACACCCGTTCAGGAAGTCTTAAGAGGGCTTGATGGTCGTAGCCATTTTAAGAGACTGTTTTGATCTCTTTTAGAAAAAGAGCTTCAAATAAAAAATATTGGAAATTCCAATGAAATTTAAAAAGTAAAATATATGGATTTTTCTTTACTTAATAATAGTTAATAGCAAAACAAATCATATCTTAAAATTTTAGGTAAATGTGATGGTTAATTTGTTGACCATTAAGCTCCTTAATAATAAAAAACCTTAACTTTAGCTAGAGGACTGTTATGTAAAGATGTATATGTAAAGGGAACGTACGGAAGCCCATTGGTGCCAGGTGAAAAAAATATTTTATCTGGCGGCCGCCAGATAATTATTTGGCGGCCGCCACATAATTATCTGGCGGCCGCCATATAATTATCTGGCGGCCGCCAGAAAACTATCTGGCGGCCGCCAGATAAAATATTTTTTTCACCTGGCACCAATGGGCTTCCGTAGCTTAAGCTATAAAGCCAAGTAAATTTCAACTTTCTAGCACGTAAACAACTATAACTCTACATGTCAACCGAAATTCTACCGTAAAGCTACTGTTCTGCAAGTAGAGTTACACTGTAGTATAGAGTAGAAAAAATGCAATTGTTCTTACACTGACAAACCTTATTCTCTTTTGAGAAGTGGACAGGCATAGCCTACATCCACTTCTCTTCGCAAGCCCTCATATTTTGATTCTGGAAAACGTGTAAATGTCGGAACCGAAGACGGTTTACGCTTCGACCCATGTTTCGACTCCAGTTTCTCTGAATTTTCGTAACAGACCTAAAATTTCCTCATTTTAAACATAAATGCACACATTAATCACAAAAAATTCAACACTAACCCGCTGTCAAATCATTTTCTCAACTTCTACATCCCGGGTTTGAATTATGTGATCGCTCGCTATAAGTGGTTTAAAAAGTAAAATATTTAAAGTCGGAAAAATTGGAAAATATATTGTTTTGTGTGTATGATTGTAGACTTTAGATTAAACGTATTCTTCTTATAATTTAAAGAGATATAAAGAATTGTTTAACTATTTAAAGAAAAATTAGCTAAAATAATTGTGTCACGAACACAAAAAACTTGATTTTAATCTTTCCTCCTATATTAATCAGTTTGTTTTAATGTTTAAGAATAGATCCAGAGCAAATTTTGGGTATGTCACCAAACGAGATGGTTAAAAAGGAAAGAAATACCACTGTGTAATTTTGTGACTCACTGTTTTTTATACATTGTAAGATTTAATTAATTCAGTGACGTTTTCGGCATTATTTTCTTTAATATATTTCCAATTTTATCCGAAACACAAACATTTAAGCTGCACTGACCTAGATAAACGATGCGATACACAAAATTTAAACCCGGGATATAGAAGTTGAGAAAATGATTTGACAGCGGGTTAGTGTTGAATTTTTTGTGATTAATGTGTGCATTTATGTTTAAAATGAGGAAATTTTAGGTCTGTTACGAAAATTCAGAGAAACTGGAGTCGAAACATGGGTCGAAGCGTAAACCGTCTTCGGTTCCGACATTTACACGTTTTCCAGAATCAAAATATGAGGGCTTGCGAAGAGAAGTGGATGTAGGCTATGCCTGTCCACTTCTCAAAAGAGAATATGACAAACCTATCCATCAATTGATTAATAAACGAGTAGTTCTTTACTTTTTTTTTGTATCCATAATTCTTAACAAACTATTGAACAACGTTTTCCCCTTTTTACTGTTTTTGTGATCGGCTTCGGCCGATCACTGTTGTGTCCATATGAGGCATCCGGCAAATGCTTCCACGTGCGCACACATTCCGCTTGCATTAGTAGTTCTTATAAAAACTTGAAGTTTGGTTTAGTATTTATATAACATTTTACTCGGTTTTATTTCAATTCATTTACCTTAAGAGATGCAAACTTACATAAAATACAGTTCGACCTGTTAATTCAAGAATGCACATTTTGTCTCACGCGTAAGAATTTCGATCGAAAGATTCATTCAGTAATGCAGTTGACCTCGATGAACTGACCTCAATCACAAGAAGCTGACCTCGATCTATTGATGTTGCATAATAGTAGATAGGAAGACGGCTTGATTTATAAACAAGGTTACGTTATAATGCGACCTCAATAGCAAGTTATGATGGCATTCAATGTTTTTCAGTCGCATTAAATTATTTTAATACAACTCTTTCTTTGTATACGTGTTAATGCTCTTTGAAGAGCCCTACTCAGTATTCTGAAGAAGAAGAAGAAGATACGTACATTAACATTTAATAATTACGTTAAAAATATAAAATTAGACAAGGAGTTAACGAACGGCTTTTCCCAAATTTATTTCAAAATTAAATTTGTTGACGGTTTATAATAATGAAATTATGGTGTACAGATTCAAAATATTCTATATTTTGTAAAAATACAGTACTTTTTTTTTTTTTATTATTTTACATCAAACTGATCATGTTGATTGCTTCTAGCTATCAATATATCATTATTGCCGATCATTCCTTTAAAAGGAATACTTGTTTTAGTTCCGTTTTCTTTCCCAAGCTAGAACTTTTAAAAATTGTTATTATAAGGACGTTTGTTACTTTACTAAATAAATGCTTTGTTGCAAATAAAATCAAATAAAAACTCAACATATAATTTAAAAAGTCGGATGGCCAGTTCAAAGTTTATTAAAACATTAGCAAAATGTCATGATCTTTACGCACGTCTCGGTCTAATATTTTGATATGAATTACATACACGTATGTTTGCAGGTAGATTTTAAGGCATACTCTAAAACCTGGCCTGGCCTGGCCTGGCCCCATTGGCCTGGCCTGGCCTCAAAGTTGGCCTGGCCTCACTTTTGGCCTCAAAATTGGCCTGGCCTCAAATTTTGGCCTGGCCTCAAAAATTGGCCTGGCCCCAAATTTGGCCTCAACAAAAATTTTTGGCCTCAAATTTTAAAATTCTCTTTTTCTCATTTTCTTGGATTTAGATTGAATTTTTATTGATTTCTTATAGAAATTGAAATTTCCATGCTTTTTTAAGGTTTAAGGAATAATCATATGATTTTTTCATATAGATGACAAGTGACCGACTTTTCAAGTTTAATTAATTTAATCCATGTCTAAACACACAAAAAATACCTATGACATGCATGTACAGCACTGCTCTTACTATTGTCAAGGTATAGATTATGCAAAAACCAAAGCAAAAAACTAAGAGCTGCCACCTCCCCATCCCCCCATTCCCCATTTAAAAGTTAAACATCATTTTAAGAGACTGACCTGATTGATATCCAAAACATTTGTAAACTGGTACCGGTACATAGCATTAAATTTTTATCACTGTGTAATGCACTTTAAAATTTGCAGTTTGTTTATATTACCTGTCAACACTTATCAAGCCCAAATTTCCCTCTCCAGCAGAAATTCGATATCAATCTTTTCTGTCTCTAATCTGCTACATTGGGGTCAGATTCATTGCCTATCCTGTCATTTAACATTTCACACAGTCTAATTTAATTAATGGCATTTGTGAACGACTGCAACATTGCACCCTCGATAACTTGACTCAGTGATGGTCATTAATCATACCACCTGATTAGAGTAGAGTTTCATGCATGTGTTGTTTGTATATATTTAGGAAACAATTTTTCTCCTATGGGGAATTGTTATTGTCAGAATTTGAACAAAGCAAAACATTTTGTGACCTTTGATGTTGGTAAGAATAAACAAATATTGGCCTCTTCCATTATTTCTTTCTCAAACAAGTTGTTGATAAAAGAAGAGTTACATAGATATTGTCCGATCCTGAGAGCAGTTTGATTTAAATACATTGCAAAAACAGTATGCCATGGTTATACAATGGCAGGGCAAAATCACATTCTTAAGTTCTTCAGAATTTAAAACAGACTGAATAAAAATCTATTAGAATGGATTACTTGACATACCTTTAGTCATAAGTATACATTGTTAGTACTATATATTATTTTTAATAGACTATCATTTTAAGACACTAAAGCCACCAAGTGAGGTGTTTAATGTGCATTGAAAATAAATCAATAAAAAATCAATAAAATCATCAAATATGTAGAGACATATAAAAATAAATTTGAGGCCAAACATTTTTGTAGAGGCCAAATTTGAGGCCAGGCCAATTTTGAGGCCAAAAGTGAGGCCAGGCCAACTTTGAGGCCAGGCCAGGCCAATGGGGCCAGGCCAGGCCAGGCCAGGTTTTAGAGTATGCCAGATTTTAAACATATTTAGCTTTAATTGTGATGACAGAGGTAATAAGCATCGGTTAAAGATAAACATATCGGATATTCATTAGTAAACATAAATGTAAGGAAATTATGTACATGTTAACCCATGCTGTTCTGATCGACATGAAAGATGCCAATCAGCAGGATGTTACGTAACAATAACTGCATACATGGCTAATACAAAAACAATAATTCTAAAAGGAATTTTAATCTGGTTACAAGACAGTAAGTACAATAATTTTTGGATTTTACGAAATAGATTTTTCACGTTCAATGAAGTTAAATTAAGCTGTTAAATTATTTCGTAAAATCAAGAATTGTTTGATGTCAAGGCGTCTGGCAAGGAACAGAAATGAGGCATTTCTTTATCTTAAAATTATTAAAACTTATAATTTGTTATTGATTGTCCCAAAACCTTATTTGATTATTTAATGAATCATGTGAATACATGAACTTTTAGTTATTAATCTAAATAATCTTGCATATCAATATTTAAGTAAAGTGAAACTGAACATGTTGGTTTTATTACAGATTCCTCTCATCATTTTACAACAGGATCATTGATATTGATTCATGACCATATAGAAAGCTTTTTAGTAAGTATAAGATCTGTGCATGAAGAGGCATTTAAACAGTTTGGAGTTTTCAAAAAAAAAAATTGAAATCAAAATTAACAGATTTAAAATTAACATATACCCAAATATGATCTTGTTTTGTCACTTGAGTCACGGGTCATATAGTGTTAATTTATACGTAAAATGGTTGAAAGTCTTTATCTCTACTGAAACTGACTGGATTTTAAGAAAGACTATAAAGTCCAAATTTATTAATTCCACGACCACAGTGTAGGATTTCTTATCGCAGGGTGTGGCCAGAATCCGCGTTATCGGGTTATGTTAATTTTTCTGCAATTATCGCTACCTTCATAACCTACATGAATCATGCCTTTGTTTATGTTTACATCTTTCTTTTAACGAATGATAACATGATTGTCAAATAAAATTATTCAAATTACAATTCATATACATCAGTGCAATGTACATGTACATGATTATTTCGTGCAGTCCGTGATTTTTCTTAGGTCGCTGTAGGTTTCGACCAATCGATAAGAGGCTTGGGTAGATTTCAGTCATGTGAGTGTGTACATAGCTATAAATTGCAATAAACTGTTAGAATTTGAGGTAATCATACTTGGTGGATGTAAATATAGTAAAGTAACAATTTTTCTAGCCAAAACCACTGCATATATGTTGTACAATGATTTTTGGATTTAAATGCCAGATATTGTCACCAATATGGTTGTTTATATTTCTATTAAAGAATAGGCAGTTTAAGATTTGTGGTCTAATATTCCTTCAACTAAATATTAGATGTAGAAGAATTATATGTACACAGAAAAAGAATATCACTGTGGTATACTAGTAGTCTGTATAATTTGATTACAATGTAACAGTAGGTAGAATACTGTGCAGTGATAAGTTGCAGTGATAAGTTGAAATGTCTTTTTGTTTGAACAAGAGACATTGCTGAGTAGAATAGTCGTTAAATGACAAGTTGCCATGTCGGTTGCAAGATCTGTTGACGTTGAAATAACAACAAGGCAGATGGAATATTATGCATTGAATGAAAGCTTTTTCAATTGTCCAAGAGGCACTCGGTGACTGCCATTATTACTCCTTTTTCGCATTTCCTATAAAACTCGGGTGAAGCGGGCACGGACTGAGACGCCTGGTCATGGTTCAACACAATACAATGTGCTAAGGCAGGACTGACTTCTGTTATTATATATGTTGATTATGCAAATAAAGTGAAAAATAAAGCATTATACTATTTTTATTTTTCATTTAATATGGTAAATGCCAGGGAGGGGGGATAATTTCAATCAGGTCCCTGGATATTTGGAGGGGTTTTTTAGTTAAAACTTGTACTCTAAATCCATCTTCATGACACAATGCATATGTAAAACTTTCTTGGCAGCAAACAAATTAAGAAATATTATTTACTATCGTGAGATATATCGAGACTTGCACTTTTTCAATATTAATTGATTACATATTGATTATTGTGTCAATATTTAGATACTAGACTGAAACTGAGTACTTAGTTTCGTTTTTACAAATGTGTTCGTGATATCAACATTATGTTGATTATTTTAAACGTCAACGCATATATAAAACATTGACTTTATGTGACAATATTTTCTTTCATTTTCTCTGTACTTGAGCTGACTTAATCAAGTAAAATCATTCTTGTGCAAGTTTTTCATATCAAAAAGAATGTTGGTGATTTCTTTTCATCTTCATAATTATCCAGTAAATTCATAAGTATTGTACTTCTTTTACAGATCGGTGTGTTGATTAACACATAAAACCTATGTGGCACCACCTCCATCTAGAAGCCTGAGGAGGATAGACAAATTATGCGTCTGTCGATAATTCGAGAACTCTTTAAAATATGACCAGAGAGTAGTATCGGTGATTTTCTACGGGATAATAATCAACGAAATTATTGAAATGATGAATAGGGACGTTACAAAACCTACCATCAGTGGAAATCACTCATAAGTTGCTCTTAATGAGTTAGTGATGATAATGTTTGCTTTTATCTTATATAATATAATTCTTTTCTGTCATTGATAATCCCATTTGAAAAAGGATAACGTATTTTTTACACAAAGGAAGAACAAACAGACTCCGACAAATCTATTTTTTATATTTGACAGTGATAAACAAAGTGCTTTTGGGGGATTTTATTTTTTTTGTGCGTGCACCAGCTTTGTAATCTCTTTTGGTCAAAAAGTCTTCGTAGATCCACTAAGTATATGTAAATTTTAAAGTGAAAATGCTTGTTTTTGGTGATTCCATCAAGGTAAATCATTCCACTAGTCTTCATAAGCGATACTAAAAATATATCTTTCTGGTGGATTCACCAACTTTCTTGTCTTGTATAGAAGCCAAATTTTTCATCTATTTTGGTTGCCCAACCAATTCTATATTTAACACTGCGATTTATTTACAGCTTTTAACCTTTAAACATTCTTGGTGAGTCCACCAATTTGGAACTCTAGTTTCATTTCACATTTCGCACAATGGTATATTGGTATATCCACCAAGTAGTGAAATAGCGTTAGCATTTTTCATTTTGGACAAGTTCTTAGAATTTATTCAGTGTAGTAGTTATATGTTTACTAGAAAATTTTACCTTTTTGACTATTGGTGGAATCGCCGAACAATGTTGATTTTTAGGCATTCGAAGGGTTCTTGTTTTTATCATATGTTCTATCATTGCTTTGTTGGTGGGTTCAATAATTCTTTGAATGAAATACAAAACTGTATACGGACAAATTCACAATTGATTTTTGGTGGAACCACCAGGGTCCAGTGTGAATGAGATATTTGATGCTGTTCAAAATAACAGAATCGCCAATATCTTATTATGGGTGGACCCACCAAGTTTATTCGTGAGTGAGATATTCGATGAATAAAATTGGTGGAGTCACCAATATTTTGACCGTTATTGTGGAATATGAAGGTTTAAAGATACTGTAAATGTTCTTTTGTGTAAAAAAGATGGTGGATTCACCAATTTATGTTGTATTCAACGACCAAAATGAATAAAATTTATGTTCATTTCTGTTATTGCATTGTGTTCACTTTTCATTTTGCACTGAAAAAAAGAGGACACGAATAGAAAATCCTCTTTCCTAATAGAAACAGTTCTTTCTTTTGAAAACATTAACACGATATTCTTTAACAAATAAGGAATATGTTATTTTACTTCATTCCCGTATAGGATCATAATTACGATGATTAAATTCTCACAATTGCCGTGCCAACAAGGCAAACTCTAAAACCTGGCCTGGCCCCATTGGCCTGGCCTGGCCTCTTAATTGGCCTGACCTCACTTTTGGCCTGGCCCCAAATTTGGCCTCTTCAAAAATTTTTGGCATCAAATTTTAAAATTTCTCTATTTCTCATTTCTTAGATTTACCTTTATTTTTTATTGATTTCTCTCAGAAATTGAAAATTCGATGCTTTTTTAATGTTTAAGGAATAACACTATGGAAAATTAGATCTGACGAGTGACCGACTGTTTAAGTTTTATTGATTTAATCCATGTCTAAGCACACAATAAATACCTATGACATGCTTGTACAGCACTGCTCTTAATATTGCCAAGGAATGGTATATGCCAATAGCGAAGCGATCAGCTTTAAAACTAGGAGCTGCCCCCCCCCCCCCCCAATTCAAAAGTAGATGAAATGTTATTATTATAATAAAGTAAAACATCATTTCAAGAGACTGACCTGATTGAAGAATTATATAATAAATATCTCAAACATTTGTAAACTGGTACGTAGCATTAAATCTCTATCCCTGTGTAATGCACTTTAAAAATGCCAGTTCGCTTACATTACCTGTCAACACCCATCAAACCCAAATTTCCTTCTCAGGCAGAAATTCGATATTGCCCTTTTCTGTTGCAAATCTGCTACATTGTGGTCAGATTCATCGTCTGCCCTGCCTTTAAACGTTTCACGGTCTAATTAAATTAATGTCATTTGTGAATTATATATATAACTGCACCATTATTGCATCCTTCGATAATTTGATTCAGCAATGGGCATTGATCATCACCTCTTGATTAGAGTAGAGTTTCATGCACGTGTTGTTTGTATATTTAGGAAACAATTTTTCTCCTACGTGGAATTTACATAACAGAATTCGAACAAAGAAAAACATTTTGTGACTTTTGATGTTGGTTAGAATAAACAAATTGGCCTCTACCATTATTTTATTTTTCAAACTAAAAGTTGATTTAAGAAGAGTTACATTGATATTGTCCACCCTGAAGGCAGTTTAATTTTTAAAGTACATTGAAACAAAAAACTATTTAATGGCAGGGCAGTATCACATTCTTAGATACCTGGGAATTTAAAATAGACTAGATTAAAATCTATCAGAATCAATCACTCATACCTGTAGTCATATATACATTGTACTATAATTTCAATTATTAAGGTCTTCCGTTTCCAACGGAAGACCTTATTGTTTTCGTTCGGTTTCTTTTTCCCTATTATTATTATTATTTTTCTTTTTTTTTCTTACAAATTTTGTGTACGCGATTTCTCAGAAACTACTCGAGCGATTTACACGAAACTTTCAGATATGATAGATAATGATCTGAACCTTATTGGAAATAACGTCAAGATCTTTCATATGACATCAAGAAAAAGGGGCTGGCCCTTCAAATTAGGGGCCGAGAGGGCTCCAAAGTCTTTCAGATATAACTTTTAACTGTGAAATATTTTGTAATACATTATAGAAGCAATTATGTTTATCATAACGTCATTGACCTAAACATGTCAATTATTTGCTCCTTTGTTACGTAATTAGGGATTTTTAGAGGCCAGAAGTCAGAAATTTTGATCTTCAATATCTCAAAATGGAGAAAAATTTTGAAAAGCAATATAGAGCAAAAGATGCTCAAAATAATGTGTTTAACGATATGCAACCATAATTTCTTTGTTATCCGGCCCCTAAAAGGAGCTATAGTGTTGGCCCCTAAATCGATCTTTTCCAGATATCTCGAGAACAGTACATAATTTGTAAATACTTATTGAACCAAATGTGTTTAAAATGACAAGAGCTTTTATTTGACATCAAGAAAAAGGGGCTGGCCCTTCAAATTAGGGGCCGAAAGGGCTCTTAAGTCTTTTATTAATAACTTTTAACTGTGAAATATTTTGTGATATGTTATAGAAGCAATTATGTTCATCGTAGCGTCGGTTATCTATACATGATAAGTGTTTGCTCCTTTGTTATGTAATAAGGGATTTTTAGGGGCCAGGAGTCCAAAATTGTGATCATCAATGTCTCAAAATGAAGAAAAATTTTGAAAAGCAATATTGAGCAAAAGATGCTCAAAATAATGTTTTTATCGATATGCAACTGTAATTTCTTTGTTATCCGGCCCCTAAAAGGAGTTATAGTGTTGGCCCCTAAATCGATCTGTTCCAGATATCTCGAGAACAGTACATTATTTGTAAACACTTATTCAACCAAATGTGTCTAAAATGACAAGAGCTTTGATTTTACATCCAGAAAAAGGGACTGGCCCTTCAAATTAGGGGCCGAGAGGGCTCAAGTCTTTTATTAAAAACTTTTAATTTTGAAATATTTTGTGATACGGTGTGTGATCCTTCAAATTAGGGACCAAGAGAGGCTAATGTCATCTAGCCATAGCTCTTTTAGATCCTCCCCTAATTTCCAGATATGTTTCGTTAACGAAGATAAAAAGCAAGGTCATTTTATCTTCTAAAAATTGGACGGAAGACCTCCTCGTTGCTCGCAACGAGATCGTGTCTAGTTATTATTATATTTTCAATAGACCTATCATTATAAGACAATAAAACCATTTAGTGGAATGCTTAATATGTATTTAACATAAATCATTAAAAAATCAATCAAATCATAAAATTTGTATAGAAAATATAAAAATAAAATTGAGGCCAAAATTTTTTATAGAGGCCACATTTGAGGCCAGGCAAATATTTTAGGCCAGCCCAAAATTTGGGGCCAAGCCAAATTTAAGGCCAAAAGTGAAGCTTGGCCAATTATGAGGCCAGGCCAGGCCAATGGGGCCAGAGCAGCCCAAGCCAGGTTTTAGAGTATGCCGTGTCCACAATGACGTTAAAATCGGGTATTTATTTTCCTTATATCTCATTCAGGTTTGATCATGATGCTTCAAAATGTAAGAAACAGATCCGTATCAACAAGGAGACCACATTCACTTGCTTTAATCAGAATCAATGTTTTTACAAGATTTTATTTTATTTGAACTTATTTATTTCACGACGATTGACAAGCAAGTTCCTATATTAATAACTCTCCATGGTACGGACGTTTTACGCGATGTGGTCCTATCTGGAGCTCAGTAGAACACCTTGCGGTATTAAAATGTTTGCATGTGCTAAACGTGGAATGCTATGCAAACCCTTTGACTCTTTGCGACAAATAATGCACGTCGCCTTAGTTTTTTCAACAGAAATAACAGGAAGAGTGATGATTGTAGATGTAGACGGATTTTTATGAGGCGTTCGAACACTATCATCATTTTCCGTATTAACAGCTGCATCCTTTGTATAACGAGACGTATCTGATGCCGGGATGGCAAGGGGACGGAAAAATCTAACTGACCCAGCACCATTTTTATCAATCTATAAACCTTCAAACCTTCCTCCTGCATTTTTAGCATAAAATCTTATCAATGCACACGTTCTTTGCAAAGAACGAACTGCATCTACTTTGCAGTACTTCTCTCACAATTGTACCATTTCCTATAGATGTTCTGGAAAGGCAAACGCAACAGTTTTTGCTCGGTATGAATTTTTTTACGTGGCACCTGTCTCGAGTAACACAGTGCTTTAAGTTCAGTACATACTTTTTCATAAATGTCTTCAATTTGAAGAGCAAACATGCATTAAAGGAAGAAATAGGAGTAAAATACAAAATGAACAATCCTGTATGAAAAAAATAAAACAATGTTTATACAACAAACCAATAATTTAAAAAGAAAAGAAAAATCATGCGAACAGGTGGAGTGGAACCAGGATACAAAATAAACCATTTAAATATGCGGTAAATGACAGAGGTGAAACCAACTGAGCTATTCAAACCTCACAGGTATAAAACGTGTGTATATATATATATATATATATATATATATATATATATATATATATATATACCACTTTAATACAGATAAGTTTTTTAAAAAAATTTGTAGGTTTTTTTGCACATTTCGACCTCAGGGCATGAGTGCCCCTAAGAAAATCCCATCTTACATGAAATTTATTTCTTTGATCAAACCTATCAAAATATCTTAGTTTTTCCTAGGGGCAGGCCTGCCCTGATGGATCTCTTAGCCAAAATTCATGTACAAATAGACCGTTTTACTGCAAAAATGATGTTTTAGCCAACTATGAAGGTTAATTCAAGAATTGCAAGCGCAATATGCTAGGTTCTAAACGAAAATTCGAAAAATTTAGAAATATATACAGTAGAAAATATCACTAAAATGAACTTTGATTTTTAAAAGTGACTTTTTCCAGGAAATAGATCTCCCCTATAATTCAATTCTTCTGTTATATACAAGTGATCCTTTAGATAAATAAAGGAACACAAACGACACAATTGTTGTCAATTGACAAAACAAATATCAAATGATGTATCACACTGTATTTCAAGTGAAAGAATGGCTACTATTTAAACAAAGTCAATAAAATCAGTTACATTTTTTTATAAAAGGAAACGAAGACAGCTGTATTACTTAAATAATAGATAAAATGCATATTTCATTTCTCTCTCTCTCTCTCTCTTTCTCTCTCTCTCTTTCTATCTTTACTGCATGAGATAAATACATGAATATATTATATACAGTACATAAAGATAATATATATACATATACAGATTTAAAAAAATGATTAGCAACAATTATTTTTTTTTACTTTTAATTGAATCATAAAGTATCTCAAAACCCCTAATCTATTTCAAATATTTACAATAATTATACAAATCATGAATTATTTGTCTGGTAGCAGTTTGTATCTTATTTATTGGATATCATGAATTCTTAGTCTAGTTGCAGATTTTATACCAGAGAGTGGGCACCGTGTGATCAGTGACTGTTGGTATGAGTACAGGGCAGCCTGGAGGTTCCCTGTCATCTGTTGACAGATCCCCAGGATCTCCCAGGAGATGTCTCTAAAAGGGATAGGTACAAACTGTCCCTGATCATGGTGGACTAGGACCTGTAGATCATCTAGAGCTGATTGGGCTCTCATTGTGTCAACATTTCTAGAGCTTAAAAACTCTAACATGTGTAACAGTACAAAGGGTGGAATATGCAAGTAAGAAAGTCTGTTTTGTCTACTAGACTGTTGCTCCGGTAATAGTTCATTGATATAACATACTTCATTGTCAAGTGTGAAATCCATTGTTACAGCCTGTCTCATCTTTGTAGACCAGGACTGTCCCCCTACAGCCTCAGTATACCTCTCTCTGTCTACACGATCATAAAACATCAGATATGGCCGTGCTAATTTGACCTTTGTTATCTCTATAACAGATAAAGCTTCCCTGTATCTGAATGTCATGTAATAATACATAGCAATGTGCAACATGTCAGAAACAAACCCAAACTTGGCTGCTAAATTCAGCATATGACAGGACAATTTTTTTGTCATATATACTTGTTTGTTGACACCTGTGTTTGTGTACATGTTGTGTAATGTAAAAGCAGTACTCTGAAGGATGGAGGCTGTATTTTTCTGTAACAAGACAACTTGATACTGTGACAGGGGTGAACTTATCAATTGTTCTATTGTGTGTAGGTGCTCCATACAATCCTGTAGGTCTGATGTGTGTTGTGAAACACTACCATTTATCTCATAAAATAATTTTACATCAAACTCAGCCTCAGAGATCAGAGTGTTTTCATCAGTACACACGGTGAGTCTGGGATTACAGAGGACATCAATGATAGAGGACCTGATGGAGGGACTGTGTAGCAACAATGCTATACCCTTCTCATACAACCCATACAGTCGCCTAAATAAGGTTGTTTGTGCTTCACCATGGATTTTGCTAAGAAACATGTTGTTTTCTGGAATAAAAAAGTTTGGACAGATCCCCTCATACACCCATTTAAGGAGAATTTTGAAGCAGACCCAGAAACAGGCCAGGATATTTTGTGGACACCATTGAGGTAGTGTGTTTTGTTGAATGGCCCAAAAAATCGTTGTTTTCATATGGTAGGAACACAGTAGTTTATCTTCATCTCTTAATTCATTATTGATAATTTCCTTTAAGAACAATTTCAACAAACCGTAAGTTAAGAACTGTGTATGATTCATTGAATACACAAGTTTGTATTCTGCCTGAGAGAAAGAAATTCTCCATTCGTTGTCTTCATGATTTCCTAGTTTGTGTCCTATTGCTACAAAGTGACATCCATTTCTTACTATGTCATTGACAACATGTGGTGGAGGCCATGAGAGACATCTGTCTATCCATGAGGAGGCAGAGGGAGGCCAAAAATCACTGACAAAACACATAGCAACATCGTGATCTATTGTGACATATTGCGCAGTACCAATTGTGTTGGTGGCACATGGTCCGTGTACTTTGAAATTAGGTGAAATCGAAGTACAAATAAAATCTCTGTATTTAGAACTTGATATATAGAATCCGTCATGCATCCGTACACAAATTGCTGACACAACCAAATTATTAGCATGTTCGAATGGTAACCAAAGTAATGTAAATCCTGGTGGACTCTCAGAATTGTCACAGAGAATCAGTACCTGTCTGTGTATGTTGTAAAACTCAGACTGAGAGAAGTCCCAGATCACTCGTTGGTTAGTTGGCCAGCACATAGTGTCCACGTCTGAACCACGTAATCTGAATCCTTCTCTTTGACTTCCGCTCATCATTGATCTCACCCGATCATTTTGATCATTCAACAGCTCGTTGATATGATCCCTGATATCCACTATATCTCTCCTAGAGGCCACCTGTTGGGGAGTCCCTATCTTGTGACACATCCCTACATACACTGAATCAGACATAATCTGGACATCCATCCTATTGAAGATGAAAGTCTTTTAAGAAACACACATACAATTGTATTTAGTCCTCATATATGACAGTTCAATGTATCGGAAGACACGTTATTGTCAATGTGTGAAATTACCAATAATATCTGTCTCTGATACAAACTTACACGTTAATTGCTCTTCGTAAGTTCCATTTGGTGAGGAAATAACCCGCCTAAATTTAGACATGGAAATCCGGGAGATAAAACTTAAAAACGGAAGAGCCAATACTTTAATTACCTATGCTCCCCAAATTTGTTAAAATATACACAACTAAACATTCCCTTATAGATACAATGTACGTGTTGTTATTGATTAAAAAAGAAAGATGTGCAATACGATGAGGGATAACTCTCCTTGAATAACGTTTAATGAAATAAACATTATATTCTTGTGAAAATCATTTTTATTTTCAATCACATTTTTGCTTTAAAATGAATGAATGATAAAATATCTACATGTATACATTTGTTTTCGAGGCTTGTTGTATGAATTTATTATTGTACATGCCAGATAATGGACCCCCCCACAGGCTTTTGTGTCTGTAGAGCCCCTGTCTCACTGTCATGATTTTGAGCTACGAAATAGCATACTTGAAAAATGAAAAATAAAATTCGCACTTATTTGGAGTCCGTTGTAGAGATAGCCACAGTACGATTTTTAATCATTCGTAGACCATCTCACGACAATTGCACTGCACTTGTGCACATTCGCAAAAACCCTTCGACATTTGAAAGACACTCCCGGGACTTCGTAGTACTTGCGATGAATATGTCCTACAAGCTATCTCGTGTATCCTACGATTATGGAACGCTATAGCTGCCTTAAGGTTAATCTCATATTAAATGAGTTGGTATATCTTTTATATGCAATATTAATATCATTATATGCAGTGGTAACATCATTATATTATTCGATGCATCAACGTAATAAAATAAAAATAAAATATTTTACTTACCAGTATACATGTTCACATGCATAAATATTTATGTTTTATGGTGTGACCGTCTGGAGGGCAAAGCCAATAACACAATTACAAATGACACAATTCAATATCAATATCAAATCTGTTAGAAACGTGCACAGTTGGATCCGTCTTTCTTGTTATTCATTACGCTAAAGGTCGCGTGCTCACTCTAAACATTGTTACGTCATGTAAGTAGCGCAGACATTACTCGACAATTTCCGTCGAAGTAACAAGATGACAGTGTTATACCGCGTAGATTTGCGTAGATTGTAGCCTGCAAACCAAACTTGATGTTATACCCTATTTGAAAATTTAAAAAAAACATTTTAACTCGATTCAAAACATAAAACATGGCAATTCCAATTCGCCACTTTGAATTGCATCATGATTTTTTACTAGTATGGTATTTATTTTTCATTTTTCATTTCGTTTATGTGTTACAATATAAGGTAACCCTTAAACGAACCTTTAGATATTTGAAAGGGGAATTAGAATAAGTTTAAAATTACATTTGAAGTTGATTAATGACTGCAAGATGAACGTTTTAATTATACGTTAAAAAACCCAACATGTAATATTATGTATCAAAATTCTCTCATAACAAAACGGCAATTTTAATACTGATGTACGATTGCATCAAATCGCTGAAAAGTATTGTCCCCTTCTATATTTGACACAGTGTATTATTTTATGTTTAAATTTATTTTTTGTGTTCTAATATATGTAATCGCAGAAATTGGAAACGCAAAATATATTTTGATACTTTTTAGGGTTTAAACTGCAAAATTTTCGAGCCGCAGAAAATACCCCTTATACAGTAATAACAATGTATCAAAAAAGAACTTTATTAACATTTAAGAATGAATACAAATAAAAAAAACTTATGTGAAAAACTAAGAAGGATAACTCTACTCGATAACACAGTCTCTAAAGTGGTTTTTTTAATTGTGATATAAAAAAATTATTAGCGTGTAAATGTTAACAGATAAAAACTAAGTTCATTTTTATATACTAAAAACAGCTGTTCTTAATATAAAAAATAGCATATTAAACTTTATCTCTAGTTACGAATATCGTTTAGTCCATCAGAACATTAATCACGTAACCTACATTAAATGGAGAAAGTATAGATCTATAAAACTTGTATATGTCAATAATTCTTTCAGCATTTTCTCATTTAAAGTCCTTTTAATTAGTCCCAATAGGTCTGAGCTGAGAGACACCCTTTAGTTCTTCTTGCTAGACATTCTGACGATGTTTGTTCTCCGCGATGTTCAGGTTACAGACATTGCCATTTATAAATACAAGTGGTCATATCGAAATCAAAAATGGTGTGGTCAGTTCTGGTTGCTTAGTTTCACTCGTAAGGAAATATGATTCCACAATCGTAACAAGCTAAGATTATGGCTAATGGTTGGTGGGTAATAGCGATAGAATATAGGAAGCCAGCAACTATTTCTTTAATAGCTTAAATTGGAGTAGATCGGTGCACCCGAAGAAAGTATTTCAACGCCTGCTGCTGTACAGATTCGATATTAGAAGGGTTTATGTAACTTTACACTCAACTGCAGTAGCCCAGAATCGGTGCAACTCCGCTTAGGAACACCTTTTCATAAGTGGACAATTCTATCGATTTGTTTGAATGTATTTTCGACATCAAATATCATTATAATAATATATTTATGTAATATACTTACAACGAAATTCCTGACATGTAAAAATGTTGAAGTTGGAGACTGTTTTAGAAATCTACCTTGTAAAAGAATCCACCGTAAATTCTGTAAAAATATTCTTGAAAAATACAAATTCTGCAGAATTGTATAAATTGGGAAGGTTCCCACTGCATTATGATATTGTCATATTACTTATCAAAAGTTAAAATACATATATATTTGAAGTCTATAGAAGAATTTCTTTTACTTGATGATGCACATGATTGTAGTAAACACTTCTTGCGTCTGGCGAGAACTTATGATTTGCATTTACATATACGAGGGATGTTCGGAATTATTGAGACATGATATATACTCTTACTCCCTTTGGAAAAAAGATAAATAATTGAAATTTCACCAGAAAGTAAACCCGGATACCTTTTATTAACTTGAAAATGTTGAAGTTAATGACATTATTTGTTCATTCCTGGTAAGCTAACAAACTTGCCTAAATCCATTCACCCAGAGCAACCATAAACTCATCGCAACGTCATTTAAACGATTCTCCGTGCTCCTATGTTTTAAACACCTTACAAACGAACGGAAAACATGAACTATTCTTCATTTTTCATCTTTTCTTTTTATTTCAAAATGGCACTAATTACATATTCTCTCCATTCTTCATTTTTTTTTTTTTTAAATCGAATTATTTCTTCCCAAACGTCAACTTACTGTAAAACTTCTCTTACATACATTATACCCCCGCTCCGTAGGAGAGGGGGTATACTGTTTTACCCTTGTGTGTCTGTCTGTCCGTCTGTCCGTCCGTACCAAAAATTTCTGTCGCATTTATCTCAACAACTATTTATCGCAGATGCTTGAAAATTTTACACAGTGTTTGTTAAGGCATGCCATATCGTGGGATATATTTTTGTATCAATCGGACGTCAACTTCCTGTTAAATAATGACTTTGTTTATTTTTAGCCAAAATTTTCAAACAAATTTTCGTCAAATATTTCTCAGCAGCTATTTATCGCAGATGCTTGAAATTTTTACACAGTGTTTGTTAAAGGAAGTGAACATGAAAAAAATAATTGTTGCTTAATAAATTTTAAAAGACTTTTAAAACTTAGAAATGAGGACTGTAACCTTTTTGTTTATTTCTATCATGTTATTTTATCACTTTTACACTCTCAGTGAAAGGTTTATGGAGGTTATCCATTTTTTCCCGGCATGCATCTGTTCTCTGACGTAGATGAGCCACATTGCTGCTGGTGACTGGGTCAATAATTAAACTGGGTCAATGTTTATGCAGAGTTGATAAAAGTTTCAAAGAAAAATTATGCCTGGATGTGGAGCAAAATTTTGTACTGTCATGAGAGGACAAGGATTCAGTATATTTCTATAACTGAACCTTAGGTAACTACACAAGATTTGTGCAAAAATAAAAATAGATAATTTGTGAAATATGAGACCATGGCATTCCAGATGTTTGTACGGAGATGTGGCAGTCAGTGTTTACATAAATAAAATGCTCTTTGTAGATTTCAAATATATGTAAAAATGTAATTTCACTTTCTTTGTGGGGTTTCTTACCGTTACTTTTTATTTAAATGGTCTAGAAATCTTCCTCTCTGATTTGTTTTTATCTTAATTAGATTAATTCTTGATGATACGTATGCCGGTTCCGTTTATGCTGTCAGAAGAATAACACAACTAAGTCACATTTTAAAAATCAGGATGCTGAGCAATGCACCTTGTGTGCTCATTTATATAGCACACATAATGTTCAAACTGATAACAACAAATTAAGAAATTCCCGAGTGCAAGAAAAATAGGTCACAGTAACACTGATCCAGGGACATTCCATTCTAGTTAATTGTCACATTAACTGCAGTGCTGGTGCCTGGTGGGAATGCATCATTCTGAGATCTAAAATCTTCCTCCATAAACCTTGTTTCAAAATGACAACTCTTTAAATTCATTTCAAGTTTCAATTCACATTTTGATGATGACATTTTATCTCTGTTACTAAGCGTGTGTAAAGATGCAATGTGTCCCACTGACGTCAGCATCAGTGCTGCCTTCTCTTAGATGCTTAGAGATAACCCAGCAGGGAGGTAATGATTTTAACAATATGGCAGCCTTCATGGATTGCAAGAATTAGTTATTCTAAGTGATATATCTTCTTACTGAGGAAAGCTATGTCTAAATGGTTTTCAGATATCATTATATACATCAAACAGACAAATTTGAGCCCATGATAATTTTTTCATGTTCACTTCCTTTAAGGCATGCCATATCGTGGGATATATTTTTGTACCAATAGGACGTCAACTTCCTGTTAAATGAGTACTTGTTTATTTTAGCCAAAATTTTCAAACAAATTTTCCTCAAAGATTTCTCAGCAGCTATTTATCGCAGATGCTTGAAATTTTAACACACTATTTGTTTAGGCATGCCATATGCCATATTGTGGGATATATTTCTGTACCAATCGGATGCCAGCTTTCTGTTAAATGTCTACTTATGCATATTCACATCAGAGCGGGGGTATCACTAGTGAGCATTGGCTCACAGATATCTTGTTCTACATATATCTTAAAACCGTTGAAATCAGCTTGTGTGTAAAAAGTACTTGATATTTAGTCTCATTGTTTTAATTCTAGTTAAATAATCAGTAAATAAACCCTAATTAACTGAAAGTTTTGACCCCTTTTAATCGCGTAGTTTTTGTTTAGGTAATTTCTTGGCCAAAAAAGGACTTCTTCAGAGATTCCCACCAATTTGATGTATATTCCCTGCGTTGCCTTGACGTCAAAATTCAATAAACCGTCGCAGTCAGATTTCTATTGCTTTGTAAATATTTTTGTACTATATCCGTGTTTCAACTCGAACATAAGGAAAATTTGCACAAACTTAGTCACAATAAATAGGAAAATGAACATATACATTTTGTTTTCTTTTATCATTAATTGTAGGTCTACCAACACTTAAAAATTAGATGTTTAAGTTTTTAAAACTCCGAGTTTGTGCCTGCGCCGGGTACCCCGACCACCAGCGTGTTTATGTACCGTCGTAAACAAATTATTAATTATTTTGTAATATTACTTAGCTCAATTATTTGTTTAAGTTTCTTCAATGTTTATGCCAATTTTCACTACAATTCATCACTTAGAAAGGGAAATATTTGTGTTGTCTGAATAATTTCCGAACAACCCTCGTATATTATGATATCTGAAATGAATTAGTTGAAAAAAAAAATGAAAAGGCTGTCATAAAACCATATAAGATTTTTATATAGAATATAATGTTTTACAAGTCAACAATATTATACTGATTGAAAATAAAGCACCTATTTATGAAACTCAAACAAAATTTGGATTATGAAAATAATTCATCTGTGGCAAAAAATATTGCTCACAGAAATTTTTATCTAAACGAAGATGTTCCTGTCTCAGGTTGCAAAGGGAAGTAGGTAGGTTTACCAACATTTATAGAAAAGATCGCTTAAGTAATCTTAACATTATATCGATGAAACCCGGTGTTTAAGATCGCATGTTTAAAACGTGGTTATTCCTCGTAGTCTGTTTAGGAAAAATCAGAACAAGATTCAATTATATTGTTTGCATAACTGATTTAATTTTTATCTTAAAATAATTTGCAACACGGTATAATGTGCGTCATTTATAAAAACGATAAAAACACTTGTTTTGTCACAGGCATTTCTTTATGCGATAAAGCTTACCCCATAGGTAATAACACAAGGTATCTAACTCCGAATTACGAAGAATAACACCATTCAGAAATTGCAGTCTTGTTTGCCTTCAACTGAAAAGCAGCGGATAGGTGTTAAATACCATTAAACTACTAAACGTTTGCTGTAACAACTGTTATGGCATATTTTCCTCTACTTTCTGCTGCATACGCATGGTCCAATCATTGCTAATCGACTGGAAAAGTCGTTTCACACCACAAAACCATACGGAATCAGGGGATCCGTTGTTGTCAGCTCCCAGACATCTACAGAAGGACCACGTGTGTCAAACATCGCCCAGAGTTGCTCAGGTCCCTTCTACTGTGGGTTCGGTTAGAAGTTATGCAATTACATCCAGCAGTCCAACTGCCAAACTGTCCAACTGCCTCTTATGGAGATGACTAGTGCCAAACTAGATCAATAAGCACTCACCCGGCAGACGGTCGAGCATTTGTTACCTGCGGATAGCACTAATACAGTACAAATCATTTGTTTCTTTTGAAAAGCTCACACCAGCTATTTCATGGCTGATGCAATGCAAAATCCCCGTAGACTTTCTAGTTTGGAATGTGTATTGAAACCTGAAGCGGTAGAGGGGGCGTTTCAAAACAGATAATCTGGACATTTTTCATATTAGTAGATGAACGTAGTTTGAGCACAAAAGTTTTTATGATTATCGAAATATCAATCGAAAAGTGGTGGAAGCAAAATTTCAGGACAGAGTATAGCACATGATTTAAAAAGAAATTTTTTGTTAAAAATTCAATGACCTAGAATAAAGATTGAAATTAGAAATATAAAGTCTGCAATCTAACACTCTAGTTAATTGGCAGGAACGATTTAAGAGGTAAATCTTGGTATAGTTTTAAGTCCTGTTTTAGCCCCACAAATATCAATTTTTAAAACCTAATCCAGTTGGTTTAGTATCTAAAAGGCAAGGTTGATACGCCTAATAACAACTTGTCCCATATCCGTTTGGAGATAGTTTTAATAGTTACATTTATAAGCAATTTTATTCTGTCAATAACCCTGCATTTAATTATGCAATCAACATATTCTAAAAAAAAGATCGAACAATGGTCCAAAATACCATATTTTTGTCTTTCTCCACTCTCGCCTGATATAACGCTGTATAACAGGTTCGTTCCACGGAGGAAAAACCACACTTTACCATTGTTGACAATTTATTGACGCCGATGCTTTTGGTGCTAAATTCCAGTTTTGAGTCCTTTTAACTTCTATAATGGTGTAGGAGGGTCAGCTAGAAATTTGTACAACTTGAACTTTAAAAAGGTTTTGTTGATGATAAATGTTGGACGACTATAAGTTTGGTTTTTTTGGAAAATTTTCCTCAAATTCATTGTCATGGCGCATAAACTCATACTTCATGGCGTCGATGACAATGACGATCGCGCGCCTGTATATTTGGAGTATTACAAATGTAGATTGGTACATGTATAGTAGATTCATTCAAAAAATAAGAAAAATATCCTCGAGGATAGCATTATTGTGTGTATAAAAATTTCAACGGCGTACGATTTTTACTTTTTCTTTTATGTTATTTCTTATAAAGCTTCATTTTATTATAAGATCATAAAAGCACAATGGCAACGCTCACCTACCGTGCAACGGAAAAATAGTTAAAAAAATTAAATATTCCTCAAACAATCTAAATATTTTTATCTGTATTTTGTTAAATGTTTTCAATTTTACAAATGATATCGAAAAAATTTCATATGAAGTATAAATACACTGTATTATACTAGAATGCGCAAAAACATGCGCAATGAAAACTAACGTCAGCTTCATTAGTTGACGTATTCCATGTTTTATTTGATAGTTCAATATCAAAAGGTTGTGGTCAAGATCATCGTTTTTTTTATAAGGGCAAGTGTCTGGTCATAAACTTAAATCTTTCATTAAATGAAGATTTGTTTCATTTTTTTGTTATAGATGGCATTGACATTTGATGTTGCATTGACATACACACATTAAATACATTAAATGTGTAAAAAGGGCAAAACATGTAATTTCACTGCAAGTTGTTTCGAGTTTCAGTTGTTTGATAATAGTAAAAATCATGAGAAACTTAGGGGTAATAACTATTATCGTTGCCTATGCCACTTAAAGCCGTCGGTAATGACAAACTAAATTGAGTGAGCAAGTACTTTCGGAAATGTTTTGTGCGTCTAAGTTTCAAGTTTTTTGATAGCGGAACAAGGGTCAATAGTTGAAAAAAATGTCACGTTTCAGAGACGCAAAGTTCAAAAGCCTATTGATTCTAGATATCCAATATGATGCATATAAAATCTTTTTCAAAAGCGCAAACAAATTTATTTACAGATTAAAAACTACAAAAGCCCATACAGTTTATTCAAAATTTGAGATTCGAAATATGAAATTCTAATAACGCGATTCGGAATTCAAAATTCGATAGTTTTAATTAACCAATCTGATCATTGATATGAAAATCTGTATCCTAGCGACAGCAAACTGTTCTAAATAAAGTTCATGTAATTGTTATATTATTTCTGAATTATGATTAAACTTACTCGGATAAATTATTTCACGCAAAATAATTAATTTAATTCGTGATAATACCATGAACTTAACAAATCTAAGTGATTTTGTTCGCCCTGAGTGTATCTCCCCCTCCCCCCAGGACTTTTTAACCTGGGGTGAATTCGCCTCGATCATGTAAAAAAGCGCTTAGTTAAGGGAGAATATTTTTTAAGAATTTGTTTTTAAAGAAAAATCTAAATGAAAATTATCAGGATGGGTTAAACTATGAATCGATATTCAATATTAGAATTAACTAATCAAAATATAAGTTATAATGAGACATCATGACTTAAATTACAAGTTATGACGCCATAAAAGTTTTATAATTGAAAGTCTTAAATCAAATACGTAAAGTTAATAGTAGTTTTTAATGCTATGACAGTGATTACGTAAAAACTTGAAATATGAAATAAGCAAGTCCATTACAGGTTTTTTCAATGACAGGTGTTTTTTTTTTTATTAAATTGAGCAATCGATTTGTAAAAAAATATACACAATATTCAGTTTAATTTATTGATTTTTCAAACATTATGGCACAGAACCATGCTACATAGCATAGCAGCAATGTTTTGTAATTTTCCAATTTACAGCTAAACATATACATCATGAAATCAAACTGTCTACATGTTATCAATAATACTAAATTACATTAGCAATACTATTGCACTCAATTATCAAAACGCAACAATATATTACTGATGAAATATATACTCGCAGTTCAAACATTTCGCTACAGATGTTGCTGAGATAAAAGGATACATGTATATTGTTATTTGACAACGCTAAGTTAATTTTTAGTGCAGACTAGTAGTGTTGTTAAGATTGGTATTCCATTTTTACATAGAAAACGTACGAAAACGGAAAAAGACTGAAACTTGTGAATTTGATATGAAAGGAAACAACGTAGAGAAATGGGAAGACATTAAAACGGATGGACAGACGGACGAACACACAAACAGAATGTGGGACATAATGAAGTTATCTGTACCTTTCTCGGAAAAATGCGGAGGTTTTTTTTTTTTGGGGGGGGGGATTGTGTTGTTTTCTTTTTTTTTGGGGGGGGGGGGTCAATTCCAATAAAAATAATTACTTGGGGCGCAAATTCACAAAAAAAAATGTAAGATAATGAGCATAACACGTACAGAAAAACATAAAGTAAAAATTAAACAGTTTTGATAATTGTCAATTTTGACGGGGGCTTTGGGTTTGGCAATCTACATAAATGTCTGAAATGTATTCAACTAATTTAAAGATTCAAACTAAAATTTGAAACATGCATGTCCATACACATTCTATTCTTTCCTGTTAATAGAAAGAATGTTAACATACTAAGACGTTGGAAAAATACGTGCAATCAAATTTTGAGGTTTTAATGTTTTCTACACATGAACGTTTTGAGCACTGTCAACATATCGGTACCCCATCATCCTTACATTTAATCGTTTAGCGTACATATTCTTCCATATTGAAAACAATGATGAAGCTAGGCTTATGATGTTTCCTTACGAAGAGGAGTCTTAAACTTTTGGTAATTTTCGGATAAATTACAAAATTCAGATCTAATCAGATGTGATAATATCACAATACTTAGATTACACACCCAGCGTTTACAAAATGACAAAATGTCCCTAGATTCATAACTGAAACCAGACTAATAATATTTAAATGTATTTACATAAAAAATTAAAAATCGTTCCTTACTAACCGCTGATTTACACAATCGGGGGGAATACGCCACGGGTTAAGACCTATCAGGGGAAGAATATCCACAGGGAGAACAAATTGACTTAGATTAGTATTCGTATTAATTTAAATATTTATGATGTGTGATAAAGTTCATATAAGTTATTTGATCATTAAATTAATGACCACCACAAATAAAGCCCACCACGAATATAAATGAATTTACAGTACAGATCGTGTCATGCTTTGAAGATACAGATCTAGACGAACTTATAAATGCATGTTAAAGCTTTTCAATTATTTCCAAAAGAAACGTTTTTATAAAAAAAAAATGAATAATAAGAAACAGGTCAATTTTAATAGGCCTTTCCACGATGATGTTTAATGCATTATAATCGTAATACGTTATATGTTTTGCCTTATACAAGACAAATTCGCAATTACAACAAAATAATAGTCGACTACGTAAAGTGTACTTATTTCGCGCTAACTATTCACACGATATGTTCGTTTAAAAACCATTATCAAATAAATATCACTAATGAAATAAGCATTCAGTTTATACGTGATATTTTTGATAATAGATTATGAGCCTTTGATATGTCTAATAACAATTTGTGTTGCCGAACAAACAATTTCAACAAATAAAACAATTAAACTGAGAAAATAAACTACAAAGACCAAATAGAGATCTTTCTTTACTCATTAGTTCCCAAAACTGGAATGAGTACATGAATATAAAGAATTGAAGTCAAATAGTTCAGATCTATATAGATAAAGATACATCTAAAATACATTTATCAAAATAAAGCACTTGAAGGTCTGGTATTACTATCAGGCGCTAAGTTTGGAATGTGTATATCACAAATTCTCTTTCTGGTAGCATTCTGTATTTTATTGTATGGATACTGTCTAAGTGACTCTTGATATGAGTAGAGGGCAGCATGTAGGTTCCCTGTGATCTGTTGACAGATCCCCAGGATCTCCCAAGAGATGTCTCTTAATACAGGAGCTATGTATATATCCTGTTTATGGTGGACTAGGACCTGTAAATCATCTAGAGCTGTTTGTGCTCTTATTATGTCATCGTATCTAGAGCATAAAAACTCTAGCATATGCAACAGTACATAGAGTGGGATAAACATTATCTGGTTTTCAATGTTGGATTGCTGTTCTGGTATTAATTCTTTGATATAACAGATACGATTACTCAGTTTGATATCCCTTGCTACCGCCTGTCTTATCTTTGTAGACCATGACCGTCCCCCTACAGCTTCTCTATACCTATCTCTATTTACATGTTCCCAATACATCAAATATGGCTGTGCTAACTTGACTTTTGTCAGCTCTATCACAGATAGAGCTTTCCTGTATCTGAATGTCTTGTAATAATACATGGCAACGTACAGCAAGTCAGAAACAAACCCAAACTTGGTTGCTAATTTCAACATGTGACGAGATATTCTGTCAGATCTGTACATTTGTTTGTTGATATGTATGCTAGTGCACAAAGGGTTTAATGTAAAAGATATGTACTGAAGTATGGTGGCTGTATGTTTCTTTAACATAACAACATGATACTGTGTCAGAGGTAAAACTATCAACTGTTCTACTGTGTATATAGTTTTCACACAGTATTCTGGGTATAGTATAATATCAGTTCCTTCTATCTCAGTAAACAATTCAACATCAAACTCAACATTTGAAACAAGATTGTGTTCATCGATATAAACTCCAAGTCTGGGATTACAAACGATAAAATGAATATAGGGTCCGATGGAGGAACTATGTAGCAGTAATGCTATACCCTTCTCATACAACTCATACAGTCGCCTGAATAAAGTTGTTTGTGCTTGGCCATGGATTTTGCTCAAAAACATGTTGTTTTGTGGAATAAAAAAATTAGGACATACCCCTTCATACACCCATTTAAGTAGAAGTTTGAAGCAGACCCAGAGACCGATCAGAAGATTTTGTGGACACCACTGAGGAAGACTGTTTTGTTGAATTGCCCAAAATACGACCGTTTTCATGTGATAGGAACACAGTAGTTTATCTCCTTCTCTCAATTCTTTGTTAATTATTTCCTTTAAAAACAATTTCAACAATCCATATGTTAAAAACTGTGTGTGGTTCATAGAGCACACAAGTTTGTATTCTGCCTGAGAGAAAGAAATTCTCCATTCGTTGTCTGCATGGTTTCCTATTGTGTGCCCTATTGCTACAAAGTGACATCCATTCCTGACTATTTCATCAACAACAACAGATGGGGGCCAATAGTGGCATCTGTTTATCCAAGAAGAGGCAGAAGATGGCCAAAACTCACTGACAAAACAATGAGCTATATCATACTCTACTATGCCATGTTTTCCACTGCTACATGGTCCATGTGTGGTAGAATCAGGCTTGAATAAAGTACGCATAATCTCCCTGTATTTAGAACTTGATATACACAGTCTACCATTTGTCCTCAGACAAGCTGACAATACTATATAATCAGCTCTCTCCAATGGTAACCAAAGTAAGGCAAATCCTGGTGGACTCTCAGAAACGTCACAGAGAATCAGTGTCAGCCTGTGTATGTTGTAAAACTGAGACTGGTCAAAGTCCCAAATCACTCGTTGGTTTGGTTGCCAGAACATAATGTCTACATCTGAGTCAACAAATCTAAATCCTTCCCTGCGACTTCCAGCCCTCATTCTCGCTTGACTTCTTTTTAGTACTTTATTTGTTACAAACTCCCAAATATCCGCCGTATCTCTCCTGGCGGCCACCTGTTGCGGGGTCCCTATGTTGTGACACATCCCCACATACACTGACTCTGACATATTCTGAAGAGCCATTCTGTTGAAAAATGAAAGTACTTAGAGAATAAAATAAAATAGCATATTAGTAGCATTGTATATTTGTGTTAATTTTGTGACAAAAAAAATATAACTTTGTCAATGAATCATTATCTTTGGTACACATAAGATTCTCAAAAATATAACTAGATGCTGTCATTAGACAGTAATACCCGCACCAAGTGTTTGCCCCTAAATAACACTGTTTTGTACCAGTTTTAGTAAAAATGAAGGCCACATGCACATAATACACATGTTCGGCCCTATATGTACAATTTGTGGTTGTGCAATTTAAGTTAATCAATAATCTTTTCATTTTATGTCCTAGAAAGTATGGTCTATATAATTATTACAACAAAATTAAATTATGCCCCCTCCCCTCGGCTGTTGCCGGCATAATTTAGATTTGCTTCTACATCGTGTGCACAGATTTAGAAAAGGGTTGGGAGTGAGGGGTCCAGACCCTCCCCCCCCCCCCCATATATTAATGCATGCAGTAAAATTACCACGAAATACACCTCGACCCCAATCCCCCCCCACAATTACATGTATTACTGCCCCCCACCACACACACACACACTCCTCATGGATAAATAAACGTCAGAATATTTTGATAACAACTAAAGCCTGTACATGTAGTTCAGTGCGTTAAAATCAAAATTCTTTCATAGTGACGTTTAATAATTTTTAATTTTTACAATACATGTATTTGGCAAAAAAAATAAAATAAGTTTTTAAAATTTTTGGAATCTTAATTAAGTAAAAAATAGAAAAGCCCCAGCAGCATTTGAACTCTCTACAGACACGTAGTTAACGCTCTAACCCATTGCACTTCACTGTTAGGTAACATTTTTTGGGGGGAAAATATTGTATTTATACTTTATTGTTTATTTCAATAGGGACATCACAATATGCAGGTGTCCTGTACCACCTTAAAGCTGAAATGTGTGCTTTACATAGTTATTTACCTAATAAAATAGTGCAAGGGGTTTTAAAGAATAAAGTCATGAAAATACATGCATGTTACAAGTAAATGATCTTTGTCCTAAGTTATGTACACAACACAGGTGTACAGGTCGTATTTGTGGGTACTAGTTTTACCCAGCTCTTCGGTTAGATGGGTTTCACGTGGTGTACATACTGGGATGTGTTTTCCATATGCACAAAAGGATTAATTAAACGTTTCTTTTGTAATGATCACCAAAAGAGATTCATATTGTGCTCTAATTAGATTATCACAATGATGTTGACCAATATAGGTAAGCATTTACATGTACCTGGTAGAACTAGCACAATATTATGAGACACCGGCATACATAAGTATTACTTTCACTTTCTAAATAAGTGACCTCCCTTTGGCAGCATACTGTATCATCATCTTTTAATATTTATCAATAAATTAGCTCATCATTGTTACCTATCCTATCCTATGCATTTTAATTGCAAAAGATATTTTTTCATTTGTCAGACTTACACTATTAAGTTGACCCCATATTGACCCTGTGACATATTGTATTAAATTTGTGTATTACATGTAAATAAGTGTAGAGACTTATCATGTCTATATTAGTTATAATAGGGAGGAAGGGGTCTTTTTTTCTTAATGTATTATGATGCATCAAATAAAATGTAGGCTATGACTCTATGGGATTGTTGTCTTTAAACCAACACCACCCACCAACCTCTGAAATAGGAAATGATGATATACTTTGATAATTTTAACTTTCGAGATCCCCCATCCCTAAACCATAGTTATTCTTGCTCTTTGTGCCCATCAAATTGTATACAGGTTATGCCCCCTTGGAGACACCCTGACTTTCCAGAACTAGACATAATAAAGTATTTTATCTTATATGTAGTGTTTGATCCATATGGGCAATTCCTAGCTTAATGATGATCCTGCTTTGTTTAGGAGAATTTACAATTGCCCCGAATACATATAACATTTTGTTTATCTTATCGATAAAAATTAAAAAGCAATTTCCAAAATCTTTATGTGCATCTGGAGAAAAATACCAATCAAGAAATGATTTAAAATTTTTTACTGTACACATGTCAGAATGTAAAAAGACTCTAAATCTGATGGGGTGTGTGGAGGATAAACATTTAATTTTAGTCATTTATTGTTATTAATTTTAACTTGAATATTAGGCAGAAAATAAGACTTCTGATCATATATCAATAGATCATTTGTCAAATGTGATTTTTTTTAAACAAAAACATTATTTACCAGTTTATAACACTTTATAGACCCCAAATTATATTTTGATTTTAATAGATCATTCGACAATAAAGAAGAGTGTAAATGTAAGTTTTTTTTTAATTTTAAGCAAAAATAAATGCAAGGGTTTTTTATTTTAAGAGAAAAAAACCCCGTCATTTTATTTGCAGTCTAAGGAGGGATACGTACATGTGTCGATCCAGAAATTTTTTCCAGGGGAAAGGGGCGGGGGGGGGGGGGCAACAGTTATTTGAGTTGGGGGGGGGGCGAGGCAAATATTTGGCAATTTTATAAATTAAATGTAATTTTAAGAAATTTGAATTTTGAAGGGGGGATCTGGACCCCTGACACCCCTCTAGATGCGCGCATGGGATAAATGTTAATTTCATGCTATTATTTGTCTACCAGGATTAAATTAAATTTTTCAAAATCTTATTGCACATCTATTGGACAGCCCCTAGGTATGATGTGCCTATTCATTAAATCATAAGAGGAGCTCTGGGATCTAGGTTTTTTTTAGGAGTTATAAACATTAATTTTCTTCAACTATTTGACTATCAGGATTATATTTAATTTTTCAAAACTTTATTGCATATCTATAGGACAGTCCCTATCATATCCCAAGATATGATGTGTCTATTTATTAAATCATAAGAGGAGTTCTGGGATCTAGGTTTTGTTTAGGAGTGATAAACGTCAATTTTCTGCTTTTATTTGACTCTCTGGATGAAATTTAAATTTTCAAAACCTTACTGCACATCTAGAGGACAGTCCCTATCATATTCCAAGATATGATGTGTCTATTCATTAAATCATAAGAGGAGTTCTGGGATATAGGTTATATTTAGGAGTGATAAACGTCAATTTTCTGCTATTATTTGACTCCCTGGATGAAATTTTAATGTTTAAAACCGTAATGCACATCTATAGGGCAGCCCCTATCATATTCCAAGATATGATGTGTCTATTCATTTAATCATAAGAGGAGTTCTGGGATCTAGGTTTTGTTTAGGAGTGATAAACGTCAATTGTTTGCTACTATTTGATTCTCTGGATGAAATTTAAATGTTTAAAACCTTATTGCACATCTATAGGACAGCCCCAATCATATCCCAAGAAATGACAGAGCTACTCCAAAAGTTGTAAAAGGAGTTATGGGAACCATACTTTTTTTTACCAAAAAACGTCATTTTTTTTGCTGCCCACCGATCCCTGTGTTAAAAAAAAATTCTGAAACCCGATCACACTTTAAAATGACACCCCAATCATATTCTAGAAGATCATTTGGCTACTGCCAAAAATGTTGACGTTATTGAAACCAGATTTTTTGTAAAAAAAAAAAATCGTCATTTTTCAGCCACAAAATGACCCCCATGACAAAATTGAAATTTCAGAAACCTTATCGCGCATCTACAGTATACCCCAAAACATATTCCAAAAGATGATTTGTCTATTGTTGAAAATGTAGGAGGAGTTCGAGGAAAAAGTTTTTTTTTGAAAAAACATCATTTTTTACCAATTATTTGACCCCCAGGACTACAAGAAAATTTGTGAAACCTTTTTACAAAACAACATGATACCCCAAATCAAACTCCAAAAGTTCAGATTAAGGGTTTATAAGATGTAAGAGCAGTTTGAGAAAGTAAAACGTGACAGACGGACGGACGGACAGACGGACGGACAGACGGAACAGGGTAACAACAATATACCCGAACTTTCTATAGAAAGTGCGGGTATAACAAATGTATATCAATATCGTCTCCGAAACCCCATGCGGGCACTTTAAGTCATTAATTCTGTATTATATTTTACCTATATACTGATTTGCAGCTTCTTTTTACCCCGACCGATGGTTCATAACTCCCCCTGAGAGCTCAGAAAATTAGCAAACACATACTCGAGTCACGTTATGCTTGGGGATATAGAAACAGGAAGCAGCACTACAGCAGCAGTGTCGGACAACATGATTTTTAATCAAAGTTTGTTTCATGAGGTAAGCAATTTTTAAAAAGTTCAATGAGTAGTACAATACATTAAATAGAAAATAGTTCTCCAAACAATTGGATTTAAAGTACCATTCAGGTTACAAAGAATGTTCACGCAACATAATGCACATAATGACACAAGAAAATTAAAAAAATTACAATTATTTTGTCAGAGGTGCAGGTCTTCTTAAATTCAGCTGTTGAATAGGAAATCTATCAAAAGGATAATGATTACATCAATATTGATATCTTCAAATATATGCTAATCCACAGGAATTTAACATATTTGGTTCACTGGTTAAGCTATTGTTTGCTTAAAAATAAATGATGGCATAGTTATATATAATTTATACAGTTTTGTTTTCAGAACTAGTTGTATAGATTCATTATATTATATTACATAGCAGATAATGGAATTCACCATATTACAATGAAATTTAAAGTACTACATAGATTATTATGTTTTTCTTTTTAATTCAAATTAATATTGACCACAGATTGCTGTTTTATGAGGAAGTATATTGATATAACTTTCATTTTTCCAAGGTATAAATACTGATCCGGAAGAGGGAAACATTGTATTCAAAGATTTCCATTTATATATTCAATATATAATCACAAAATCTAAAAAAAAAATGTTCTTGGTTAGGATCCATATTTAAATATAGTACTCAGCGTTCAGAAAAGATTACATGCTGGTCGAATTATGCTTCCATATATTATCTTGGACCATACTGTAACGTTTACACGTTTTGAGATTCGGCTGGTCTTTCTCAGCAATTAAATATCTAATACAATTTTTAAAATCTAAGATTAAACTGTTATACAAACATTTAGTATCTATCAGAATGCACAACAGTATTTATTCTGTTAACCAGCCGATACAAATATATAACAATCAAGTCCATAAAAACCTAAGCAGAAACGAAAGGTTACTATTCTGTTTTAGGTTTTTACCTACCTACTAATTCACAGCTTCTTCTCATCTCGGCTGCCGGTTCAGAACTCCCTTTGAGAGTTCATAAACTTTGCTTAAATACCCTAAGTCACGTGATACTTGGGAATCTAGAAACAGGAAGGTGCATTGAAGGAACAGTGTCGGTTATAATGGTTTTTTTTCGAAGTTTTACATTTGTTTCATATTTAGATATTTTACTAGGAAAAAAACATTAATGGTAATCTATCAACAAAACTTTTAATAAAAGTGTTGACTTCAATTTTTCTATCGTCAACTTTCCTTAAGTTGCAATATACCTTCATCACCTGCATATGGACATTTTGTCTCTCAGTTGATTCAATACACATATTTTTTTTATGAGGCAGTATATCGATATAACTTTAATATCCAAAACTAGAATTAAATAACAGTTCTCTATATACAAGTATGTCCTTTTAATAAATGGTTTTGAAACTTTACATTTATCAACAATAGTAACACTTGAATCAAAATCTTACATTTAAATTATTTTGAAAATTAACTGGCAACTTAAAATGCCTTAGTTTCGTAATGAAACCGTAAGTTGTCTTCTGTTTGTACAAAGTTTTGCTTTTTCTTTCTTGACTATAATGGGCCCCGAGATAAAAACAATACCAATATTTTGATTTTAATAGATCATTCGACAATAAAGAAGAGTGTAAATGTAAGTTTTTTTTTAATTTTAAGCAAAAATAAATGCAAGGGTTTTTTATTTTAAGAGAAAAAAACCCCGTCATTTTATTTGCAGTCTAAGGAGGGATACGTACATGTGTCGATCCAGAAATTTTTTCCAGGGGAAAGGGGCGGGGGGGGGGGGGCAACAGTTATTTGAGTTGGGGGGGGGGCGAGGCAAATATTTGGCAATTTTATAAATTAAATGTAATTTTAAGAAATTTGAATTTTGAAGGGGGGATCTGGACCCCTGACACCCCTCTAGATGCGCGCATGGGATAAATGTTAATTTCATGCTATTATTTGTCTACCAGGATTAAATTAAATTTTTCAAAATCTTATTGCACATCTATTGGACAGCCCCTAGGTATGATGTGCCTATTCATTAAATCATAAGAGGAGCTCTGGGATCTAGGTTTTTTTTAGGAGTTATAAACATTAATTTTCTTCAACTATTTGACTATCAGGATTATATTTAATTTTTCAAAACTTTATTGCATATCTATAGGACAGTCCCTATCATATCCCAAGATATGATGTGTCTATTTATTAAATCATAAGAGGAGTTCTGGGATCTAGGTTTTGTTTAGGAGTGATAAACGTCAATTTTCTGCTTTTATTTGACTCTCTGGATGAAATTTAAATTTTCAAAACCTTACTGCACATCTAGAGGACAGTCCCTATCATATTCCAAGATATGATGTGTCTATTCATTAAATCATAAGAGGAGTTCTGGGATATAGGTTATATTTAGGAGTGATAAACGTCAATTTTCTGCTATTATTTGACTCCCTGGATGAAATTTTAATGTTTAAAACCGTAATGCACATCTATAGGGCAGCCCCTATCATATTCCAAGATATGATGTGTCTATTCATTTAATCATAAGAGGAGTTCTGGGATCTAGGTTTTGTTTAGGAGTGATAAACGTCAATTGTTTGCTACTATTTGATTCTCTGGATGAAATTTAAATGTTTAAAACCTTATTGCACATCTATAGGACAGCCCCAATCATATCCCAAGAAATGACAGAGCTACTCCAAAAGTTGTAAAAGGAGTTATGGGAACCATACTTTTTTTTACCAAAAAACGTCATTTTTTTTGCTGCCCACCGATCCCTGTGTTAAAAAAAAATTCTGAAACCCGATCACACTTTAAAATGACACCCCAATCATATTCTAGAAGATCATTTGGCTACTGCCAAAAATGTTGACGTTATTGAAACCAGATTTTTTGTAAAAAAAAAAAATCGTCATTTTTCAGCCACAAAATGACCCCCATGACAAAATTGAAATTTCAGAAACCTTATCGCGCATCTACAGTATACCCCAAAACATATTCCAAAAGATGATTTGTCTATTGTTGAAAATGTAGGAGGAGTTCGAGGAAAAAGTTTTTTTTTGAAAAAACATCATTTTTTACCAATTATTTGACCCCCAGGACTACAAGAAAATTTGTGAAACCTTTTTACAAAACAACATGATACCCCAAATCAAACTCCAAAAGTTCAGATTAAGGGTTTATAAGATGTAAGAGCAGTTTGAGAAAGTAAAACGTGACAGACGGACGGACGGACAGACGGACGGACAGACGGAACAGGGTAACAACAATATACCCGAACTTTCTATAGAAAGTGCGGGTATAACAAATGTATATCAATATCGTCTCCGAAACCCCATGCGGGCACTTTAAGTCATTAATTCTGTATTATATTTTACCTATATACTGATTTGCAGCTTCTTTTTACCCCGACCGATGGTTCATAACTCCCCCTGAGAGCTCAGAAAATTAGCAAACACATACTCGAGTCACGTTATGCTTGGGGATATAGAAACAGGAAGCAGCACTACAGCAGCAGTGTCGGACAACATGATTTTTAATCAAAGTTTGTTTCATGAGGTAAGCAATTTTTAAAAAGTTCAATGAGTAGTACAATACATTAAATAGAAAATAGTTCTCCAAACAATTGGATTTAAAGTACCATTCAGGTTACAAAGAATGTTCACGCAACATAATGCACATAATGACACAAGAAAATTAAAAAAATTACAATTATTTTGTCAGAGGTGCAGGTCTTCTTAAATTCAGCTGTTGAATAGGAAATCTATCAAAAGGATAATGATTACATCAATATTGATATCTTCAAATATATGCTAATCCACAGGAATTTAACATATTTGGTTCACTGGTTAAGCTATTGTTTGCTTAAAAATAAATGATGGCATAGTTATATATAATTTATACAGTTTTGTTTTCAGAACTAGTTGTATAGATTCATTATATTATATTACATAGCAGATAATGGAATTCACCATATTACAATGAAATTTAAAGTACTACATAGATTATTATGTTTTTCTTTTTAATTCAAATTAATATTGACCACAGATTGCTGTTTTATGAGGAAGTATATTGATATAACTTTCATTTTTCCAAGGTATAAATACTGATCCGGAAGAGGGAAACATTGTATTCAAAGATTTCCATTTATATATTCAATATATAATCACAAAATCTAAAAAAAAAATGTTCTTGGTTAGGATCCATATTTAAATATAGTACTCAGCGTTCAGAAAAGATTACATGCTGGTCGAATTATGCTTCCATATATTATCTTGGACCATACTGTAACGTTTACACGTTTTGAGATTCGGCTGGTCTTTCTCAGCAATTAAATATCTAATACAATTTTTAAAATCTAAGATTAAACTGTTATACAAACATTTAGTATCTATCAGAATGCACAACAGTATTTATTCTGTTAACCAGCCGATACAAATATATAACAATCAAGTCCATAAAAACCTAAGCAGAAACGAAAGGTTACTATTCTGTTTTAGGTTTTTACCTACCTACTAATTCACAGCTTCTTCTCATCTCGGCTGCCGGTTCAGAACTCCCTTTGAGAGTTCATAAACTTTGCTTAAATACCCTAAGTCACGTGATACTTGGGAATCTAGAAACAGGAAGGTGCATTGAAGGAACAGTGTCGGTTATAATGGTTTTTTTTCGAAGTTTTACATTTGTTTCATATTTAGATATTTTACTAGGAAAAAAACATTAATGGTAATCTATCAACAAAACTTTTAATAAAAGTGTTGACTTCAATTTTTCTATCGTCAACTTTCCTTAAGTTGCAATATACCTTCATCACCTGCATATGGACATTTTGTCTCTCAGTTGATTCAATACACATATTTTTTTTATGAGGCAGTATATCGATATAACTTTAATATCCAAAACTAGAATTAAATAACAGTTCTCTATATACAAGTATGTCCTTTTAATAAATGGTTTTGAAACTTTACATTTATCAACAATAGTAACACTTGAATCAAAATCTTACATTTAAATTATTTTGAAAATTAACTGGCAACTTAAAATGCCTTAGTTTCGTAATGAAACCGTAAGTTGTCTTCTGTTTGTACAAAGTTTTGCTTTTTCTTTCTTGACTATAATGGGCCCCGAGATAAAAACAATACCAATGTAATTTAAATCTTACAATTTCTCTAATGAAGTAGTTATAATGAAGATTTCTTTCTAATAAATGCCAGTAGGCCGAAAATTATCAATATTTTTCTTTTGTCAAGTCAAAACCTTTGTCAGTTGGGAGAATTTTCTTTAAATACACGAAATACAAGATGAGAAGGGATCGAACATATTAGTTATATCTTTCGTTGATGCGCCCCGGCCTTAGCAACAACTGAGGCATTTTTATCGGTTCAAACGATCGCGAACTCTCACAAATACCCGCATTATACCAGTGTTACTGAAAAAAAAATTATCGCAAACACACGGTAGTCCCGCTCTGCTGAACAGGGTCTGGTTTAATTATTCACTGCTTATCGAAGTGAGATGTAGTTTGACATTGTGTTCTTTTATGAATACAGAAAAGTATGCTATGAAAACTTTGTATTAAAATTTACAATGCCATGGAGTATTAGTCGTAATAAAATGTATTTATAGAATATGAGTGTCAAGCTTTTTAATAAAAACCACGAGATTGTCGCATAAAACTCACACGATTATCGAATATAAATTTTAAAAAACAGAACATGAATCCCATTTTTATATATGATTTACGTATTTCGGATATAAACAAAAACACGACTTTTTGATATAAATAACATGTTTTTGAATTAAAATTATTGTATGGAATATGAATCAGAAGTTTCAAAAATGATTCACATGCCTGATCTGAAGTCAGAATAAGATTGAAATGCACATCTTATGTATTTTAATACAGCTTTCATATCGATATTTGAGAAATGAAACTGCACAGGTATTCCATATTTTCTTTTATAGTAGCTGCATATACGAATGACATATGTATAAAATTGGATGATTTGTAGAATGTTTACATAGCTATTTTGATGTACAATGCAATTTCAAATAAATAATATTTGTAGTTTTTTAGAGCTTCCAAAATAAAAGACTAAAAGGACAATAAAAATACACATTTAAGCTATGTCTTCAAATTGGTTGAGCAAATAAGGACGAAACTTGAATAATATTTTGACTTAGAATAGGTTTTATCTTTCAAGTTAGCTGTTAAAAATGAAAGCAAAATTATACAAATGAGCTTTGTACATAGAAATACAACCACGTTGTATATTGAATTAAAAAAAAAAAGAGTATAAAGTTGTGCTTCACATCTGCATCACAAGTTTCAAAAAAATCTGTTCCGTACATGTTGGTTTGCAGAAATACTTTTACGTTTGAAAGCGTTTGAGGCGACGTCAAGTAACGCCAATGATGGGCCCAAATTGCTTTTTTGGACATCCCGAGAAGAAATAAGTTTTATAGAGAGACAACTTTTATTTCAACTAGATGATATCCCGTGCAAGCGCGGAGATTAACAATAATTCACATATTATATTATATTCACATATTATATTATAATACAAAGCTTAATATGTTGAACCAAGTTTTTTTGTTCATTTTTCAATGTATTTTTTCCGAAATTTTTCTTAATTGCTTTTCTTCAAATATTCTATAAAATTGAAATAAAAAAGTAACTGCGTGGCTGAAAAATTTAGAGGAGAGGACAGGGATGAAAATCTAAGCTGAAATGTAGTATATACACATGAGCATGTACATGGCCTTAATTCTTTTTGTTGCAGCTGACTGGAAATAAAATGACTATTATCTTGTGTGGGTGTATAGAGCGTGGTATCTCTTTTTAGAACTTTGTTCTTCATGTCAAATTTCACTTATTATTGCCCAAAATAAGAAATTTAGATAAAACACTGTCAACAAATTAATTTTTAAGGTTTACTACCAGTCTGTTGTGGTATAAAAAAATGTATATGTTATTTAAACACGTGTACGCACTTTTCGCCATAGTGTTAATTAGTCAACCCTATTTTTTGGCATCCCGTTCTGTAAAGTTCTTTCCATCAAAAATAAAATCGCGTCTATTGGCCCATTTTATTTATTAACTTTTTTGTATTAACCAGATGTCCGATCTGCCCACAAAGCATGGTGACTCATCCTACATTCTCCAACATGACGTTAATTAGCCAAACCGCGTTCTTGGTTACCCCGTTCTGGAAAGTTCTATTCATCAAAACAAAAATCGCTCATTCAAGAAACGAATTGGCTCATTTTATTTATTCAACATTTGTCAAATCTCAATTCTTATGTATACCCGAAATAGGTTCCCAGGATGTACATTCACTCTTTATATAATCATTCAATATTATTTCATTGTAAGTAAATTTTTTGATGCAAACTCCCACTGATTTGGATCCGCCAAAGCGTGTCCACCACCTTACTCACATATTTGCTATTTCGGGCTGGTTTATCGAAAATGAAAGTAGGTTTTTAATTTATCTTACAATAATTACTTATCAGATAAAATTCAATTATAGCGTATGGACATCAACTCACACATGTTGAAATGCCAAAGGTGTGAGCAGTTACTCGGGTGCAGGCATTTCGAAGTTTATTGGCAAAATGCCTTAATTTATAAGTATAGATATACGTCATTAATAAAATATATTTATATATATATATATGTAGTTTATGCTTAAAACATCTGAAGACCTGCTACTTAACTAATTAATGCTTAAGTTGGAATTTGTAAATCATCAATTCTTTGTTTGATGACATTTTGTAATTTACTAAGCTGATATTGACTGAGGGACTGTTGGTATGAGTACAGGGCAGCCTGGAGGTCCTCTGCCATCTGTTGTTAGATCTCCAGGATCTCCCAGGAGATGTTTCTGAGAAGTACAAGCACAAAATGTCTCTGATCATGGTGGACTAGGACATGAAGCTCATCTATCAATTGCTGAGTGTGCTCTCATTGAGTCAACGTGGGTAGGGTTGAAAAATTCCACAGCATAAGTAACACTACAAAGCATGGAACATTCAATGTCAAAAGTATGTTTTGTGTTCTAGACTGCTATTCCGGCAGATTTTATTGCTAAATATGATATCCACTGCTATAGTCTGTCTTACATTTGTAGACCCGGACTGTCCCCCTACAGCCTCAGAGCATTTCTTTCTGTCTACATATATATTATATATAAGATATGGTTGTGCTAAATTGATCTTTGTCATCTCAATAACAGATAAAGGTTCTCTGTATCTGAATGTCTTGTAATAATACATGGCAATGTACAGCCTATCAGAAACAAACCCAAACTTGACTGATAATTTCGGCATGCGACAAGACATTTTGTCTGCAATATACATCCGTGTGCTGATGAGATTATTAGTTTAATATAAACGTTTTTCTTTGAAGGATAGTGGCTGTATAATTCTGTAACGAGACTAGTTGATACCATGACAGTGAGGAACCTATCAACTGTTCTACTGTATGTAAGAACATATTGCGCTTTAGGTCTGGCGTGCGTAATGCATCATTTCTATTTATCGTATGAAATAATAATTCTACATCAAACTCAGTCTTAGAGATCAGAGTGTGTTCATCAGTTCACACCATGAGTCTGGGATTGTGATAAAGGACCCGATGGAGGAACTGTGTGGTAGCAATGATATACCCTTCTCATACAACCCGTATAGTCGCCTGAGTAAATTTGTTTGTGCTTGGCCATGGAGTCTGCTTAGAAACATGTTGGTTTGTGAATTAAAAAAATTGGACAGACCACTTCATTTACAAATTTCAGAAAAATTTTAAATCTAACAAGCCAGGATATTTTGTGAACACCATTGTAGTGTATTTTCTGTATGACCTGAAAAAAATTGTTCTCATGTAATAGTAACACAACAGATTATCTTCATCTCTTAATTCATTGTAAATTTTTCCGTTAATAACAATTTCAGGAAAACGTAAGTTAAGAATTGCGTGTGATTCATTAAATACACAAGTGTGTATTCTGCCTGAGAGAAGGAATTTCTCCATTCGTTTTCTGCATGGCTTCCTTTTTTTATTGCTACAAAGTGACATCCATTTCTGACAAAGTTGTTGACAACATGAGGTGGGGGCCATGGGTGACATCTATATATCCACAAGGAGGCAAAGGGAGGCCAAACATCACTGGCAAAACAACAAGCTTTATCAAATTCTTCAAAAAATTCATCACAAATAGAAAGCTATATCGTGATCAAGTTTGACGTAATCCTCTGTACCCTTTGTGATGGTGGTACAAGGTGTAATGAAACGCCCAGAAAAATTCTTTTAAACATCTAATATTTGTAAGTTGCATTTAACGTATCGGATGATCCATCAATATTTTTGTTATGAATTAATTCATGGAGAATGGTGGTCTCTTTTATATGAACTTACTTTGAGTCGCTTTTCTAACATAATTAAACAAGGAAATAACCTTGCTAAATTTTGTCATCAAACTTAGCTTTATTTAGTCCACATTTTGTCATCAATACACATGCAAAAAGTTGAGTATGGTTCTATCAAAACCCCACACATCCGTAATTTTTGTACAAATAACTATAGTGGATGGCGTAATTCTGTAGGATGAAATTGTTGACACATAAAATTATGAATGTTTGATTGGATTTAGGAATTTCCTTTTCCAATCCATTTTAATACAAAAACGACATTAGTAAGCATATATAGATTTATGCTTTATAAATAGAATTCGTGTCAGGGGTTATATTTTATTATACTTTATTTTCCTTGAAATCTGTCAATTTCAAATTTTTATAGATATTCTTCAGAGTTTGAAATTGTAGATATCTACATTTGTGTCTTCTTTCTCTTGTATTGTGTTTAAACTGCACTGTCCATTATGTCTCCGCTTGACTCCAGTTTGTCTCTTGTAGAAATTTATTGGACAGGCACAGGTAACGATTTGGACGGGGTGGAGATTTGCTGGACTTAGTTTAACAAAAGAAGATTGACAAAAGTGTCCAAATCATTAATTATATCATAGGTAACCTGCTGATTAATGAATTTTTACCTTCTGATCTGAAAATAGTGTACAAAATAATTTATTTTTATTTCATTGCCCTTTGTATAATGATTACAGAGGAAAAATACTGGATTTCATTTTTTTTTAATTATTATTTTTTTTATTACAATTATATTTGATAATCAAGGTAATACATGTATAGAATTTTTTTTTTTTTGCATTCTCATTTTCACACTCTTTCTCTCTTTCACACTACATTCCCTTCAAAGCAAACAAAAAGGAAAACATATATAAATATAAATAGAACAGTTGTTTACCATGTATAAAACTATATATGAAATATGTTTTTCCAATTTTCCCAGAGTTTATTAAATTTCGTCATCTCATATGATTTGATAGCTTTATATTTTTCAACTTAATATTTGAATAATAGGTGATGTAACAGCCCAACAATGTAAATTTTTTTTGTTTTGTTTTTAACTAAAATTATTTTATATAGGTGGTATTTCTGAACATATCATAAATACATGCTGAATTGTTTCCACATTTTCTTTACAAAAAACATAGCCATCATATGAAATAACACTAATCTTTTTCAAATAATAATTTGTTGGAAGAATTCTGTGAAGAATTCTTTATTGTAGCCGTTGTATTGAAGTATTAATAGTTGTCTTTACACAAACTTTAAAAATCTTTAATATAATTATTTATATCCAAGTGAAGTGATAGTTCAGTGTTCCATTTTTGAATTGCCTTGGGAACAATATCTTACTATCAATGAGTTGATAAAAAACTTTGGAACATTTTTCATTCAACAATATATATTCAAAATAAAAAGGAATGAATGGTAACAATCTTTTCTCATATCAGATCAGATCTATTAACTGACATGGTCTTGAAAAACTTAGATATTGCACTAATAACACTATTATATTGCATTGTACAAACATTTGTCAAGCTAAATTGTTTTAAAAAATCATGTTGTTATAAAAAATTTCCATCTTTATTCAGAAAGTCACTTATTACTTTTACACCGTGTTCATACCACAATTTGACATAAATTGTTTTATGACGCGAGTGGTAATATTTTCGTTTCCTGTTGTTAAGTAAATTGGATGAATAAGATCCCGTCTATCTCAAATAGATAACTATAACTATAACGTCATTGTTTTGTAGACGTCACCAAGGAACGTTATTGTTTTTCTTAAAACATCTGAAGATTTTATGAAAGCATAACGTTTTACTTTGTGTTGTCTTCGTCGGATTTAAAACTGGAATGTATCAGATCATATCTCAAAGTTTCAGAGAGTCTACTTGATACATGTTGGTTATTGAAAGAACGTTTACGTTTGCAACACGTAACGAAAACAACAAATGCAACTGGGCATCAAGAAATAAATGACAACTTTTTAATATGTGTCATTAAACATGTTCACACATATATAGAACTAAGTACAATTTAAATTATATCCAATTCTAAATATTATCTATTTCTCTGCTGAAGATTAAAAAAAACAAATTTGATAATAAAATTGTGTCGAAAGTCATATATGCATGTAGATAAGATTTAAGTCGGAACTAAACATGCTAAATCCTGGTTGTTAATTTTATTAGATTGACAAAATCAAATTAAGAAATAGGTGATAGAGCCATTTGATAAATAATCAAAGATGATGTAAAATTCGGCATAAAAATAAATTTATGAATATATTTGTTTCTATTTTGCATGTTCTTTGTTATACGACCTTGTCAGCAAATACAATTTTCCACTGGGCCGCATGCTGACTGACGTTTTCATACTAATTGTTAGACCATAATTAATCACCTAATTGTCTACGGACTTTTGCGGTTTTTATTTTCCCGATTACGACAAAGAGCACACGGCGGGTGTGACCTGTCAGCAGAGGATGCTCACTCCTCCATGGCACCTGATCCTGCCTCTGAGGTTTTCCAGAGGTCCATGATTGCTCTGCTCTTGACTATTGATTGAATACCGAATTGTCCACGGATTTTTCTCCGTTTTTCCCGATCATGATATTTTTCCCAAATTACGACATTTACCCCGATAAAGACATTTTTACCAATATAACATTGGGCGCACGGCGGGTGTGACCGGTCGGCAGAGGATGCTTACTCCTCCATGGCACCTGATCCTACCCTATCCTGGAGGTCCGTGTTGCTCTGCTATGAATTTGTATTTCGTTTTCTGGATTTTTGAGATGGTTGACGGTTTGTTATTGTCATTTTGTCATTTTGTCATACTCTTATTTAATCCCTTTCCCCTCCAAGATAAAACAATCCCATTATTTATGGTAGGGGTACACTGTTAACATTCAATCTCCGGACACTTTAAGCTCCTCCCCACATACTAAAGCCTTAAAATTATGTATATTATCCTATATAAATATAAAAATTTATGTAACTTGACTTATTATACAAGGAGAGGATATACATAGGCTATGTTATCCAATCCAATTGAATTTATTCAATAAAATATGTTTAAATTAAATTAAAGCCTTAAAAATACATAAGAGCATTTAGGTGCATTTTCCCATTCAGCTGGTCAATTTTATCTTCAAGTGAAAGGAGTAAAATTTACCTTAGAAGCTTATATGTAACGTTAAAAATAAATGCAAATGTGTAGTGGGTCTTTACCATTATTAACTGATGCTGTTTACATGGTGTGAACTCGCCTAACCTTTCATAATGTTATTTTTCTGTGCCACGCGTATCACGTGACATAGATCTTGGTAAGCGTGTTTGACATGGCTTTATTATAGCACTGAATGATATTTACATTTCCTTACTGATTAAATCAATTATTTTATCAAAGATAAATTAATTGCATTTCATGGAGTAAATTAATTAGTAACAGCAGGGACTTCTGTTTTATAAAACCGGTTTAAAGTAGTTATCACATATCGGTATACTGTTTATATGAGTCTTAAAAATTAATCCATGAAAATAACTCTTGAAATTCAGCTTCGTACTTTATTGTTAAATAATTGTATAACAAGGTGTTTTAACAATACTAGTATGCATGAATATTACTTATTAGGTTTGTTACTGATTGACTACATCAATATGTCGGGTTGATCAATCTCATAGACGGCTCGGCTTCTAAGTATTTTGTTTTCCCAAGTACCATCAAGTTAGACATTTATTCAAAAACAAAACAATGATCTACACAAAATTCATGTAGACGTGGGCTTACATCTCGTCCAATTTTACACAATCAAACTCTTCAAAGTTATCATTCTCACCTTTTAAATAGTTTTTTTTTTAAATCTCCGCTTACCATTTTTCACTGACAATGTTTTGCTGCTCCTCAAATTTAAATGTTTTCTCCCATTTCTCCGAAGTGATTTGAGCAAATCTCGACGCTGCCATTTTATTATGTTCCGCACACAACAATGTGACGTCAATTCAAAGGCAACTACACTAATTTAAATGAAATTCCGAATGGCAACTAATCCAAATATCTTAAGAACTTAGGGAACGCAGTTTCTCTAATATTTATTATAAAATTGTAAGATAAGAAGGCGAAGCGTCGTCCATTTTACCGATTATTAATTCATACTAGAGATATATACAACACTCACGTGTCATGTATAAACCAATGAAAGTGTAACAATACAGTCCGAGGGAAAGTAAATACTTATATACTGTATTTTTAACCGATAACATATAAATCAGTGTTTGGGCACTACTTTTGAAAATTACATTGGTTTTTTGCATTTACGGGCATTTAAAGATAACATATTTTAATTGAAAAATGCAGTAGAATGTAAATGTATGCTTTTAACTATTTTTGCGAATACATTATTTGTAAGATACGAATTATATTTCTGAACGTTGAGTTTCCCTCAAGTGGAGAGAATTTGAAAAAAAAAAAAGTCACGTGATATGTAAATGAGTTTTGTCAGTTCTGCTTTATTTCTACATATACATATAGATCTTCTATTGTACCAAAGTCCATTACATTCATTTTTGGGAGTTGATTTTACCAACTCTCCTGTGCAGTTACACTGGCAAAACGGAAATGAAACAGTGTTTGGACCTAAGCACAAATTATGAATGGAAAACCACCACCGCTGACAAGGCAAAGTACTTAAAATTAATCGATAAATTCAATGTAATGTATTCAGAAGCATTGTTTTTCAAGAAAACTTATCTATAAAAACATTGAAAAGAGTCAGATTTTAAAATGACACGAACAATTTCGGTTTTTTTGGTAGTCGTATGTATTCTAGTCCCAGAGTTCAATAAGAATAATAAATACATTAGCAGGTTCATTTAGGTAAGTTGTAAGCAGTTGTTGGTATTTGGGGGGTTTTTGTTGGTTTTTTTTTTTGTATTTTATAAGATTTAAATGTCTGTTGCCTATAGATGTCCATTGAAAGACTTTTTATCCACTGTTTATTTTTTTATCGGAAACATCATGGTTTATTGTTCTAGATGTAATTATGTTCCTAGCTAATTATTGCTTATATTGCGTTTTAGGGTATGGTTTTAGAAAAGCATTCATAACATAGTTTTAAAAAAAGTCTGCAACAACTGTTGTCCTTCAAGTCAGCTTAGAATAAAAAAAATTCTTTAACTGTGGGTTCATTAGAATTCGTGCTACATGTACCTCTATCTTGGTAGTATTCGTGGGTAGTCAAACTTGATGAAGTTGCATCCTCTATGAAAATAATATGAAAAAGTTAAATTTCAAATAGTGATAACCTTTGAATCCACGAAATAAGCAAATTCTCACAATCAACTGATATTGTCCCCCACGACTCTAAATGATTGCAAAGTATACTCAAAATACAAATTTCTAACGTCATATTTTTTTAGTATATTAAAATCCTAGACTAAGTGTAATTTTTTGTGCAATTTAATAATAACATATATAATAATTTCTTAAGGTATTTAAATATATAATGGAGGGGTTTTGAACGATATTGTATCACTTTAAATTACTAAACTACAAGAGGTGAATGAAAACTCTGCGGACATTGCATGAATAAGATTAACGGAGCACCATTTTATGTTTCCACGACGTCAGGTGACGTCAAACAACTGGAAAGCCAACCTGTCACTCCAGTCTAAAGTAATCACTTTTCCGCTCCATACACTTTTCATTTCAACACATTGATAAAATGCACATTCATACTAGTATTGGTCAATTATTGTTTCATAATTTTTGCGACATACCATACATCATTCAGGTCCGTAAAATTCTGTTCACGCACTTTATAATTAGAATAACGAGAGGAGGGTGTGCTCAAAATATCAGATGCTCTATCTTTTATTCTCTGGTTCCAATTAAAAATCTTTGTTCTTTAAAAATAGACGCATGCAGGCCATATTTAATAGCACCCAAGAACCTTATAGTCTTCATCGAATATTTTCCAGCTTACACATACAATTTATTGGCGACTCGGTGCTTCAAGATGTCCATAGACATTATAGTCATTCATAGTCAACCTACGGTATTCAATGCATAACAACGACATCTCGTACCTAATAAATGGATGGTCCCATATTCTTAACCATAATAACATTTTGAAGTTGTCATCAAATAAAGATCTTTCATTAAAGGAAATTAAATTGCACCTTGACTTTTACATTGCAGTATACGGAATATGTATGTCTTATTAAGATTTTGTAAAAAGTAACTTAAAATTCACAGATTTTTTTTGTGAATATATGCATTCACTTTTTCTTTATTTTACAGTTTAGGCAACGCGGATCACGTATTGGCCCACGTTTCCGCCACGGTATTTTTATCTTTCCGCAATACACCATCGAGGTTTTTGATCGTGGTATTTATAGCGACTGTGGTGACACCGCGACGGTGTGATTTACCTTAAGTCCTGCTTCTTGTTGTTGTTACTTATACTGAGTGTACAATACAGGCAATGTGAGTCCCGTTAAACTACGTGACATCTGCGACTTCAGATTTAAGCATAGCAGCTACATTGTAAATCAATTGTATCCGCAATTATGCGGGGATGTTTCTAATATTTCAAATACTGTAACAGTGATTATTTTCGCTGGTGGTTAAGTACGCGTTTTCTGTAGTTAAACAATACGCGTGGGTGTTAAACACGCAGATGCATGTTTTACCATCTTAAAGTATGCATTATTTTATCATACGCGCGGGGGAATTATATGTGCCTTTAAACTTACAGCGTAACAAGCGTATATTTCCCCAACGCGTTAATAACCACTTAACAGTACTGTAGAAGCAGAAAATACGTTGAGGATTGTATTTCTTTATTTTCGTTGGAAGTATAAATCAACCAAATTAAATCATGAAGAATTTTGAACCAAAGTATAAATGAATTCAAAGAGATTACGATATGACGAAATTAAATACCAACGGAATTTTATTTGGTTCAGAATCAACGAAATTTTGACCCAACGAAAATATGTGCTTCTACAGTAATATAAGTACAGATAAAAACAGATTAAACTTTTTTTCCGTTTGCTTGTTTCGATAAATAAACAAAATCTGCCTATAATAAATAATGAATATGCAAATTATAAAACTTATTATGGTAAATTTGTACGTTAAAATGACAAAGTTTTAATTGTGTATTTGGTAATAAATCACGTCTTATTTTTCAAATAACGTGTGGCGATTTTTACGCTTTTAGGTTTTTTTTTCCACTGACTGCTACAGTTTACACAGCTTTTTATAAACGATTGCAGAGTCACGTTTTTAAATGGCCATTATTTTATAAAAAAAAAAAACGATTATAGCGTGGATCAGAATTTTTGGGATGTAGTGTATGTGCTGAATTGTTGATGTCATGTCATTTTCATTAAAACATGTGTAGATTGATTCAAGTGTGTCTTACTTGCATGCCAAATGTACCTGAACTACTATTTTGGGAAATTTTCGATAAAATGGTAGTTTTATTTATAATCTAAATCCATAAATCCTTTAAACGTGTTACTTTATGTTTAAAATTATTTTGAATCAGTCGTTAATCTCCATAAAAAATGAAAATTATCTTTTTTATTCCTGCAATAGATTTTCAAATTTAATGGATGTCGATTCATGGTGCGTGTTGAACAAAATTGACGTTTCCACTTCTAAATCAGCACATCTATTTAAAATAGAAAATAACAATGATTTTTTTTTTGCATCAATAGGGAAAAAAATGAATAGTATACATTTTGTTATTTTGAATGTTAAACAACCAAAATAAACAACTACTGAAATGTACCGATATTCAGGCACATGCAAACTATAAAACATGTATGCAACTATATAGTGATAACTTACGCCTTTTAGGATGCACATTTCATCGGCTCTTTTTTTGACTTTTTGAAGTGGTGATGGCATCCCACTGGATAACTAAAAATCAATTTTTTGCTAAGTTTTATTACAATGTTCATCAGGAAAGAAATATGCAAAACTATATAGATCTTATTTTTAATGATAATGATCACATCTTTAGATTCTTTATTAAATGTGTAATTTAGTGGTACTTTGGACCATTCAGTGAACAGTTAGTTGATTTAAATGGCTAACATTTATCCTGTTTTGTGTAGGAGGAAATATCATAAGCCGATTGTAAGTTTTTGTAGATATGCCTTATTATGGTCTTTTTTTAACGATTCACCGTAGGCACAGACATGTTGTTAAAATATCACAAATGAAACAGACTGAAACTACTTATATATTTTTGATACCTCATTGATAATCTCATTCATGTTTAGACTGCAATTTATGAAATGCATCCTTATCCATGATTTTATTTCACTCTTTAAGTACGGTTCAACTTAAATTGTAAGAAAAAAATTCTTACGTTTACAGTTATATCATAGCTTCTAAGCGTTTTTGACTCTTTTATTTATTAGTACTCTTTTTAATTACTGTTCCTTTCAAATGGGCTGGATTATGAAAGACTTATGTTTGTCTGTCGGTATGAATGAATGAGGTGGTGGGTTTATAAATGTAGGTATGAATGTGAACATGTATATGTTAAACAACAAATTAACTTACAATTTATACATGACATCCAATTATCCCTTGTCTTGTATACAAAACAAATATCAATAATATATCACTCTTTAAACTGGTAATACATGAACTATATTCTAAAGAGTATTTTATAACACCAGTACACTACTTGACTTTGTATTTTGGAGAGGGTTTACATAGGCTTTGCCTGTAATCCATGGCCAATCCATTTGATTTTTCAATAAAATATGTTTTAAAAATTAATTTAAAATAATATTGTAATTATTAAATTTTAATCAAATTTTAATTTTCAAGGAATCAATAACAACAGAATAATTATTATGGCTAAAGGTGCAAGGTCAAGATTTCACCCAAACTCGTAAACTCCCAAGATATAACCTCTTTTACATAACTTAAAAGACTGAGCTCTCTATATTGCTTATAATTTGACTTCGAATTTGAATAAACAGTCGAAATTATACAATGGTTATCTTATTAAGACTGAAATATGAAGTCTCACATCTTCACATCATTCATAATGAAAATACCTCTTTAACTCTAAAACCAAATCAACTTGACGAGTTAACGCAATATGTTTAGAAGAGGTATCATTCACATTTTAATGATTTTTTTTTTTAAAGTAATCGATTATTAAATGATTACAAGTTGTAAAGTAATCGATTACAGGACAAAAGTGAATATAATCGATTAGTAATCGATTACACAAAATTACCCTATTTAATCGATTATTAATCGATTACATTTTTAAGTAATCGTGCCCATGCCTGCTCAGAATCAATCAAATCAGTAAGAAAGAAAACTAAGACAGCTGTATATTATTTACATAGACATATAGGTAGAAAGACCATTTATTTACATAAACATATAGGTAGAAAGACTATATCTTGAATATACACCTTTGCAAATAAATAACATTCAAATGGAACATTTACCACAACAAATTAACACACAAAACAACAATTTAAAATGAAATAAAACGCACATTTCAAAAAGGGAAATCTCTTTCTGTCTTTCAAATATTTTCCACACTTTTTTTATTTGCATTTTAGGATATCTCATGGCATGCAATTTATTTCAAAACTTTTTATGTTGGTAAATGTAAATCATAGATTCTCTGTGTGGTAGCAGTTTGTATTTTATTGAATGGATATTGTCTGAGTGACTGTTGGTATGAGTACAAGGCAGCCTGGAGGTTGCCTGCCATCTGTTGACAGATCCCTAGGATCTCCCAGGAGTTGTCTCTAAGGTAAAAAGGAATTAACTGTCCCTGATCATTGTGGACTAGGACATGTAGCTCATCTAGAGCTGTTTGGGCTCTCATTGTGTCAACATGTCTGGAGCTCAAAAACTCTAACATGTGTAACAGTACAAAGGGCGGAATATAAAAGTAAGGCCTTTTGTTTTGTCTACCAGACTGTTGCTCCGGTATTAGTTCACTAATATAACATAGTTCTATGTAAAGTTTTATATTTATTGTTACAGCCTTTCTGATCTTTGTAGACCGCGACTGTCCCCCTACAGCCTCGGTATACCGCTCTCTGTCTACACGTCCATTATACATCAGATATGGCCGTGCTAACATAAATTTTGTCATCTCTATAACAGATAAAGCTTCCCTGTATCTGAGTGTCTTGTAATAATACATGGCAATGTACAACATGTCAGAAACATACCCACAGTTAGCTGCTAAATTCAGCATGTGACAGGACATTTTGTCTGCAATATACATCTGTTTGTTGACACCTGTGTAAGTGTACATATTGTGTAATGTAAAAGCAGCGCCCTGAAGGATGGAGGCTGTATGTGTCTGTAAACTTACAACTTGATACTGTGTCAGGGGAGAACCTATCAACTGTTCTATATTGTGTAGTGTCTTCATACAGCCCTGTAGGTCTAATGGGTGTAGTGCATCACTACTACTTATCTCATCAAATAATCGTACATCAAACTCAGCCTCAGAGATCAGAGTGTGTTCATCAGTACACACCGTGAGTCTGGGATTACAGAGGACATCAATGATGGAGGACCTGATGGAGGGACTGTGTAGCAGCAACGCTATACCCTTCTCATACAACCCATACAGTCGCCTGAATAAACTTGTTTGTGCTTGACCATGGATTTTGCTCAGAAACATGTTGTTTTCTGGAATAAAAAAATTAGGACAGACCCCTTCATACACCCATTTAAGGAGAAGTTTAAAGCAGACCCAGAAACCAGCCAGGATATTTTGTGGACACCAGTGAGGTAGCATGCTTTGTTGAATGGCCCAGAAAACAGCTGTTTTCATGTGGTAGGAACACAGTTGTGTTTCTTCATCTCTCAATTCTTTGTTTATTATTTCCTTTAAAAACAATTTCATCAATCCATATGTTAAGAATTGCGTATGATTCATTGAATACACAAGTTTGTATTCTGCCTGAGAGAAAGAAATTCTCCATTCGTTTTCTTCATGGTTTCCTAGTTTGTGTCCTATTGCTACAAAATGACATCCATTTCTGACGATGTCATTGACAACATGAGGTGGAGGCCATGAGTGGCATCTGTCTATCCATGAGGCGGCAGAGGGAGGCCAAAATTCACTAACAAAACAATGAGCAAAATCGTGATCAAGTGTACAGTATTCTTCTGAACCCTCTGTGCTAGTGCTACATGGTCCATGTATTCTGCTATCAGGATTGATTGATGTACATGTGTTGTCTCTGTATTTAGAACTTGATATATAGAGTCCCCCATTCATCCTCACACAAGATGACAAAACTACCTGTTTAGCTTTTTCCAACGGCAACCAAAGTAATGTAAATCCTGCTGGACTCTCAGAACTGTCACATAGAATCAGTGCCTGTCTGTGTATGTTGTAAAACTCAGACTGAGAGAAGTCCCAGATCCCTCGGTAGTTAGTTGGCCAGTACATAGTGTCTATGTCTGATCCACGTAATCTGAATCCTTCTCTATTGCTTCCACCCCTCATAATTTTGTGCTGACTGCTTTTTACTGTTTCATTCATCAACAGCTCCATGATATCCACTATATCTCTCCTAGAGGCCACCTGTTGTGGGGTCCCTAACTTGATACACATCCCCATATACACTGACACAGACATATTCTGGACATCCATTCTAAAGAAAGTGAAAGTATTTTAAGAAACACACTTAAAATTGCATTGGTTCCAATAAATGTAAGTTCCATTTATTGTAACTGAAGACACGTTATTGTCGTTGTATGAAATAACCGAGAATATGTCTTTGATATAAACTTACGTGTTATTTAATTGCTGCTCTTCGTACGTTCCATTTGGTGGGAAATTACCGCTCTAAATTTATAAACATGGAAATTCCCGAGATAATCATGATAATTGAAAACGAAAGAAAAGAGCCAATGTTTTGATTTCATATGTTCTTCAAATTTGTTAAAATATACATAACTTAACATTCCCTTATAGATACTATGTACATGTATTTATTACACTGTAGTTAAAAAAGGATATACAATACAATAACATGAAGGATAACTCTGCTAGAATACAACGTTAAAAAAAGAAATAAACATTTATTCTTGTGATTTACAGGCACGTAGGCTAGCATTGTGTTTGAAAGGGGCAGACTCATCCAGAAAATCTTCACAAGTCAAAAAGTAAAGGGGGAGGAAATGACAACTTCTCGAAGCCGTGAAAATTCTAATCCGTGGAGGGGGTGGGGGTGAGGGGTAGCGTTCTGTATCTGTAGCTATAACTTCCTAATTTTCTTACTTTCACTTTAATTTTTTACAAACTTCCAAAACCGTTGGGGGTGGGGGTGACAACTCCATGTTAATTTATTTTTTAACATGTGTATTTAAAAAAAAAGGTGGCTCACATGTGTATTTAAAAAGAAAAGTTGGGAGCCAGCTTCCCCCCGCCCCTGATGCTACGTGCCTGATTTACAAAAGCGTTAGCGGGTTAATCAGGGTTTTTTTTTTTTTGCAATGATCGTTACCTTCATAACCCGCATGAATCATCAACGAAAACATTCTATCGTTTATATTAACATCTTTCTATTAATAAATTGATCGTAAAAAGTAGGAAAAATTAACTAAATTATTGTTAATGCACATGTACATCAGTACCTTAGATAAAAGAAACAGTCAATTTTAATCGCCTTCTATGTGAATTTGAGTCTGACATCAGCATGATTATTTCTTGCAGTCTGTGTTTTTTCTTAGGATGCTGAAAGTTTCAAACAATCGATAAAAGGGGCATGTAAATTTCAATCCTATCAGTTTCTACAGAGTTATGAATGAACAATCAATTTCAAAGCGTGTCCACCACCTTACTCTCGTTAAGGCTATTTCGGGCAGGTTAATCGAAAATGAAAGTAGGTTTTTAATCTATCTTACAGTAATTACTTATCAGGTAAAATTCAATTATAGCCTACGGACATCAACTCACACGTGTTGAAATACCAGAGGAGTAAGCAGTTACTCGGGTGCAGGCATTTCGTAGTTTATTGGCAAAATGTCTTAATTTATAAGTATAGATTTTTATACTAAAGGGTGAACTTAGTGTCTAGCTGTGGATACTTTATATAACATAAATCTGGAGTATTTTTAAGGAAAATTATATATAATCTCTAATTTAAAGTTTGATGCTCAATAAATTTAAAAATTACTGACACAATCATATTATCATTCAATCATTTTAAAGCAAAGAACTCTCTCTCTCTCTCTCTCTCTCTCTCTCTCTCTCTCTCTCTCTCTCTCTCTGCACTGTCCTCGAGTCAACCTTTCCCCATAAAGAAGACAACAACAAACAAGAAGTATTTTTATCCCTTAAACCTCAAATAACAAACCTAAGCACCGGGTAACATGAGACCGATACCGAGGAATTCAGCAAATAATCGTCAGGTGATTTAAGGTACTCTGTAGAGAATCAAACTCCGATTAGAGTTGTCGTTCTTTAGACAAGCTGTTATTAATCGCACCTTGCAGTGAGGTATATCAGGGAAACCTTCCGCCCGTGCACCTGGCTACACACGAGTCGGGGCTGAATAAGTCGGATTATTTCATCAAATTTGTCAACTCGATTATCAATGCCCTGTCCGACTTTCTCCCGATTCCGTTTTTCAATTACCAAACCGAGGGATTAATTCTGAGGTCGATTTCACATTAATCACTTTCTAATAATTAGTCTGATTCATCGGTCTATCCTATAAATTTGTGCCTCAAACCCGTTCTATTGTAGTGTTTTGTTGTGTATTTTAGATCCAGATTACTAATAAGATAATTTGTTTCAAACAAAGCCGCTTCAAACCACAGAACCGTTGTCTCGGACCAAAGGACAAAAGTTCTGAGGTTTTACATTTATCTTTTGTACTTTACTCACAACATACCCTCTACCGACAATTTACTATGTATTGTTTGATAGAGAGAGCGAGGAAGAGACGGACAACTTGATATACGTATTTTGGATTTTGTATTAAAAGAGATATTGTTATATATAATTTCGTGTTGATATGAAATATAAAAAACAATGTAGATTTGTTATTTTTCCCTATCACGTGACAAACCACATGTAGATTAGATAATAAAGAATTGCTCATTATTAAAAAGCGCACTGCAAATTAATTGCGCAGATACATACCAATATGTAGCTTGCCAACCAAAATCGATATCGACCATATGAAAACATGATTATTTGAATTGACTTTACAGTTGATAAATTCAACCATATTTTTCTAAATCGAAAAACTCATAAAACATGGCAATAACATAAGCCGGTTCATTTTAAATTTTAAGCATGAAATTCTGTATTCGTGCGGACTTTTGTACCTTAACACCAAGTTTAGCTATCATACTGTATAGGAAACAATATATGGCTCCATGTGAACCCTTGGTTATAAAGCAGGGACAATGTATTAGGATTTTGAAAATAATGTCAATATAGTGTACAACGAAATGATTGTTGATTGAAATATGTACAGTGTAATCCGAGTAACTTGCAATGATATAAAAGAAAACATTCTTACAAACTACCGCAACGAAGTTTGAAAAATTACGTGATTTGAAAACTGGGGTACATTTGCATCAACTTGTTTCAAAGAACTATTGATATCTACATGTAGGTGAAGATGGTTTTAATGAGCTAATGTAATAGAGCCTCGTTCTGACTTTTCATTACACTAGCTGAGCGGTCTGTCGTTTTAATTAACTGTCACTTTCTCCAGCATCAGTCTTGGAAACGGAAGTTATTTTCCAATTCGATGACCTAACATTCTCCGTTTATTGAATTTGACGAGAATCCACCTTTGTTACCCGAGCTCCTTTCCAGGGTCTGTGTGATTTAACCCGGCCATAACCTCGAAATCTCTCAATCAACGAGATATTACGTGAACTGAATGTTGCGTAAAGCGGAAGTGCGAATGATTTTTTCGAATAAAAAAGAATACTACTATTTCAAATGTAAGGCCAATACTTCGATAGTTCGCATACGATCTCTGCAACTATAGCTTAAATAATTTAAGGGTTACTCATTCATTTTATGTCAGGGAAATACAATATATATGCAATAAAATAAGTCAAACTTCTAAATGAATACGATATTTAAAAATTATATGATCATTGTGATCAGTATGCAAATAACGCTTTCATAATTGCAAATTTATTAACAGATTTACTTCATTTAGAGAGAGAACAACAAAATATTACAAATTCAAGAGAAAAAGGCTTCAACAAAAAAAAGAGCAGATTCGGGAATGATTTAAGAGATGTAACTGCATTATTTTGTAATGATTGCACAGTACATTACAAAATGATAAAGAAATACCGTTATGCTTATCATTTACAAATCATTGTACCTAACCTAGCAGTCTGTATGTTAAATTTAAAAGTTGAAAATTAAAAAAATCTAAATGAAAATACGAAATCTTTGATTAATTCATGTTGAGCATGGAAATCAAAGGGAGCTGTCCTTAAAGGCTAATTTACTAAAAGCTTTTTTTTTTATCTTTGAGTAATTACATTTGTGATCAAAACCTTCCAATTGAGAATAAAATTAGTTATTTTATTCTTTTATGAATAATGTAAAACTAGAGACACCAATATTCCTACTTTTAAGATCATGCTATAGTCTTCTCACAAAGAAAACAGCAACTTTATTTAGTTATATATATTGTTGATTAAGCAAATAGTCGCAAGCAATCAGTGATTTAGCATAAAAGATTTTAATTTAGAGAAATATGAGCTGTTTTTTGTAAATAACGTTATTTTGCTGCAAAACCATGTAATTGTGAGAATTCTGCATGTTATCCAAACTTTTAATATCAAAATAAAAGCTAAATTTTATCCGAAAAAAAAAATCTGTACAATTGAGTACCAGAGGCATGTTCACGACTATGGTGTATCCTAAGTACATTTTAGGATACGTCTTAGTCTTAAGTCTGTTTCTCGAAGCTCTCCTAAAATTTAGGAACCGCCAAACTTTGTTCTAACTTACCTTGTCCTAAGACCATTCTAAGGCTGTAAAATCACGTTTTTGGGGGGGGATATTGGAAATGCTGTGAAGGTTTTTCTTAAGACCGGTAAAATAAAGCAATATTTTCTACAGTTCCAGCATTTCCGACAAACCTCAAAATTCCCAAATCCGGGAGGGGGGGGGGCAAAGTCATTAATTCTATCATGTATGTTCATTTTAACAAAATTATTTAGAGAGGGACTCCGAACTCTCACCACCTTCCCCGTTAATACAAGCCTGTTGAGAAATTTGTCTCTTTTTTTTTGCAAACACTGTCTCTGTTTGGCGAATGAAAATTATTCACTTATTTTTAATATCTACATTTTACATTAAGTGGGTTACATTGATTGTTTTGATTACTTTAGGAAATTATTCAAATGCCCTTGGCTAAAAGTAAATTTACATCGGTTTATTTAAGTCATGCGTGATTTCTATAACTTCATCACGAAAAAATTATCTTTAAAAAATTCTTAATATTAAATAAACTGTGTTAATGTATTTTCGAGATATATTACAACTTATTTCTTATTTAAAACATGTTTGTGTATTCTATATATTGCGGATTTAAGGTATCCGACCCATATTAGGACCTAATTTTTCTAACCCTGAATATCAATCATATATTTAATACTCTGATATTATTTCAAAGCTTTTTAGAGTAGAAAAAGATTTACCGAGAGATATTTTCAAAAATATTATTAACTAAGCAGTAATTAATTAATGAAGATTGCATTAAGGTCTATGGGGACAAGCACATTTTTTAAAATAAAAAGTGAATACTAAGAATATCAATAAATGCTTTGGTGAAAAGATGAATTTAATCCTTAGGAGTACAAAAACTATTTAAAATAAATTTTATACCGTATGTATTTTTTTAAATTGATTTTTATAGATTTTAATCAAAGGGGGACAACTCTTCAAGAACAGGAAAAAGTCATTTATTAGGACACATTCCACTCCTACATACTGATGCTTTAACATGAAAATTATGTCCAAGTATACTGAGTTTTAAGCCCATACATATATATTATACATCCACATTCATTGAATCTGGGGCTATTATGGACCGGATACCTTAAGGGAAATTAATTGTTGTGTTTGTATGTGTGTGTTTCTACATGTAACGTTCAATTCTATGAAAGGCGCGTGTTTATATAAATTATTACATGTGCTTCAATGACGACATTATAAAATGTTAATCTACAGTCAAAGAATGCACACGTGTTGTTTAAAAAATCATTCGCTTGTAAGCCAATTCTGTCCTGATACATATTTTCTTCAAAAAATAGCAGTCATTTGGATTCTGGGAAGGTGGTTATTTTTTCTTTTGTTTTTTTTTGTTTTTGTTTTTTGTTTTTGTTTTTTTTGTGTTTTTTGGGGTTTTTTTTTTGTTTTGGTTTTTTCTATTAAATTGTTTTTGGACACTGATATATATTTAGGTAAATGTAATTTTTTAAAAATGACTACATTAAAATTACTGGTTTTAGGCCTATTGTGTTAACAACCGACACGTACAATTTCTCTGGCAAAATGTTGAATGATTAATCCCTACAAAAGTCTCTCAAATTCGATCTGCACGAATAAATGTGAAAAATAAGAATGGGTGTAGAAGGTTAGGACTTTTTTCCTAAGTCATATCTTAGGAACACACTTAGGTCATAGCTTAGGAAAGTTTCGTGAACATGCCTTCTGGTATATACATGTATATATATTGCAATTCAATGTGTGTATCAGATGAAAATAGTGTAATTTTTTCTTTAATCAGAACCATTAAATAGCCTTTTCACAAGAAGAGATTTTATAGAAGTGTATAATGCAGATTTTGTCAGTCATTTACAATAGAACAATCCAAATTTCTAAAAAGATGCTCATGTAAAAGTATCAAATAATTCTTCATACAAACCAGTTCTCTTAAAAAGTTTTAAACGTCGAGAAAAAAGAAAACATTGAGTAATAATGGTAAAGCTTTTACCATTTTTATTTTGCTAAATGTTTACACAAGAGGGTTGAATTGAAAACCTTTAGGCTTTATCTATGGTACATGTGTCTTTGTTTACTAATTTGCTGAGACCTTTGTTTAGAAGAGTGAATGTGGATTGTCGATTTTACAATAGTCAACTTTAAACAAGCACATCATTAAAGCACATAAACCGGTATCTCGTCTAAGATTCTTGAAACATATAGTCAATTAATATTCATAATTTTAAGAAGATATAAGATTATAACAAGATTTGTTATATGACGTTTTATTGTATCTTTGATTCTATACAGTGCAACTGTTTATAATTTACAGTAATTTGCAAATGTTCAAAAACCTATTTACTGTAAATTTTCATATTCTTGATTGTTATAAAATCAATGTTCATTAACCTTGTGTGAAAGGTCATAAGACGGGGTCAAAGCTCCTTTTTTTTTATATAGATTATTCATTTTCACTGATTTGTTATTGTTTATTATTGTAGACTTTATTATTGGTAATAAATCGGAGCATTGTATATTATTAAATATAAATAAGACATACTGAATGTTTGTAACTATACCGTATAATATTTGGCGTGTACGATAATTTGGGTAGAGTCTACCATTGGCGCGGATTTGGATTAGCGTATTCCTGAATGTTCCTATTCTTATACATACATGTATATGCATGACATTTGGCGATGTACTTGATTTAGCTGAAGCTGCATTCCACCAAAAGCGCTAAATGGAATATACACTGCCAAATGTAAAACGGTTACATTATCTTATACGCTTTAGAATTTGAAACATTGTTATTTGTCATGTTGTAAGCTTTATATTGACTGCCACCCGGTAAATTCAAAATCTACAAGATGACAACGATATATTTATGTGCATACTCATGTTCATAATCCAAGATATTTTATTCCTTCTCCTTTGGATTATCGGCCTGAATATCTCCATGTTTGCCTTTAAATTCCATTCAACATATCAGTATTCAAGTTAATGATTTGAGTATTGATATTCAATCTAGTGCGGTACATGTGTTGATTTATCCAGGAGGTGGATTAGATTAGTTAATCTGAGACTCGCACACAGTCCCTTATCTTCCCATCTCGGCTCTCTCTCTCTCCCTACCAGTACCACCGCGTTCTTCATTCAATCGCAGCCAACATTATTGCGATTTATAATCGGAAATTTTGTAAAACGCAAAAAATTAAGATTCTTTGAAGAGATAAAATTTGTGGAGAAAAACATAATTCATCGCCATTAAATAGACAACTTGACCAATAAAACAGGAGACAATTAATCCGTGCTTCCAGTGAGGGGAGTCGGGAAGCAATGTCTCTGTCTCTCTCCTTGTCCCGATGATGGATGATCGGCCGCATCCTTTACAACTCTACTCACCGGAACGACGAAATCTCGCGGAAAGTCACGTGGTTTCATTGTTGTCACCACGGAAGGACGGGAGGAATAAATTGCCACCATTACAATGTCAAAGAGACCGGAAATATTCTCTCTGTCAAAGTTGGATTTTATCTTCTGTGTTTTACAAAATCTATCACTGAAGTCGAATCTCTGTGCTAAGCACCATGTTAAGAATAATCGATACCGTTGTTAAACATTTTACTCCATTTACTTCATTAACCCGTTTTTAGGAGGTTTATAAAAAGCAATACAAATATTTTGCATGTTGAAATACCTATCAGTCTTTATTGCCCATTAATTTCTTTGTGTTATCAATAAAATTATATTCTATCTGTTTTGAATTGCAAATTCTGTAAATAGTTTGGTGAATATTGTTTTTAGCTTCCTTCGCTGAAGAGTCATACAGAGAGGGGCGGTCGAATGCATATTCTTGACAATCGCACCATAAACTCACGTGGGATTCAGCGGCACCACCCTCCAAAAATGCAGCTTTAATGTGATGTCAGGGAAAGTAAAGGTTTCTTCTTGGATGGCACGAAGGCTTCTCTAAGAATGAAATTTTGATGCATATGCGCTTTTGACTACCTTTTTATTACAGAGTACAATTAAACTGAACTGAAAGAAACTGGAAAAAACATTTTCTTCCAAAGTCAGTTGCCGATCTTTGATTTATTTCTGTTCGACCATTTTAGATAGAGGACTGTAGATTTTTTTATTTGTCAAATGCCTAATTAATGGCAATCTACACACATTCTGAAATTCAACAGAGAGGAAGCCGGGTATAAATGTACTATGCCGATAAATTGCATTGAATTTTGTAAAAAAGCATATGAAGCCTGCATCGTTTGCAGAACACACTTATAAATCAGAGCGATGGCGATGAAACACTAATACTTCCATGTGTTGTATTAATTAGAACTCTTCAGTGACCCAGTTGTTGTAACATACTCAACTCTTTGTAGCTTCTTTGAAATTAGGTATAAAAAAATACAAAATCTTTCAATCATGTTGTTTTCTTACAAGACGTTTTAACAGATTATGACTGAATTATTTTTGTTTTAGATTGTGTACATGTAAGTATATATGTGTAATTCCTCACGGTATAGCGTTAGAAACATATATATCACTGCTGCACCATGTTTGAACCAGTAGGAAACAAAAGAGCGCACTAGCGTGATCTGAAAAGCTCCCTTAATACCGTGCACTATTAAGCAGGTAATCACGCATCAGCCACCGATTAAACCAGAGCAGAAAACATTATATTAAGCATATTTTATTTCTTTTCCCCCTTAGGCCAGTAATTAAAACTTGTTGACAAATCAAAATACCAAAAATACGGGTGAAATCAAACACCACACAAAATTCGGCGCACGTTTTTTCAGTGTAGAGATAACGGTCCAGAGGTTTCCATTCAAATACGCTCTCGCCGCCACCGGAAGTGGCAACAACATTTCGGTGTATCTAAATCCATGTGTAAATTTCCCGACATGTATCACGACCCCTGTATCGTTCATCTCCCGAATTTTCTCGGATTGCGATTCATTATGTATGGTAAATATTGTGATTAGCGTACGCAGGCGATCTGATGCCGGGGTATCTGTTGTCTGGCCCCGGGACAGACAAGGTTCGCGCGCCCGCATCTCCTCGTTTATCTGCCGCGCACGCAGACCGCCCTGCTTAATTATGTCATAATTCCGGTTTACGAAGATGGTATTCTCTCTAAAATGAACAAAATGGACGTTTTCTACTTATTGTTGATAATTGTTTTTCAGTTGGATGGTATCAATATACAAGTACTTGGACGAAGCTGATGACAGTAAATACCCAATAATAAAAATACATCAAGTACGTATGATCAATCAATGATCAAACAATGATTAATTAATCAATCAGGTGTAGTTGTATGTACAAGAAATCTCTCTCTCTCTTATCTCTCTCTCTCTCTCTCTCTCTCTCTCTCTCTTTCTCTCCATGTAAAGCCACCACTATGACTAGAATTTTTTGGCTCAATTATATAGAGTTGAAATAGAATTAAAACGTGCCAGTTACTTCTTATTACAATTTACAAAGCACATATTGAATCATACTAATTTGTAATCAATCTCACAAGTCCTCGTCCTCTCAATCTCATCAAAAACAATGTACTAAACAAATAAAATATAACACTGACAAGCATGATTCTTTGTTTTTCCCTTTTCCAATGTCATCAACGATAAAATAAATTGCGCAAGGAAATATACTTTCAGTAAATCTATAACTCCTTATGTTCCCTAATTTTTCCTTTGTTTGAAATCAATACATCTATCAACTGTTTATTCAGATTATTATTTCGGTCTTCCAAATGATCAGAAGAAAGGTTAAAGATTAGAAAAAAGTAAAGATAATACGGAAAATACGGTCAGACGACAAAATTCTCTCTACTCCAAACTTCGACTGAGTGGAACAATGGAGATTGATGATGTTCCAATTCCTGTCAGATTCAGTGGGAGCTACCCGATGGACTTTAGACTTCCGATAAGACCGTGAAACTCTATTCTACAGGATCCGTCACGACTTACTTCACTTTCTCGTATCAGAAGATTTCCGTCAAGAGGAATGATCTAACCTTTCTAACTATTGCGGTGTACATAAGCCTAATCATCACCCCTAATCAAACATATCAGGGAATCAGCACTGACTGCAAACACCCTCCCACACCCCGCGCATGCGCACTGGCTCTCCTGCGGCCAGCACGTACTCTCTCTGTGACGTCGACGGCGGAGAAGTGTTGTAGAGGCTTCAGACACTGTGGCCACGTTTGTGTAAAAGAAGGAGGGACTTCGCGATAAAACAAATACATCATTCAAACTGCTCTCCAAAACACGTCAAGATGTTTGTAAACTCGCCTCTCCAATGCCTGTCTGACTGACGGTTTCCAAGTGCGCCCTGCTGCGCGGACATTCCTTTGCCGTGTTTGGAGCGATCCGAGCCCAGCGCTCTCCTGTTAAGGAAGGTAACAATAGTCCTTTACCGAGGAACATTATGGCAACTCGTCGACTGAGTTTATGTACTTGTTGATGATTTTCTCAAGAGGTTTATGATAATTGATTTAATTTTCTCAGAGTTGAAATGATTTGCTGAAAAAATTTCACGGCGAGAGTGTTTTGTCACTAGGAAAATGGAGATCTGTTCACATTAGGAAACACGAATAGGCGACAAATATGTTGGGAGGTCAAAGATTTCTAATAATGAAATCGGGGTAAATAGAACTTTACGATATACCACGGGCCATCATTCCCACTACACGGATAATAACAGCAGCATAAAGCGGCAATTTCAGTTCCTACACGTAATACTAGAGAGTGATGACAAAAAAGTAAAACCTCCTGAACTCGCAGAGCACTCCTGACTTGATATGATCATAAGCGGCCCTTTTCTCTAACACGGAGGTCACTGAAAAGAAAACCAGAAAAATATTATCTTTAGCATAAACGACATGAATGAAAGAAAGGTGCTCACTAATAATCTACACGAATAACACGCCGGCGCAGACATCACAGCTCGTTAGCGGGTCTGTATCCAGCGATAGCCGCCAGCCCGCCGATTATCACAGCTTCCTCAGAGGAATGGGTTGTCGCCCCTGATTTTCTATGTTGTAAGCGGCCAGATGTGACATCATTAGGAATACATCCATAGCGTTCTGGCCAGTCTGCGATCCGTCAGTTGGCATTAGCTAATCTCTCTGTACTGTGTACATTCTGTGGAATTGGGCGGCTTCTAAATTTACAGTGTTCCAATTAACAAAGTGAGAGAGCGATACCGTGTTGTTAGATTATCTATAAGTGACACCCGATAGATTTAAATTCAAATAAATTAAATTCTGAGAACAGAAATGTTTGACCTTATTTCTTCTGAATTTTTTTTTAAATAAAACATACATAAATTCAAAATAAATCATTTTTAAAAATGCGAATTTAAAATTTCACTGATCCAGTCTACCTAATATTATAAACTTACCGGGTAATATTTACTTACATCGAATGCCGCATGTTTAATAATCTGTATGTGTTAATAGTTTTGCCAATTCAGACTCCGCTTTGTTTATAAATACACAATCTACTGTTATTTTCTATATAATTATGTTGAGACAGTTTTTCACTTTTGAGGGAATTCGTTTTATTTGAATCCAATCAAGTTTGATATCTGTTTGATGTCTTCTCCCCACCATTTATCATGATATCACATCTGGTCAATACTATTTGTTAATATTGCATGTACCGTTGGTGCTGAATAATTCATTAAGACGATTTGCAATTAAAAGGTTATCGGTTTATGATCTCCGTCATAAAAACGCAATCAGCGATTCAAGAATCATTCCAAAATATTGAGACGGTGAATGTCACCTCGGAGGCAGATTTCCCTGTGTGAGCTTCGGCCATTTTTATTTTCCCTTGTAGGCAAACAATAAAGATCCCAAAGATTTAATCAAGACGTTTGCCTCGGCTATCACTCCCCGGTGTATCAGTAAATACCTGTCGCAGAGCTGCCAATGACAATTCATTACCGTATAAACGACGGTTTCAAAAGAGTTTCAATATACCTACTACATAAATATTCATCGAGTTTGATTGGTCTCCCTTGAGTTGTTGAGATATTATCGGGAGCCGTTTCTTCAAAGGGGCCGCCATATTGCGGGAAGATGACAAGGACTCGGAGATCATTATCAGGAGTTCACTTGTCATCGTACAACCGCCATTTACATACACGTAATCAATTGTTGACTTGTGCTTGTAAGATTTTTTTTATATTTAATGATTCTTTATATTTATTTTTATTTATTCAAATTGCATTTAACAGAGAGATATTTATTTTACTGTATTTTACTGTATGACATCCCATTCTTGCTGATAAATTTTGGCATTTGCCAGTTTGTGCAAGCAGTGCGTTCATCGCCTGTTTCCCGCTGTAATCAAACTGACTTCCAGGTAGTGTGTATTGGAGTAAAATGAAGTGAGAGAATTTGAAAAAGATTGCTATTTTATAGCAGAGACAGCCCGCAGACATCTTTATCCGAAGTGTCAATATTGACCGTTCGGATCTCCTCAAGAGTTTGTGGTCTGTATAGTGTAACGGATGACTGAATATACAACGACAACTATCGCCCCTCTGTTACAACGAATCAACCTAGAGTGGGGGGGGGGCGAACTATTTATCAGTCGGGGTAGTGACACAGCTGAAATATCTCTGACTTGGGAGGGGGGTAGATCGGTTTGGTTATCTAGAGCAATGGACCGACAGACAGGTAGCAGCAATTTTGTAACAAACAAACAACCAAAATATTGGCGGGGCATTTTAATGTGTCAAAAGGGGATTACAAAAAAAAAATGTCCGTCAAACGCAAAAAGAAATAAAGATGGATGGATGGATGGATGGATATGGATGGATGGATGGATGGATAGATAGATAGATAGATAGATAGATAGATAGATAGATAGATAGATAGATAGATAGATAGATAGATAGATAGATAGATAGATAGATAGAGTCATTTTTAAACAATGATATAATAATAAATGGCAAATAATAAAAAGCTACAATAATTCTAGAAATTCTCAAAATATGACACCAATTATAAGCTTAACACTGAGTGTTCATGATTAGCTCTTGATTTCCAATTAGACTTACTACTTATTCCGTTTAATCATAAAAGAGATATTTTTCTTTGAAAGAAGTGCATTCAGTATTTTAATTGTTTATATGTAAAACTTGAGGTCCACAGAACGTTTCTTTGTAACAATAAAGGAACAATATCAGACCAAAAGCATTGCTTTTTTATAGCATGCTTATGCTGGCTCTTAGGACACAATTATCATTTCGTAAATATATCGAACACGTACTTGAAAATTTTAGAGAAAATCTTTATTGGGATATTATCAACTCCAAATTCCCGATTTCGGCCAGTGTTTGTAGAAATGAATGTTGAAATTTTTTATATTAAAAGATTAAATATGACAATTATAAAGAGTGACACGATGGAGGAGGGGAAAATATTGACTCATTTTCATTTGAAAGGTTTATAAAGTTATCAAACATATTCATATCAATCTATAACAACAGGCCACTTCGCAAGAATCTCGGAATGTTCCTTCAAGACTGCCGTCAAACGCAGCAATGACAATAATTTCCTAGAGTATTTACCCTCGAAAGTTTAATAACTACGGATTAATCTTCTACTGCAAAAGCAAATCTCTTTTATTATTTTACATACTCCAGGCCCGCGTTTGCGCTCCATCAATCTGTTATCATATCAAATCGCCGGAATAGCACCCGAACAATAGCCAGCGATTCGTTTAAGCACCTGTATTTTTCTTCCGACTTAGGGCGGTGTTGACACAAATTGAATGTCAGCACGAAAAAACAAGACCAGTGGTTGTGTCGGTCGGTATACGCCTTTGTTTCCTAAATCTCCTTGCATAACAAATCGGGGCGAAAGGACAGGGCCACGAGTTCACGTAAAAACAATCAATAAATACAAAAAACCGGCCCTTACTGCGGAGACCGACGCAGAAACAATACCCAGGAATGAATTGACCGGGATGTTATAGCCCAGTTTTGCAATAACTAGCGAAACAATCGTAGCATATGTTCATGGTAGTTTGTATCTCTTTCTGCTCTATGTTTAACTGTAAATTTTATATAGATTTTAAGATCATTCAACTTTGTTTCAATAACAAAAAGCTGTTACAGTGATAACCCAACAAAGTAAGCAATAGATTAATTATCATTGAAAAAATCTTTTTCGAAAAATCAAACTTCATGGGAAATTGGTAGAAAATAAAATGCCAAAACATTCTAATGGATTCTGAATTAATTTTTAAAAGCAGACTAGTTTGATCAGTTAGGACGAAACACGTGCAATTTGATTAAAAGATTTGCGAGTAAGCGAGCGGATCTAACATCTAATTTTAATTAGATTGAAACGCATGAAACTACTATATAATTTTCTTCAATTATACATGTAATTTTGAACATATTCTAAAAAATAGATTTGGTACTACGTGCAAGGTTGTGAGTGTCAATTTTTTTTATCTGCGACAATTTAAAAAAAAAAACGGTGTGTTTTTCTGGGTTTTTTCTTTGAAACACTTACAGCCAAACTGTGTCTGCTACAGGTACCAAAAAAACCAGACAAGTCGTAATTATAATCCTCTCGCACTTAACAAGTTCACGCAACCCGTGGTCAAAAACTGTACATGACATCGATGATAAATACTGCTCTGCACTCTTAGTCGGCCATTTTTCCGTGTCAAGATGTTCACTTTCTACACATAAGATATGAAAGCTGCGGTGAGGTCAGGAGGGGAAATATTAATAGAAATATTTAATGTTTCAAAAATGAGTTGATGTGCATCATAGACCAATGGGATTCGAGACAGGAACCCCGGAAAACGCGCGTGTGTTTTCGAAAACAAATCAAAAAATTAAAAAAAAAAATAACACATGACCGCATGACAAATGTGAAAGTTTTCTGAAGTGGAGAGATTGCATGCATGTAGAATATTGCAAAGTACAGAGCTGCGTGCACAATATGCTGACTTAATCAAGCTAAAAGGAAGGAGAATAGTCGCCCCAATCACATCCCCAGGGAGGGCATACGTATTCAAAGAGATAGTCGAGTTATTTTCATAACAGCATGTCTCATAAAAGATAGCGACAGAGCACAAACTTGTATTTTAAAATCTTGATTGCCGTATGCCTGAGCAGACTCTGAGTTTTAATTTATTTTTAATTACTCGATTCAAAATTCTTGACTTGCATAAGACAACTGATAAATACACGGACGAACAGACAGACTGGGCAAGAGAATGGAAGGTTTTGTCATTTTTCTGGATAATTAACGTAGAAGATCCCAAATCCGCATAAGCGTAAATTGCAAAATATTGAAATGTATCTCGATAAACAAAATGTCATTAAAAAGGAATGGTATCCCAATAAATCTACGTCAGATCACGTGACAAAACCTAATCGTAACCCAGATTAATTGTGATCACTTGATCCCGATTTTTCATTATCTTGTGCAAAGAATTAAAACAACGGCGGAACGAAACCGGGGTGATACCCGATCTGAGTGTGACAAAGATGGGTTCCAGCTTACAAACATTGCCATTCTCCCCAGTCATTCCTGAAACCTGAGAGTCACATCTCCAATCAATGCGTGCTGATTTACTATGTCAACTTTTTATTATGACAATTCGTCGAATAGTCTAAAAGTCGAACCCAACACGTCAAATCTGCATCACTGCTACAATCGAACTAAAAGACAACAAAGTCCCGTTTAATGGGTATCAAATGAAGTCAGAATAATAGTTGTTTGTATTTGTTCGCCCAAGCGCGCTCACCCAACAAGGGCCGGGATATTGTTCGCTGTCCGCATCTTGTTCCAAATATTGATGTAGCCTCTTCAGCGCGCACCTGCTAGCTGAAAAGACAGTTATATGCTTCTGTCTATGAAATCAATTTTGCTCTCTTTGAAAATCAGGGTTTACTTTTTTTGTAGATTTCAGGGACGGTTTGATTCTCTGGGCGATAATGGATGCAGCGCAACAAGAGATGTTCTGTGCCGTGCCGAGATTTGCCGAGATTACCCAGAAATCAATTGGAGATGCTCTCAATTCTTTTCACTCTTTTTTTCCGTTAGTCATTTTGATGATGCGAGACAAGAGAAGAAAAAATTCATGACAGTCGGTAGAAAGGGTTTGACCAGATGTGAATTACTATTTGCTTAATTCAGTTTTACTAAAGAAATATTTTTCTTTTATTAATGTATGAATATGGACGATAGCTTGTTCAATTATTTTGAAAAAAATTGAGAGAGAGAGAGAGAGAGAGAGAGAGAGAGAGAGAGAGAGAGAGAGAGAGAGAAATTTGTAAATATACTTCATTATTCTTGTTTTTAAAACGACAGTGTTAAAAAATGACAGATTTAACCGTTTCATTCCGACGTTGGACCCCATTTGTCAAATTTTATATTTTAGACAGATTCTGACATTTTTGCACGAAAATACAGAAAAGAGTGAAAGGGGGACAGTTGTTATGCCGGCCCATTTACTACGAATAATACTCTCATTTTTCCTCTCCTCATCTCGGTTGATGTCTGCGTGTTAATGCTTTTCATAATCTCTCATGACGGAATGCAATGTCATTTCATTACTTACATTTATAGAAGTATACTTTAAACAAGTGCTTTACACAAGTAGAAAGTGCTTGAAAATCAATTTGTCCAGTATATTTACAGTTCTTAAGCACCCATCCGTATTTCACTTCAAGAACCATAGCGGAATAGAGTCCTCTCAGAGGAGAACGGAGACTGTGACAAAATAAGGGCAGACGATATCGAGCAGAGACTTCCAGACGATGCATCGTCAGCAGCAGACGACCGATCGCGAGCGGCCCACGTCCGACCAGGAAACCTTTTGTTCGCTTGTCTACTTGATAATTCACAATAAACTTCTTCTATTTGAACTTTCGGTAAATTTTTATCAATCAAACAAGCACTATCCAAACAGCTTGGAGCGAGAAGTGTTGTCTTTTCGCGCCCTTCTTATCTTCGAATTCAATAGGTTAATGCACTTTACGTCAAAAAATTCACAGAAGAATATTTTGTCCATGTTGTTACATTTTTCCATAAATATGCTGAAACTAAACTTTTATTCAGAACTAGATTAGAGAGATTTTCTGTCTGCTACTTATATTTTCTATTTTTTTTAGGGGGGTAGTTGGGCGGGGAAGGGATTGTAAATTTTTCAGTAAGGGAAGTACAAATCTGAACATAAATTACAATAGTCAAATAGAACGTATCTACTGATTGAGCCCCCTGTATTATCTATGTCTCCATTGTTTACAGGTAAATTACAGGTAAATCCTAGCGTCGTTAAGCACATGTGACTTTCACGAGCGATTCATTGGTTTAAAAGATGTCTTCATTCGTGAAATTATGACAGTAACAGTTTCCATGACATTAGACGGACTTCCCTGACTTTAATGGGACGCATGGATGTTGTCACGTGATCGACCCAGAGAAAAACCACGGAACAGGCTTACATGTATAACTCCGACCCAGAGAAAAACCACGGAACAGGCTTACATGTATAACTCGCTGAAACTTCATAATAACATTGTAGAAAACTTCTACTTTATTACACTATTTGTTGTTCAGAAAAGCATGTTTATGCCAAATATATTTTGTCAGTTCGATTCTTGGCTAATAAATATATAATTAACTTTTAACTAAGATTGCTAAAACCAAAAATCGTAAAGATTGCTAAAAAAAAAAAGGAAATGTACGTTGTTCGTTTTGGGGAAAAAGATTTTAAAAAGAAGAATCTATTTACAACAAATGTTTTTCAAATTCGTTTAACATTTCTAAATCTCTTCTATTAATATCAGACCGTCAATATTTTCTACCAATAAAACTCACTGTTGACAATATAACCGGCTTTTGCATATAGAGATTGATTTGGAAATTCCCGGATAAGTCGGGCGATATAACAGAGGGTGTTAGAAGTGGGTTGGTTGGTTGGTTGTTTTTTCTGACTGGACTGAACACGGTCTCCGTCCTTTGTACTACGGGACAGCCTATTGATTGGTGGTGAGGAGTTGCTTTTTTATTGCTTTTTCTGTCGCTCTAAATGGAGGAGATGTTTAATCAATCATAACGTTAGGAATCAAACAGGAAGTCGAATCGTTTAAATTATCCCGACATTCAATACGGTCTGTCCCCTCGCAGACCGAGCTTATATTCCCATGCTTAAAACATTACAAAATATGGAACTTTTTTATATTGGTCAAAACTAAACATGGATGTGCGTTAATCAGAAATTTTCTTTTCTGTTCCATTCGCCTACTAGTGCGGTGATCCAAAATCAGATGTCTATTTTCTGAGAATATGAAGGAAAGGGCAGAATATACATGCAATAAAATAACATATCATTCGTAAATTATACATGTACATTACATGTTTCCGAGTCCTTTAAATGCCGAACATGCATATCCTAGCGCGCATTTATGTATTGTAGTTATCACTATAGATTGTTTTCAAAGTTATTAACAATAGTTTACTATCAGTGCATTATATTTTCTGTTGCGTTCCCAATTCTCCAACTTCAGCGTTATACACGGTGATTCTCGTTAATTCTCTACATATGTTCTTTATCATGCAACTGTGTTTGTCAAGATGTGAAAAACTTGTCATATTTTGAGAAATTGGCACGCTTTCCCATCAACCTATATTATGTCTTTTTCTACAATGATAAGATCTGGGATATTACGAACACATGAACAACCACTAGATAAATGTCGTCAGAGAAAAACAAGACAATTATGTTACATGCATTGTTTAATAAATAAATAATGATAATAAATAAAAATCTGAAATACAGTTGATATACCTGTACAGCTAAAGGTCTTTGTATAACTAACGCTTGACCCCTGTAACGGGGGTGAGTTAATAATCCGACAGGAACTTTGCGTCACATGTACATGTAATGAAATAAAGCAGGTATTCGGTTGTCGTAAAATAGGTTATGTTGCTTGTACTGCTACATTGAACTTAAATTGTGTTTATTTTCTGTTTATTTACAAAGTTTGATAAGAAAGCGCACACGAGTAGTCACAACATCTAGAATTACAAAAAATCTCTGAGCATAGATATTCAGTAGTGTAAAAATGGCGGAAATCACGTGTCACATCACATGACCCGACATTACAAAATAAGCAGTCTTTCCCTGAATGAGACTCAAGCCTCCGTGTATTTCGTCTGGATTGTTTTGTGTAGTTTGGAATTCTGAGGAATTGTCACAGTTTCTCCATCAATTTTAAAATCAAATTTCTGTAATGTTATTGGCTGAGCGGACTCGACATTTCCGAAGGTGTTCCGGGAAAGTCTGAATCGGAACAGTTTCCGTCGAGATCTCCGTTTATCCAAGCGTGACCGTACGTCTCTGTGTACCCGTCGTTATGGTAGGATGACGTGTCGTCGGAGTCTATGGTATCAAAGGAATTCATCTGGAAAAACAAGGACACGCTATATAAATTACCTATATACATGTAAATTACCACACCGGTCAAAATCAAGACTGCTTTGATTGTTGATGGCATATAATTAACAAATATCATGGTATCTACTAGTATTTTTATGTAAGAAAGAAACTATCATTCGATCTATCATTCTTCTTAAAAATGAAAACAATCAACTCAAAGGTAAAATCGCACAAAGAACTTCAACACTAAAAGCCGCTAGGATCTTTTTGTTTTGTTTTTTGGTCCTTTTATTTCTTCGATTGCAGAAATCTGACATGCAGATATAAACATCAAAAGGACAGAAGCAATACTAATTGAAATAATTCAATGTCAATTTATAAAAAAAATAAAATAACATTAGAATTCCATGCATTTTAGCAGAAGAAAAAAAAAATAAGCGATGGCCAAAATAAGACAAAAGCCAAATAAAGGTTTGGAGCAAAATGAATGCAAAACTTAAAACACTGCAACTTCACGTGAAGTGATACTTCAAGTGCGATTTACCGTGAGTTGATGGGTCAAATCATGTGATTATCTTTCGGACCAATCAGCACTGGTCATAGCAGACGACATGATCATCGTCATCATCGTCATGACTGACGTCACAGACAAAACTGCTCACCAGTTGTTGAAATGGTGGATGTTCTAATTCGCTCTGCATTGCAAACTCGCTGAGTGCTTTCCAGGGCGGCTGGTAACTTTGGACCTCGACTGGATTGGCTTGCATTGGGCTTTCGTGTCGCACGGGGCTGGAGGCGACCATCGGAACTCCCTGGAGCGGGCCGTGTAATCTTCCTCCATTCTATGAAAAGAAACCAAAAAGTTATCATATGTTATAATTTCAAAATTATATAGATCTATGAACCAAGAGTAAACTAATTGAACTTACATTGTAACTTAAAAGAAACACATAAATTCAAAAAGGTGAAAGTGATTTAGAAGAGTGTTTTATGAAATTAATTCGGTTTTCATTATTATGTAATGATTAAATTAGGTAATATTTTATCTTTGCAGAAAGAAAGAGAGTGTGCCTAAAAACAATTTTTTTTACGAAAAGAGAAAAGGGAAAATCACTGTCGCATATAGAATTGACTTCAGACAAAAGGAAATCCTCCTCCAATCTGGTTGAGTTCTTTCTCGACTGATATTGCAGCGAATCAAATTTCAGCGATAAAATAAAGCATGCTGAACTAAGGGGGTGGAAATCAATTAAATTATCTAATTTTCTTGCTTTGCAAACATAAAATGGATTTGAATAAATTCATCAGAAATGAAAATGCATTAGACCGACATTCTTATTGCTTTCCGTATAAGATTATTTTAACAAAAAATGTCAATGGATTCTTTTTACGTCAGATTATTCCCAATAACTACTATATAAAAAACCTAAATGTGTTTATTTTGTGTTATTTTTGTGAATACGATGTGTTTTGGAACTACGACAATCAGAAGAAATAGTTTTCCTGAAATCGCCTTATCTATGGTGTGAATAAAGGTTGGATAAATCGCAGAAAACCACCGTGATACTGCAGATTAGAGTCTGAGGAAGTCCCAGAACCGACCCCCCTCCCACATTGCCCCGGCCGTATCTCGCGCTATCAATAAATCCCCGCTTCCGTCCCTCCGAATTATTAGCCAGATGCTAGCCCATCGATATACACTTTTACGCAATATAATGCAATTGTTGATGTATGGCGGGGGTTTGGGGGGCAACATGATCGTTATGGAGTACACACAAGCTGGGAAGATGTTGCATTGTTTACATACATCAATAAGATCGGGCTCGGCAGACAGACAACAGAGGCACACTTTGTCGGGAATGCTCCGGAAGTCAAGGGGATGGATAAACACTTCGCAAACCTTTTGCATGAATAATATTTACACTTTTTTTTATTTTTCAAGATACTTTTTTTATGTATATTAAAATGGAAATAATCGTGAAAGTGCATTTCAGGGAAATCAGATATTATCGATGTTTTTTGTAGTGCAGTGACCTTTAAACAAAAATGTCGCGCGTACGAACCCAAAAAATCTCTTGTATAAACACGGTCTGGGCCTTTTTATTCCTATACATGACTAAGAAGAAAACAAATAGTCCGTGTTGACGCTATGACGCTATTTTTGCGCTCGGAGCCTATGAAGTCCCTGTCTTGAAGTTCATATCGTGGCATACGACTTAAAGAATCACGGCAAATCTTTGGAATTCTATTGTTATTTGTGTCCGAACCGGAAATGGTAAAATATCCAAACGCAATATTTAAGGCGACGTACCTCATGCAATTCTCTTGTAAAACAAATAATAAATAATGACCACGAAGGCTGAATGCGGAACTACATGTAGTTTAAACATATCTTTTATAAATTCTCCGAATATCTGTGTATAAAGCATCCAGAAAATCAGAAATATTCAAGGTATTTTAGCTCTTTCTGAAACTTCTGTAAATGTTTATCGATGCAGTATTCCATGATACGATTTAGAACTAATTATGCAGAATAAAGAAATAATCTAATTGGTGAATTCCTTAATTTCCGCAATAAGCGGAATAAAGGGGTCGAAAAAGACAGAAAAGCCGTTTGAATAAAAGGAAATTAAACGGGAACATGCTTATGTAGCCGGCAAAATTGGCGCGGAATTAGCCGGCACAAATTTGTGATATCTTCAAGTCAACTAGCTACTGGGTTATTATTAATCTCCTTTAACACGCGTTACCAGCGCTCTCTTCATAATTCCAAGGATAATAAAGCGAGGGATCCAGGGGTTCATTTTGTGAGGGGGGGGTCTATTGTCACACAGAAATTGACCGTCTAGATTAACTATAGATTGATGACCATAGAGTTGAGTGTTTATCGAGGGAGACCTGTCCAATACTTGTCCATTCTATAATTTCGCGTGCAGAAAAACTTAGGATGGCTTCTCAAACAAGAAAATTAATTAAAACAAGTCCCTCTTGCATCAGATTCAAACATTGCTTTCACGTATTATGGTGATATGACATGATAATTACAAGGTCTCATGTTTCCAAACACAAGCAGTAACCCATGGGGATTAAGATCGGGATCAATATTCTTACTAATGTGACCACAGAAAAGTGTCGCGATTGCGTTTGAATTTTGCTTTTTTGTAATTTAGTGAGAACGTCTCGTTTTCCCTGACATTAAATTTTTAATTTGAGATCGATTGCAAGGAGCAGTAGAAATGTCCCACTTGAGAGCCGGTTTGGGTTTTTTTTCTATCTTGGACGAGAAGAAAACAAGTCTTCTAAACTCTGGGATTACAGAAAATAACACACGACATTCCTCTGCATTCTTATCACCCTCAATACCGCCGGGTCATCGCAGGGAAAGTTTTAAATATTATCGAGTTCACGTCAAATCAAAGATACATTACTATAACGCAAATATTTATAGCGAGTTAAAATAAAATCAGGCATATTTCTATCCATGATGTACTAATTAAATTTATATATATGTACATATTTTTCGGAATTCATAAATTTGATACAAGTGATTTTTTAGTTTCGGAGTGGAAACTGTTAGATAGTAGGTGAATTTCTTATCAAAACATCGTCCGAAAATCATATTCATCGTAGTGTAAAATATACATTTAATCATAAAAAATCAAGGAGATGGCGGTGGTTTAATTTGTAATATTTTACGATTTGCAGGTTGAATGTTTTTTATAACGAAACATCGCAGACATGCATGTATGTCCTGACCGAAAGTTTAAATAGCTCTGTCAAAATTTAGAACTCTTAATCCTACGACTTGAAACCATCTTATATTTATTGCCATTAATTTATTCTCTACAATTAAGGAAGCATCTTTGCAAAGGGCAATGTGATTTTGATAGAGAATAAGCAACAATTTATAACACATTATAAGATGATTTGATGTCGGGCACGAGATTCTAAGCTAAAATTATGTCGAAGGAAAGACAAGCGGAGATGTTCCCGTGGCGACAAGAGGAAGCAATTTGAGGGAAACAAGTTGAAAATTGGAGGCAACCTCATCCGAAACTGTTGGTCAGGAAATTAAGTTGAAATAATTTGACTAAATAAGCATGTTGAACACCATTGCATTCCTGCCTCCTATTGTTCCGGAATATGACTGTAAAGGTATTACTGAACCGACTTCTGAAGTCGGGGGGATGGAGACCAATTACAATTCTGATTCTTAACGTGATGATTTAGAATTGTTCAGAATTGATGGAATCTTCTCGTCTATTCCCAGATAATTTGCTTTCCGTGTTTAATATTCAAGCATTTCTCGATGTATTAGATTCATAATGGAATTTTCCTTAGAATCGTAAAAATAAACGCCATGCATTTTGTAATTTGTGATATACCAGCACGAATCTTTATAGCACAGCATATTTTTTCTTATCCAGTTTATCATACATATAATGTTTAGCAAAAGCTGCTAAATGTGTTTCCCTTTTCGCTATGAGAGGAGTGTTTCGGTGCTATGACATAGTGTCTGCGAGGACTGGATCATGTGTCAGTGAAAGTAAACCACCCCAAAATCTACAAGTAACGGTGGATTAGCACCCCACAGTGAGTCAGGACCCGAATCACAGACTTATCTAAACACCAAAACACTTCAAATCCGAAATTATTTATCCAGCGATTGTGGCGAGTGATAAGATTATTTCATAATTTCTTGTACAAATATATCCCGGCCGTTTAACGTAACATACACAAGTCCTGATTCCTCATATATTCCGTGGAGGGACCGTGTCACATACATTATAGTTTTTTTAATTAGTAGCGTAGTAAACTCTAGCGGTGGGGGTTTGTGGTTTTCTCGGAGAATTCTGGCGTTTTGGGGTTTTTATACTCTGTATTTTCGCGGCGTGTCAACGCCAACTTCTCGTCCTTCTGTCATACTCTCTGGCGTCCTCCTCTATGATCCGCCATTCCAGTCATAAAACCAAATTTTATGATCTCATCTCCTCATAATAAATTTATCATTTTAGCAACTCTTTCGTTTTATGCTTCAATTTTACACGTGTAGTAAAAGCGAATTCCATGCGCGGCCTCGCATTTGGCGGGATTGAACCAGATAATAAAGAAGACATTTCAATGAATGCTCGTTTCAGGGTCATCAAAGCCTAATTAATACGAAACTTTTAAAGATTTCACACCTGCCCAAACGTCTATCAGAGTTATGAATAATTTAGAAAATGTTCGATGCCGTCATTGGGGAGTTTTCAAGGCTGGTGATTAGATAATTGATAAAGAGGAAAGGCTTTAGAAACGGATTATTCACTTATGACTACTAATAATGTATTATTCCTGTTAAAATAAAAAAGATGAATACCACGATAAATTAAAAAAAAAAAAAAAATAGATATAATCAAACCATTAATTGCATGTTCCTATAAGTTCTATGTGTTAATCTTGATGAAATCTTCGTCAAAAGTTTTTGTGTAAATACTTTTTTTTAATTCGAGTGTGTAAAGTGGGATCATTTTATATCTTTACAGTAGTCACAGACAGACAGATTACAATGCAGGCACACTCTCTCTCTCTCTCTGTTTCAGTATCAACAACTTAGGATAAATTACCACTTTTTGATTTCTAAGCATTTTTTCCTCTAAAGTATTCTTTAAACTTCGCTGTTTTATGACGAATAAAAACAAATACTGTCATTTCAATATCTGAATTTTTTTCATCATACATTTTAAGTTTTGTTCACGCATGCGATTATGTTTACACTGACCTTTTCCTGTTGCTGCTGCTGGATCTGCTTCATCATGATGCTTCGTTTTTTATCCTTACAACGCTTGTTTTGAAACCACACTCGTATCACCCTCGGGCTTAGCCCAGTCATTTCTACTAACTGTTCTTTCATGAGGGCATCCGGGCGGGGGTTGGCATTGTAACATGTTCGCAGGGTGTGCAGCTGTTTTTCGTTAAGTACTGTTCGAACCCGGGTGGGTTTTTGTTCCGATTTGTGTAGATGACCCCGCATGCCGTTAGATTTAGTCGAGACTTGTTCTACCCGACCTGTAAACAAACAAAAGTATCAATCAATTATAAGTAATTATTCACACATCTATCACCAGTTTTATCAAAATTAATGTATATTTATCCGGCAAAAATTGACTTTGAAATATTACCATAAAAATATTTTTTTAATCATTTTTTATCAAGTGTTTATTCATCCGTCAACCTACTTTTCACAGTATTTGTATCTTTTAAATTTATTTGATTTCATTCATCTATTAAGATATTTGATTGTTACATGTCATTTCATTAGTTTATTTTAGTGTTTCAGCTGGCAGCAGTAAATGTCTTCTTTTTTAAATTCATTTTTTGTGTTTTATTTAGATGTGCAGCCGACGAAGTCGTGTCTTACAACTGTTGAATTTAAAAAATAATAATATCGATCGCACATTGTAACACAGGTGCTCGGAATCGGTGTATGAGTAGGGAGCAAACAGCGATCTCGCGAGATCTCATCAGCCAAACATTTTTGTCTCACTAGGAATGGCACACAGAGTTTCAAGTCGATGAATTACGTTTGGACAATACATGGGAAAAAAACTAAGCACTTAAATCCTACATTTTATCTACATCTCTTTCTTTACGTCTCCGGAAAAAAAGTTCCTGCAAGGGTTTGAAAATTACCGACACATTTTCAAGTCCCCCTGGTTCGGTCCCCCTCCAGGCTTTTAGTGTAGATTTCTCTACGGACCAATATCTGCAACCGGAGCCTTGCTATCAAAAGAGCCATGTGAATTATTGATGATTGATTTCAAGTGTAAGTTTCGTGTGTATTAAAAATTGAAGGAAATTGACAGCAGAACGCAGGCCGCCGTTTTCAGGTGATTAGTGCTCGCCCAAGACATGGCCGTGCTTCTTTCATCTTGTGTCACTGCTCCGGTTTTTACCGTTTTAATGTTACTTTCTATAACAATATCTCCCGCGGTGTCAAATGTGATTTTAACAAGATGGTTTATCTTGCATGGCAAGAATTGAGGGGCTAATTAATTAGCGCTGGAGATGATTTATGCCTGTAAAATGCTCAGAATAACCAGATACCTTTTTTCTGTAAAGAGAAATAAAAAAAATTATCCTGCCCCGGCAGGGCAATCAATCAAAGAAATAATTGTTTTTAAATCGGTAAGTAAAAAATTATAATAATTGTGAAGAGAGCTCCCCATGAAGAGCGGCAAATAAGTCAAATATGAAATTTGTTGTCAGCAAAATTAATTTGATTTATTGGCATTTCACTTCTTTTTAGTTTGAAGTAATACGAAATCAAATTTATTGGCAAACGCAAATATTTATAAATGTACTCATGAAATCTTGAATAGAAAATTACACGATGATAAATGTTGAAAAATCCAAATAAATTCCATCAAAGTTAATCCAATTTTAACAAATATTTTCTCGGTTAAATGAATCAGAATATGTATTTAATAAACACAAATATGCTAAGCTATACTGTAATAAACAAAAGTTACGAATACAAATGTACCAATTAAACCTCCCAAGATTAAAATTTCTGAGACCTGTTTACCATCTCATTTATGTAAATTACATGTGCCATTATTGTTAAATTCTACCAAACATTTTCTTTTAACATATTAAATCATTTCATATTTTTGGTTCTTATTTTGATCAGTTTTCTGTCGGAAAATATCTGTTTTAATAAGGCTCTGTTGGGATTTTAGTAACTATTTTGTTAAATAAAAAAAGAAAAGAAACGACTAGCCTTTCAAAATTACCACCCAAAAATTAAGTGTAGCGAGTTATCAAAATATCATAGTCATAATGGGGGACAAAAACCGGGGAATGAATGCCAGTGGGATTAATTAATAAGAGGGGCGGTCGTTTTCTTTGAGTAGATGCACCCTTTTCGTTTCGGGTGAATAGAACCACCGTGGAAGAGGCGGGGGTACTACAAAATACTCCAAAGAAAGAAAGAGAAATTCCTGAGGGTTAAAAAAATGTTATGAAATAAATGTAAATAATTTATTTTAAATTCATCAATGTTACTCAGCTTCGAAATATGCAGAAATCGATCCCTGCGATTTGCCTATTATAGATTTGTATCGATAACAAAAGATTTTGTAAAAGTTTACGCTCTTGGTTTTTTGTTTATTTCAGCTCGTGGGTTGAATCTTTCAAAATATTTGACGAGCAACAAGACTTGTGATGAAAACCATTTCGTCTCGACTTTCAAGTGCCAGCTCCTCTGCTCTACCACACACAAGTTTCTTATTATTAAAAATGTTAGCTTCCGACGTATTCGCCAAGCTGACATTTTTATGCAATTTCAACAGTTAGATAAATTCCTGCTTTTTAGAAAGTGACAAATATTATTTCTCTAGTGAATATATTTTTAATTGAAAACATCAAACAAAAAATTCTCTTTTTTGATTCCCTGTACTTTAAATCTACATTGTGTCGGTATAACTGCGAGGTACAGATTGTTGCTCTGTGTAGACTACTGTGCAGAACATTTTATTTATTCGCCATGAAATGGTAGAATACAATGAATAAACACATTCACATCAACATAATGTGCATAATTTGATCTAGCATTACATAAAAACCTCTTTTTCTATTAGTTCGGTATGCCTTTACTCTCGCCCCTAATGAGTTTCAGACTTGTGTTTCTGGTTGCCTCGGACGTTTTGGTCTGTGCCGGTAAGGGACGTTTATTTGTCCAGTGAACATTTTCTGTTGTCAAAGCTGAATGTTAACATGTAAAAATTTGTCAGGGAACATGTCGGGCCGCTTAGGTCCTCTGTCTTATGTGAGCGCCATGTTAGCGACGTTCTCCATCATTTTTCATTGCTCAGCTCTTGGGGATTTCAAGCGAGTAATTCGGGAAGACAAAAAGAAAAATATGAAAAATACAAACGGGAAAAAATCTGATATCAGTAATAATTGTAAAATCCGTCCAAGCGAGGAGAGTGCCTGAGTGAATGAGATTACTGGTAAGACTAATTAACGCTTGTTACGTTGTGGCCTGAAGATAGAGGCCTTGTTGAACGACTGTGGTAAAACTTCGGAAACTCGAAATCTCCGAGATCACAATTAAATCCTGGTGTGATGTGATTGAGAAGAAATTAATTACACTAATTCCCCTCCAGTCCCCTCAAAGGCCGGTGTAAGTGTTTGTTTTTAACTGTTATCCCTAGACGAGCTGTGTAAAAGACAATTAACTGACATTAAACGATCGATGCTTCATTTCAATAAATAGTCAACTCTTTGGAGCTGCAGGTTGAGGATAAAATTATTCGGGTGCGAAAAATATAAATCATTTTATAGGAGGTCCTTAATCACCCGGTGAATACTTTCATTTTGATCGGCGCTTTCATGCAACATTTTTATTTGTACAAACGACAAAGTTATGCTTGCGTGGCTGTTTTAATGTTCTACCTTTGAAAATATTAAAATTTCTAATTACTGTTTTTTCTTGAGATATAAGATACAGTTAATCCGGCGATTTTCGCCCGCTATCACAAGACTCAAAATTAAACCGTAATCCCTCGTTGTATGCCCTGTTTAATTACCACTTTGTCAGCGTTGAATTTCAATTTCAATCAAATGTAAATGATTTATGAAGCGTAATTATGGTCATTTTAATAAACGTTCCCCCTTCGCCCCCTACTAGAGGTCGCCGGTGAGGAATTTAGACATGGACAAATTTAATCATGAATTCCTGCCGGCCGGGGAGATGTTGAGTACGTTCTATCCCACGGATAAGTTCAAGCAGATACTACATCTCTATAATCCCAAATTTTATAAACAAATGACCAAAACAAACTGGCCTGTCACTTTCTTACGAGGAAATAATAGAGATAAGGTCTCAATAATAACAATTAGGGCCCGATAACTGGGCAGGTACAGACCGTCTACGAGGGGACCCACTCTGGCCTGACCCTCGTAATACGGCGACGTGAGACTGACCACAGAATATTTTTCAGTTTTTATTTGGTGGTTTGAATTATTGTCCTTCTCTAGGCTAACCGCAATGTTTTGTTTGTGTTAAGAATTGATACTATATATTCTATTCCACACTAAATGTCTTGGTCTGTAGAGTTGTACATACGTTTAGCTTGTTTTTATTAGTCTCGAACAATTTAAATATGTATTTATTTATTTATTTATTTATTTATTTATTTATTTATTTCTCTCTCTCTAGAAATTAATTTATCCTTTTTTAATCATAGCTGTAGTTTTGTGTTTAGTTTGGCCCAACATCTATGATTGAAAAATTAAAGATTTTTGACAAAGAGATATCTCGTTGCTTCTGACAACTTCCCGCCAATATTATGACCATATAACAACTCGGACAGCCACCCGACGATATTATATGAATGTATAACAAAACTCGGACACATGTATAATTTTTAGGCGCCAATATTATAAATACATGAATATATGATATGTCAACCCCAATATTGTAATTATTAGACTATTTAACATAATTAAAGCCGCCAATATTATTTTACTCTATAATGATATAGCTGTCGATAATATATGTATAATATAGCCGACATTAATATTATAAATATATATGACTTAATTCGATATAGCCACCAATATTATGAATAAATGACTATATGATATTTCTCAGTCATTATTATAAATATGTATGACTCTCACAGCTCGGACACCTACCCGCCAAATGTAATCCTCCTTTTTGAATGTCACTATTATTATTGTTGTCGTCGTTATTGCTGTTGCTCAGTTTCCGGATTTTTGACGATTTGGGACTGTCTTCTTCGGCACTACTTCCGTTTCCGTTTTCTTTTGTTGGTGAGGATCGTTCTACTACATCGTGATCTGCTTTGCAAAACAGTTCATCGTCTTTTAAGGCGAATTCGTCGCCAGGAATTAACTGTCTACTACAAGCTACACACCGGAAGCAGTCTATATGATACACATTTTCCCGCGCTCTCATCACAAAGTCGCTTTTACCGAATGACATATTACATTTTGAACATTTTGCTCCAAAGTTCCTGTAAAAGATAAAATATAATAATTATTTTTGTACCAACAAAAAATTAATGAAAAATAATAAAGATAAAATATGTAATACGTTTCTTTTTTTTAAGACACAGTAAGTTAGAGTTTATTTCTATATTTATTTATCCGTAGTCACCGGGAGAATGCACGTGCATTTCTCGTCCTCAGTAGGAAGTGGTGGGGGATGGCGAGACCTGCATCCCATTCAATTGTTTTATCGGCGGCTGTTGTTAATACACAGTTATACCAACGATTTAATTTCCTTCGTAAAAATTTCAAAGTGCCACCTTCCAACAGGCGCTTGATAAAGAATATATCTGCCATGATAACGACTCACAAAGCGAAATAAGCAAACAAAAACTTTCTGCTGTTTGCGTTTTGTGCGAGATGTACGATAACAGAAATATGTCAAGATATAATTGAAGCAGATTATTTTGGGGGGAATATTAATCCAGTCAGTGTTTAACTCACACGTTAGCCGTGGGAGGGACAGATATCTCCCCGATTATCTCCCCCTCCCCCGGGCCTCCCCTGTGTTCTATCCCAACATTCTCCTAACACATGGCTAAACTATAATTAACTAAAAAACGAAATAATATATATTTGTATTTGTAGGTGTATATATATTTTAATCGTCTCGGTCCGCGCGAGCGATATTCCTTTAATTATCGAATATTTTTATTGATAGCTTAAGAAAAGCTATTGAGAGGAGATGAAATCACACTCTGTAATTTTCTTAATCTTTAATAATGGCTGTATTATTTTTTTTTATTAAATTGGGCAAATAGAAGACGTCTCATTACACAATGAGATGAGATAATATTGGACATTTTACCGCCCTGTGTTAATTCTCTCGGACTGAACTTGTACAGCATGATGAGATGGGGTGTCTTTAATTGGCCGAGGAATCTTTATAATATCTTAAATGACAGGACATATGTTCCGGGACCCCTCAGCCTTGTTCAAACGAAATCTTATTAATAGAACACGGTTTAAGTTGACGGCAACACGACTCACATACCCCCCCCCCTTCCCCTGAAGCTCAGTGTCTTACTACTTACATGGTATTAACATAGATATATTGGCATATATGTAGGTCGGGATCTGACACTGGACACTATACCCGGATCCTCTTCGCGGATTAGTCAAATCTCACTTTTTAAATCCTCCGGGCGATATCTTTTTTCCAGTTTGTTTTGAATTTGGCTTTTAACTTTAACACAGTTTAACGGACATTTAATACTTTATTAAAATTTTAAACTTTTTCCCATGTCCGGGAAAGGAATAATTATTAATAGGTAAGCTATCTAAATCAATCGATTCTTGTGAATGAGTTTGAGGGGAGGTGATGTACAAATAATTGTTATCTATTTTTAAAACATGAATATTTAACTGTGTCATTGAAATAACACACCGTTGCACCTACACCCGAGAGATTTCATAAATTTGCTATTCTTGCTTATTTGTTAGTTACAATTAACTCTCTGGGGGATTTCAATAAGTAATATCTGTCCCATCAATTTTTCTCGATTACGAGAAGCACAAGGATAGAAAGAAAGAATAAGATGGTCAAGGATAGAAAGAAAAAAGGTAAGTCTTTGATTCTCACCTCACGTAGTCCTTCCGGCAGTATGTTTTGCCTTCCCGTACAAAGCACGTGCAACTTTCATCCAAGAATTGGTTGCAATCGGCACATTTTAAACACGATGCATGCCACTCTAGATCCGGGGCCACTCGTAAAATAAACTGGTCATGAATCTGAGAACCGCAGCCAACGCACATCGACAATCTCCGCTTCTCTGGGGGACAAAACAAAGTCACAATTTAAATATTTGAAAATATATAAATCTTGTCGCTAAATAAATACAACAGTTTTTTAAATTGATTAATCAACTTCAACCTTTGGAATCTTAGCTCAATGTTATGTGACAAACATGTATAATAATAATAATAATAATAATAATAATAATAATAATAATAATAATAATAATAATAATAATAATAATCAAAGTGAAATATGGATACAAATAAATCAAATCAACATGTCATAAACATAAGAATTTATTTCCCTTCTGAAAAAAAATATATATATGTAACAATTTATAACACGTATTGTAGACCATTGTATATATAGTATATTCTTAATTAAAATAGAAATTGTTTACATTGTAAACATAGAACGTCAATCAGTCAGAATCGTCGGGGTCCCGCGGTCCCGGTTTGACGTTTCCGAGTTTTGGTGACTTACTTTTGGCTTGTGGTTGCACTGGTTGGGCATCCGCCGTCATGATGTCGACTTTTGATGGTGCAATTTTGAATGTTTAAATATTTCACACAGTCAAAAAATAACAGAAAAAAATCTCCACAGAAGGATTATCCCTATCACATCGGTCAACTTGCACATGTATAAGTGAGGATTGAAAACACTGCTATAAATTCCTACCACGACCTGCTGAATTCTGATTGGCTAACACCGCGACATATAATCCGGAATATACACGTGATCTCTCTATTTATTCAACGAGGGGGCGGAGCCTATTATCTCGCCGGGCTCCTCTGCTTTGAGTAATGTTGAAAGACACGAGTAAAGCATAGAAATAGAACTACCGCAAACAAATATTAAAATCATACTAAACAAAACAGAGCTGGCAGCGAGAACTCGTACACGGGGGCTTATTTTTTTGTGCTAACTTTACAATTCTCCTACACGGCTCAAAACTAGAGAACAGCTTGTCAAACCCTGTCAAAACATCCACTCATTACTCAAACGTTTCATTTCCTAAAAAATTATTTGTAGATTTTTATTAAGATATTTATGATGATCTTGTTTGATAATATTTAAAGTGGTTTATTTTTTACGAGTTCAACGCTAATTAATTTTAGCCTTATATATAAATGTATAAACTTCCTTTTAATATAGTCTGTATATTACATGTATTTTTTCGCATTATATATATATTTCAACATTTTGTAAAATTAATACAATTGGTTCTGTCTGATAAACGTGAAAAAGTTAATATGCATCTAAAGTTATCATAACGTTTCTTTCATATGCATTTAGAGCATTGAATTTAGAAAGAAAAATGTTTATTCCAAAAAATTAAATATTATATTTATTTTCTCTGTGAGTTCCTACATTATTTGATGTCGTTATATAAGTGTGTGAATAGTTAAGATATTTTATATGAGGCAATGTTATATTGCAATCAAAATTATGTACTAAAGATGCATTTATCCATTGAAAAAGAATTATTTCAAGACCAAAAAAGTAAAATAAGACATGCAATTTCCATTTCTATCAGTGCGCTGCCTCTGTATGATGTATGGTTGTAATATTATTGCGCACAGATAATAGGATTATCATCGATAATCCATTTGTTAATTGAAGCATGCATTATCTGTACATATCAATATAAAATCTGCTAGTATTTACAATTTGGAGATAATCTCATCTGTTATTTCTCGGGCGCTATGAGACTAGCTGCTACTATCGAGTCAATATTTTCCCAAGAACAAACTCGCTTCTCGATAAAATGTCTTAAAAACACCGACCAGGCGTTATACACACATAAGTAATTTGTAAGTGTTTGAATGGGACCGCTAATACCACAATTTGACCAGTCTATAAAAAAGTAAACGGATTAACGGTATCCCCGCCGCTAATCCAATTTCTTAATATTTGTTTTTCTTTAAAACGAAGTGGGACAAGCATTTGATCTTACCGTGGCTTTATTTCATCAGTATATCTTTTCATTCGAAAAACACTTTTTTGTTGTGGTCCAATACACATTTATTCCTTTTCATTTTTTTTTCAAAACCACAAAATTAATTTCCAAAAAATTGTCAAATTAGGCAAATTTAATGATTACTAGTAATTTATAATTAAAACATATTTGACTGATATTCAAATGGTTTGGATAACAAGCATATCCTATTTAAACACTCTCCAAAATACAAAATCAAGTAGTGGTGTTATAAAATATTTCTATAGAATATAGAATTACTTGTTACAGAGTGATATATTTTTGATACTTTGTGTACATAAGACAAGAGATAATTGAATATTAAATAGTTAACTTTTCCATTTATAAATTGTAAGACCATTTGTTGGTTAACATTTGCATTTACACCTACATTGACCAACACACCACCTTATTTACACTCATAGAGATACAAACCTAAGAATGAAGTTTTCATGATCCAGCCATTTTGAAAATGGACAGTAATGATTAAGTAAATAACACCACAATATCTAGACAAGAGCGAATGCAAAATATAATGTCACGACCAAGCATTTATGAACTTTATTATGTATTTCATATCGAACATGCATAAAATACAGAAACCACGCTATATTGGATGCTTGGAAAATTTAATGAATGTAGCTAATGTTAAAGTAACACGAGCAGATTCACAATCGTGCAAACGGAGTAATAAAAGCATGGCCCTATTATTAATGTAGAAGTTTCACAGCTCTGGAATGCAGAGCTCTTGTGTCTCGGAGACACTGTCTCGATGTAAATGGGGAATTCTCTGTCCAAGGACGAATTTTCTTAATATAATGACTGCATATATGTGTAACTCTCTCTCTCTCTCTCTCTCTCTCTCTCTCTCTCTCTCTCTCTCTTAAAAAAACTATCTCTTTTTCTCTCTCAGAGATGAAAAAAAGAAGATAATTTAAGCAACAATCACATATATACTTTACAGATACTGACGGTTATTTTCGGTATTAAGTTTAAAAATATGGCAGAAAGAAATCCTGCAAATTTTTGTCACAGAGAGAACAAAAACTGCAAGAATAAATTAAATGAAACACAGAACTTGAATTATAAAATTAATAATTATATTCTCGACCCTGGAGTCCGCACGTGTCGCTCGCTGCTATTGGTCACACACCTGACACCCCGGGGGTCAGGGGAAACAGGTAATAAGGTAGTTGATGTGTCCAGTAAAATTGTTATTTTCAAAAACAGCATTTACAATTTCTAATTCTTCTTCAGATAAATTCTTAACTTCAAAGAATGCATTAAGAATGAAAATCTGCTATTTCTGATTTAAAAAAAAATAATAAAAAAAGATGCAAAAATAATAATTCTTCTCGGTAAGATTTAAATGATATTACTTATGAGATTTTACCCGCAATTATGTATACTTGTAAAATATTTGTTTCAGTTTTACAGAGGCTGAAATAATTTCAAAATTCTGAGTGACTCAGGAGAAACTGATGATTTTCATTTTATTGAATGCAAGTCATTATCGATTAAAAGACAGAAATATATTCAAATGCTAAATACTGACTACACCAAGTTTAAAATAAAAACAACTTCGTGGAGTAATGTCGACTTTAATTCTTTATAACACATAATATATGACACACTCTCACGAAACGGCCACCATTTCTACTCCGCTCTTTTTTCTTTAATCTGGAACATGCAATTTCCACACTAAATTATAATGTTTGCATGAATAATATTTGGTGTATTTTTTTTTTACTTTATATCCTACATATGTCTGTTCTTGAAATATCACTATATTTGCGTATCGCACGCAGGGATATACAGTATATGCTGTGAGATAATTCACTGAGCGTATATACAGAATGTGCTGTGAGATAATTCACTGATAATTCACTGAGCGTATATACAGAATGTGTTGTGAAATAATTCACTGATAATTCACTCAGCGTATATACAGAATGTGTTGTGAGATAATTCACTGATAATTCACTCAGCGTATATACAGAATGTGTTGTGAGATAATTCACTGAGCGTATATACAGAATGTGTTGTGAGATAATTCACTGATAATTCACTGAGCGTATATACAGAATGTGTTGTGAGATAATTCACTGAGCGTATATACAGAATGTGTTGTGAGATAATTCACTGATAATTCACTGAGCGTATATACAGAATGTGTTGTGAGATAATTTACGGATAATTCACTGAGCGTATATACAGAATGTGTTGTGAGATAATTTACTGATAATTCACTCAGCGTATATACAGAATGTGCTGTGAGATAATTCACTGAGCGTATATACAGAATGTGTTGTGAGATAATTCACTGATAATTCACTGAGCGTATATACAGAATGTGTTGTGAGATAATTTACGGATAATTCACTGAGCGTATATATACAGAATGTGTTGTGAGATAATTTACTGATAATTCACTCAGCGTATATACAGAATGTGCTGTGAGATAATTCACTGAGCGTATATACAGTATGTGCTGTGAGATAATTCACTGAGCTTGGGCTAAAATAACTGAATTGTTATGACGGTCTTAATAAGCATTTCCGCAAACTTTTCTAAAGTCCAACGCGATATTACAAACTTTAAAAATTAAGAAGAAAGTGAAAGATTTGAGTCTTAATATAGGGAAACCATAAAAGAGAATGGCCCTGTTTTCGGTTTAATTTTTTGCTCGCATTTGATATGATGAGATTTAAACAGATAAATTTAACGCATTGTAAGAGACATTAGCTATCGATTATCTGCCAGGATTGATTTTTAATTCCTGTCAACGACTCGATGAACGTCCACTGATGACATTACTATTTCTACACACGCAATACAGCGACCATTATTTGTATAATAAACCTAGTGAAAGTAAGTCTGTGAACTTATAACAATGGCATGCATAGTCACGGCAAAAACGCCTGACAATGGAACAAAATTCATTTTGGAATTTTAGTCATTAGTAAATATATTGACATATTGGTCAAATATTGTAGCGGAGGGGAGCGGAAGAGAGGGGTCGCGATTCGTACATATACTGACAGACTGCGCTGCACGCGCATATTTAACGGGCACGCGCTGTCAACAGTAGCAGACAATCAAACTTACGTCATTACGAGTATGTGGCATTTTATAAATCGTTTGTATCGGAGAGGCTTCAATACCAAACAATAAAATTAAACAATTGTCTTCGATTTAGCATTATTAATATTTTGTTTTATTTCAAAGGAATCATTATGCTAGATTTTATTCTTTATTCTTCCGAAATTTTCGAGATTTACATTAGTATTTTTTAATTTCTTAATTCTTAATAGAAAAAAAATTAAAAATCCAGTTGTCCAAATTTTCATCTGTTGATATTTTTCTCCTAAAAAATGGAAAAAGATCTTACATGATTTTTTCAAATAATTGCATGGTAAAAAATGATGTTTGCTTTTTTTCATTTTGAAATAATTAGTTCCTTTTGACTCTTTGATTGTTTTCTTTTTCAAATCAAAATGAGACAAACATTACAATCTAATCTCTAATCATAGCGTGATTAGATCGCGCACCTTGTCGGCAGATTAAGATGAAATAAGAGCAGTCTTTTTGTTACCCTTTGAACGCTCATTATAACAAATTCATATTGCTTTATTGAGAGCAGAAAAGACAGAGAAGTAAATTAATATTAACCCTGGAAATCGCGCGTGACGTCGGAAGACTTCACAGTAAACGATCAAAGATTTCTATCTCCAGCGCTGTTATCTAGATACTGCGTATACAAACTAGAGAGTTAAACACAAATCACCGCTCTACCAAAAGATTGGTCCAACGTGTTAAGGACATTTTGTACTTATGTATGGCCGAGAGCAATTATAGCGACTGGTTCATTCAGCGAGGTGACGAAAGCTCTGACGCAATCAATTTATGTCGTCTGCGCAGTGCCTAATGGTTCTCGTAGTCTCTGGCGATTTCGTCTTTCGGTCATTTCAGAGGGTTTGGGTAAGATTTTCCCATCAGGTTAGAATTTTAAAACCGTTTGTCACCCGAGTGCTAAACGTCCCAACAAGAGGGACCAGTTATCGTCAGGGGCCCTGTTTATGTTTTCACAAAGAGTCGTCCACTCTTCCGGAAGGTTTTATGTTCGAGTTGGGGTATGGGAAGGCGACATTTTCACGTGTAGAACGGGTTTCTATACAAAGAGATTTTGACTCGTGGACTGAATCTGCAGTGATAAGCCCGTCCTGGCGACTACACGGCGACTGCTGACAGGAGCGAGTACCCCTTAACGGCATTGATTTGGTGTTCCTCGAGATTCTAATTCCGCGCTCCCTCGCTACCGGCGGACGGCGCAGGAACGCAGCGCTAGAAGTCCCTTCCAGAGCTTGCCTATTAAAAGTAAATTATGAAATCTCAATGACGATTTGACGAGATAACTCCGTGATAAACAGCCCTTTCCCTTTTATCTCCCAACACGCATGCTACAAGCCCTCGTCCGCTTCGACTGAGGGTCCTTACACGGGATTTAGCCTAACGATCGCTCTGTAAATAAGAGATATGCTTTTTAAATTCTATGATCAACTCCTATCAGTTATTGAATAGATTAATCTCCCTCTAAGCTGAGAATTTTTCACCTATTTTGTCCGTATCTGGAGAGAGTCGTGCCCGATTCCGGTGCTTCGTGGAGACATTGGACAAACTTAATCCGGAATCTTTAATTCTTCATTCCCGGCTCGCTTTCTACACAATAGGCGGATATATCAAAGGAGGGGGGCCTAAACGTTCTTCACTTTTTATCTACCAATGTAGGTACACAAAAAAGAACTTGAAAATTATGAATAAATAATTCATCTTGTTAATCTCTTTCAATAATATTATCAAAATCGGGGATAAGTGGTTTAATTGTTATGCTTAAGTCTTGAGAAAGTCGCACTTAGATTTACGATTCTTACTGTACATCGCCTGTCTTAACAAAAGTTCGCTCTACCCAGCAAAGATGATAGCGCTTTACTACTGAAATATTCCAAAAATTTTAACATAATGTACCTTAATCAAAACATGCCATAATGTGCGCATGGTGTGAAATTAGGGCTCTTAATGCAATCGAACTAATGCGATTACGAAAATCACCCGTACAAAATTTACAATACGGTTTTATGAATCCATGAGTATCCTGAATAGACATAACAGCTTCCGCTGCCCCATAAAGTCTACAACTAGACTTGATTATTAATTTGGTACTTGATGGTTTTTTCTGATTCGAGGGATGAGAAAGCCGTGGAGCGGTACTGCTTGTACCTTATTCCGGGATTTCAAACTCCGCTGAATGGTATCTGCATTAGAATCACCGTGGTACAACCATAAAGAGGCGTTATGATCTTTTATACAAATTAATTCGATACTTATTTTTGTATTTACGGTAATAAATAAGGAATAAAAACCCGAGTTCCATCAAACTGCATAATTTACACTCCGGTGGCGTTTATTAGAAAAGGTAACACGCACACTTAATATTTATAGTTTTTATGCATGATGAATTTTTAGTTTCCAAAGTTTATATCTGTAAACTTATTATCACGTGATATATTTTATAAAAATCATTATTTTATTTATTACCATGCATGGTACATGTATTTTCTTATTTTCTATTTATTTACCCATCGGTAATGATTTTTTATAGATACCCGTGTATTGCTATCTATAGGTTTGTCTGTAGTATAGCCTTTTTGCCTACAGACTACGAGCTAATACCGGCGCTGACTGGGTCGCCTTGATGTGAAATGTTTGGACAGCTTAGTTAGTGTATTTTGCTAAATACACATCGAAGCTAGTGAACTCTTTGGAAGGAAGGGAAAATGTTGCATTGTTTAATAACATACAAGATCTTGTCAGCACGCCATGTTTGTTTACTCAAACAATTCGCCCATTAGGGTTCCTTTTCTGTTTGGTTTATTTGTGAACAGCCGCGAGAAATCGCGGGGTATTCTATGTCAAAACACGGGTTTTCACGAGATCTTGATCACATCTCGCGATATCTTAACAAATTGACTGATCACCAGTAGAACCATGCATGTCCGTTTGGCTGTTTTTGACACGTTATGATAATTCGGGCGGAGACGCGAACCACTTTTGAAGTAACAGTTTGTCCCTCGATAAAGATCAGCTCAAATTTTCAAAACGGACCTAGTCCCATCTTCTGTGATCGCGAATCACATCTAATTAAGACGTTCAAGTCTCGGCTGAGCAGATTTCTTTAACCGGGGAAACAATGAGAAAAAGATATACATCTCTACGCCCTGGGAAAGGAATAAATCAAATATTTTATAGAGAAAATTCAAATAAAATTCGCATTTAAATTTGGGACTTGTTTGAGAAGAGAAAACAAGCGAGATCCCTGTTGTACAAGGACGTAAGCGGCCCTTCTTTCCATGTTGACCCAGCACAACTTACTTAATTAAGTCCTTGTCCGTTTTTGGAGGTCCAATAGTATTAGTGAAGTCGCTACAGCAATCGGCTTCTGAGACAGCCCTATGTGTTGACATTCGGCCGGCGGCCATTATTTTGACAAACCTCCTATCCAAACAACTAGTGTGCTTGTTTACCCCGTCAACACGGAGTAGGGACAAATATGTACACATTCCAAGAGCCTCTGTAAAGCTTCTGGTTACATATTTAATGTACACACCGTTATGTAAAGTTTATGTATCAAAATATTATCAGGCGGGGTACATATACAAACACCCGACAAATCTACCCGGACACCCTCACCGCACGGCCGGACACTTGGATGGCCGGGGTCAGTTTTTTAGGTACTTTCATTAGACGAGGAGCTCTGTACCTGTATAAAGCTATAGGAAAAAGCTAAACTGTTTTCAATACTAAAAAATGATTTATGACCAAAAAGTTTAAGGCAGATATGATGGTTAGTTGTTGACCACACAGCCTCCGTAATGCGGTATGAACCCAATGTTTCACTGGGGTATTAATTACTTTGGAGGGCCTTTACGAAAACTTAGGATCCGAATCAAAAAGTGAAGAATATAGTGACCCACATAAAAAAATATTGAGTACCCATTTAGATATAATTATTGTCACTGCACAATGCATATCATATTATACATTGTTATATAGTGTTATTACTCAGCTTTGTGACAAATACTTTAAGCCTCGATATGACGTCACAAAAATAATGGACTTCAGAGCTTTAACTACAAAAATGATAAAGAAACCATTATATCTCTTGTAAAGCGACAGCCTGGTGCCGAATTGATACAGAAACTCTTGTGTTAGTGGTCATGTGGCGGATTGATACAGGTATCGTTTGTGAGTCGTCTTGTGGCGGATTAATCCCAGAATATCCACGTCCGCCACGTGAATCGCCTTCATAAATAGGACACGGGCCTCTGTGACAGCAGAATACGATGTTTACGGCGGGCTCTCCTGGGAAATCTAACCCCAGTCTACATCGTAACGGATCTATATGATTAGGTCGCAGCGAACATTACACCACTTCACCGCATCAACGGCGCATCATTCTAATTAACGAGATATGAATCTCTACAGCAATCAAGAAAATTAAAATATATATATGCATTTATATTACCCAGAGACCGAATTCACGTGTAACTTTTAAGGAGTAAATACTAGAAAATTAAATAAAGATATACTACAGCATATATATTATCTCTTAACTTTTACCAAGCAGTGATGCAACCATTTTTCAGATGCGATAGTTTAAAAGTTCATTTGATGAGAAGAAAGAAAGAAAAATGAAGCATTAATAGGTTTTTTTTATACTTCCACTTCAATTTTAGTTTAAAAAACTTTCGTTCATAATCAAAAGATGAGACTCTATTGATTGACGAGTCTTGCCCGACGTTCAAGACGATCGCGGGGTAATGCTTGACAGCGTCGCTTCCGGCGACATCCATAATGGCGGCATCGCGTGACCTTTGTATATACCAGTTGCGCGTGCGTCGTGCGGCTCCGGAAGTTGGTTGTAATACATTAGGAGAAGCTTTGTAATTGCCCAGTCAACTCCTTGATTAGAACCATTTAATTGCCTGATGTGAAAAGGGTAAAAAATAAAGGACGAAAAGGGATTTCAAAATAATGTGAGTCCATCACCGGAAAGCCGAGCGTGTGTAGATATTCATGATGCAGAAATCATCATAGAATACGAAATGACGGATTGTGGGAATCCGGAATGCTGAAGATTCCCAAGCCAACACAATCAAAGACTCCTTTCTTCATTAGATATACACAGATAATTCTAGGAAAATGAAAGCAATTTCCCTTTGGAAGCTTAAGGGATTATCATATCACTGGGAAAAACGCATTCCTTTTCTTGAAATTTACTTATTCCTTACTCATTCTGTTTATTTATTTATTCATTCATTTATTTATTTATCAATTTATTTATTTATTTATTTAAATGTGTTCATTTATTTTTATATTTTTATTGTTATAAATTTATAAATATACATATTTATCTTATCATGGAACATAATGTTAGGCAGTAGTTGATTAAAGGTACGATTACAGAAACGAACGAATGCTGCTTTAGGACAACATAATTTCGCCAGTTCTAGATGCAATACACAAACGACGTAAAACAGTGATTCTTTGCAGGGATTTATAGATTTCATTAGTCTGAACTATTTGCATTTGGATTCGAATCTGTCCAATTCTTAAAACCAATTGTGGACAGTTTGGTCCTCTTCTCCCTCTGTCTTAATTACGTACCATCAACATTTCTAACAAAACGTCAAGGAGACAGAAAAGTGTTTACCAGCTGATCTAGATATTAAGAAATTCCGATTTTATGCGGAAATTGATTTCTGTAATCATGGTCCTGGCACTTGCGGGTCCACGACTGCATGTTTGATTTGTCCGTGAGGCAGCGGCAAAGGTTGAAGGTCAATTGACAAATCTGTCCTTTGTTTGAGGAGATGAGAGCGGGTCTGATCCCGTATTTGTCTATCTGTCCAAAGCTTTTTAAAGCTATTTGTTCGTTTGACCGACATGGAATTATTTTCTCTCTTTATTTCTTTCTCCTTCTCTCTCTCTTTCTCTCTTTCTCTCTCTCATTCATTCTCATTCTATTTCAAACGTATGAACACGCAGCTTCCAAATGCAAATGAGAGAGATATTCCAAAAATCCGTGTATAATTTTTTTTAAGTCTCTCTCTCTCTCTCTCTCTCTCTCTCTCTCTCTCTCTCTCTCTCTCTCTCTCTCTCTCTCTCTCTCTAAAATATGAATTTGCAGACGAGCAGATGGTTTGACATCTTGCAAAACTCTTGTCTGCGAGATTTACACGAGATTAGATGACCACAATATGCTGGAACTATCTGCCAAGATTTCCCGTTACTAAGGCCGCTTACATCAAATAACTGCAGGCAGCAGACTATCACTGCGCCAAACAGCGCTTCACACCCCCTCCTTTATCTCTCCGCGATAAGACTAACACCTTTTCCCCAACATGGCTTTTGTCTCTTTGGTTTATTATACCATTACTGGTGTCATCATTTTTTTTTACTTTTCACTCCTACTGGCGACTGTTGTGTTGATAGTACTTTATTTTCCCTCCATTTTTCGCATATTCCGGTCTCATACAAAATATATCCTTCTATATTTTTTCGCCGTGAATCGTCGAGATGCAAAAGAATGATCAATGTTTTAGTATTCAAGAGCATATAGAACAACATATCTTTAGTATATAAATGGAGGCCGATTCGATCAATGTGTTTACTTTGCAAATAGGATCGAATAATTTGAAAAATATAAAATAATCCTGACTCTTGAATTGAACCATTTATAATAGGCCAATCAGTTAAGGTTAACACAATCATTCATATTGGAATAAAATGAAACCCTTTTGTCTGTTAGAGTTATTTAAAATTTGACCTCTATGACCTTTGGTGATGACCTTTAATAGCTGGGATTTCATGGATGAAAGACCTATCCCCCATGCCATCGGAACGTTGTTCACGCTTGAGTGGTTTCTGATCCGTTAATTCCTGGCGTAACGTTTGAACATTAATCCCTTAAATGGCGTGTATGCTATCAGTCAAGTCAGAGGGGCAGCATATGGCTTAATTTTCTACTTCATTTTTCCAATTAATCAAAAGGATTCGTGATTTCCTTTTTAATAATATTGTCCTTAATTTTTATTTTAATATTTTTTTTTTAAATTTAAACGTTGAATGCTCGTTTTGTTTTATTGACCTTTTTAGAGCTAATCTTTGCTCAAAATCAGTCCATATTAAGAAAGATTTTTTTTATGTTTGTTTTAAATAAAAATGTTTCATCTAAAACGGCAAAAAGTATTAAGCTACCGATTCCCTTACGTTACATAACATCGTGTTAAAAATGCAAAAAATAAAAAATAAAAAAATAAAAATGAAATAACATTAAACAGAACAGGTCTTCATCATTGTTCACGCGGTGACGTCTTCGCCGCGGCCCCCTTAATTTGATGAATCAAACTATTTTTTCTGTCTCTGAAACAAAAGAAAATGCCAGCAAGCGTCTGACAGATGGTCAAATTCATCTGAACGTTTTCAATTCATACGCGACCTTTTTATATCACTATACCTAAGCGGCCCCGTGAGATTGAAGCGGGTAGCATAAAACAATGAAAATTCTGCATCATTAGTTTGGCTCAGTTCTATGGAGAAGGCGCTGGTGATGGCTCCAGCGATAAGAATATGTCATTGATGTGTTTTGCCCGCTCGAATCGCTGGTCAGATTGGGTTTCAATTAACATTTTAATATCATAAAGATATCAGAATTCATTTCTCGCCGTGTCGTTTACCAAATTTTTGTCTGGGGTGCAATGACGCATGCGTGTCCTGAATATTTTACAAGATTCAGTTCTAGAATTGCTGACTCTCTTTGGCCGTCCCCTGCACGCACTCCATAGTTGTTTATGTATTTTATCTGATATAATATCCGACATAAATCATCCATGTTTACATGTTTTGTAGTATTTAGAACCACTCGATGATTTATAAATTTACAGCGTTACAGAATCACCACAGAGTTAACAAAAATTCAAATTTTATCAAGATAAAACAATACGATTAGGGGAAAAGGATGGACGCTGGAAAATAGATGTATCACATCAGATCCAAATAAAAGTGAAACTCGGAACAAAGCAAATAAATATTGATAATAAATAAAACAGGGGTAACCCGAGCGCGTTAGCATTAATTTTATGTCCTGTTATAAAATCCCCAACTCCCATCCATAACTGCGGCGGCCTTCAACCTACGGGAAGTACTTAGAATTTTTCTGGGATATTTCACGAAAGCGCTGATCAGCGTTCACCGTTAAACATGCAAAGCTGTCGTAAATTACTCCATCAAACGAGCCAGGATCCAGCGCGAGGAAATTAAGCGCAGGCCCGGATCATGCCGGTCCGCACAAGACCCGGGCCCCACTTCCGGTTAATATTTGCTGGTGCGTCTCGCATCGGCAGCGTTAATTTTTGTTTGAAATATTCATGCAATATGGTCATTATAATTAACGTCCATTTCGCTGGGTTATTTATTGTAGTCTACGGGGATAATGATTGGACGCTCCTGGGCTCACTATCAAGACTACACGTACTTATACCGGAGATAAAATATTGGCATTTTATAATCATTTTTATTTCTGCATTTTTATGGATTTTTTTTTCTTTTTAAAAAATACCAATAGTCAAAACAAAAACAAAAATTGAAATAATTTTTTAAAGAAAAATATAAAAAAAAAGATAAAAAGAACACAATAAAAAAGAGAAAATAAATGAATATATACAGAAAAAGTATATAAACAAAAAAAGTATATAAATAAATAAATAAATATATAAATAAATAAATAAATAAACAAACAAACAAA